>OZ024673.1:4260838-4455838 GCA_964016965.1 Diacarnus erythraeanus | reverse complement strand
GTGCAGTCTTCTAGGACTTCATCAAAACTCGAACAGCGAACATTATCAAGCCAAATTCGACCTGAACAAAAAGAACTCATTCCACATTAATCCACTAAACATGAAGGAGGTGACCATTTGCAAGATATCAATAATCCACAGTGATAAAAGTTTCATATAATGGCTACTTTCCTTAGTTATCTTGGCTGACTGAACTAAGCTATACTCTTCAAAAAAAAATAAGTTTTGATATCTGTTACAGTAGTATTAGTTTAGCTATAGCCTTCAGTCTTTATTTGTATCCATCCTTAATGCATCTCAGTGATGATTAAATTAATGCTCAGTTTATGTCAGTCTTGGCTATGTTTAATGTATCAGTAATAATATTGTAAAACTTTGAATATAACCTCCCTGAGTGTCAGAAGATCCTGATTTGCTACACAACTTTAAAGAAGATGTGGTATTGATGGGATCTGTTAATGTAGACGTGGTTAAATTAATCCTTGAAAGTAGCACTTTGTAAAAAGTTGCTGTTCACAGGTAGATATGACATGACAGAAATTTTGGTCCGGTTGATGACTTTCTAGCTGGTGTTGTACTCACTGGTACAGTGGAAGTGTGTCTTGGCAATAGTAGGTTCAGTTTATGCAAAGTGGATGTGATCAGGCAAAAAAACACACTCATCCCACCCAAGAAAAAATCCTGCCTGAAACCCTGTTACAATCAGGCCACTTTATGGCTGTCTGCCTGCTATAATTATTATACATAGGTAGTGTACATGTCTGGCCTGAGTTGTGAATAGTTTTGGACAAAAACCCAAGAAATGCATATTAGCTAGAACCCCATACTTCCACAAAATACCAAGCTATGAAATAGTGATTCTATAAAGAATTACTTACCTCTTCCCTTTCCGAGACGTGCACGACTGACAGCACAACCATTCGTATAGTTCAGCATTCCACATACAACTCTGGCCGCAGTGGTTCCGAAAAAGTCATCACAAACTGTTCCCCATTCATTATTATAGAAGACTTCAAGACGTCCCATGAAGTCCAGGCCATTTTGAGGAGGTATCAGACGTATAGGAATAATGGATTGCCGTGCTAATAAGAAAAAAAACACTATTATTTAGAGGAACCCACTAGAAAATGTAGCTAATATGACCATTATCCCTTTATCTATAATTTCCTCATATCCCTTAAAATGTGGGCATCACTGTTGAACCTCGTTTATGTAGTTGTTTTAATTATACAGACCCCAAATAATAATTGATGAAAGTTAATAATATTCATTGCCAATTAAATGGAATAGAGCATTGCTTCCATTCAAAATGAATATACAGATTATAGCTATACAGTTCCATAAGATCTGTATAACTGAGGTTCCACTCTATGCAAGGATAGGACATTATAACACTGGTGTTCACTTGATAACCTTTAACTATGTACTTACAATAAATAGTAACCCCAAGTACTCACAATAAATAGTAGCTAACCCCAAGTACTCCAATAAATAGTAACCCCAAGTACTCACAATAAATAGTAGCTAACCCCAAGTACTCCAATAAATAGTAACCCCAAGTACTCACAATAAATAGTAGCTAACCCCAAGTACTCCAATAAATAGTAATCCCATGGCAACCCATAGAATATTTTTTAAATTAATCTAGATATGCCTCACATAGGAATTTACTCTAGGGGGGCAAATATGTATTTTTGGGAGGGGTTTTTTGCTAAGCATGCTTTATCTAGGGAGATCTGGGGGAATGCTACAACCAGTTTTTTTGGTTTTAGGTTTGTGAAATGAATGTGGTGCAATCTGTTGCTGATTTACACTATAGATCAGAGGTTAGTCCTTTATAGCTGAATCTATACATTAGATAAACAGATTAACTGAATCTATAGCGGTTAATCCTTAGGTCTACAGCATTAACTGAATCTATAGCGGTTAATCCTTAGGTCAACAGCATTAACTGAATCTATAGCGGTTAATTCTTAGGTCAACAGCATTAACTGAATCTATAGCGGTTAATCCTTAGGTCAACAGCATTAACTGAATCTATAGCGGTTAATTCTTAGGTCAACAGCATTAACTGAATCTATAGCGGTTAATTCTTAGGTCAACAGCATTAACTGAATCTATAGCGGTTAATCCTTAGGTCAACAGCATTAACTGAATCTATAGCGGTTAATCCTTAGGTCAACAGCATTAACTGAATCTATAGCGGTTAATCCTTAGGTCAACAGCATTAACTGAATCTATAGCGGTTAATTCTTAGGTCAACAGCATTAACTGAATCTATAGCGGTTAATCCTTAGGTCAACAGCATTAACTGAATCTATAGCGGTTAATTCTTAGGTCTACAGTATTAACTGAATCTATAGCGAGTACTATAATGTATAGTTTAGTAGTGGAGTAGGAAGGGGGCAGCTGTCCCCCTATTTCTGATGGGGGGAGATATTGCCTCCCCAATATTTAACAATCTGAAAGTAGTGACACTGCTACATATTGTTTTTTATTTTGTCCCCAAATAGCTCTGTAGTAAATACAAATACCTCACATTTAAACTTCTTTTTGTCTCCCTTCCCCTCACCAATATTTCCCCTTCTTACTCCACTAAGTTGTAGCAGACAACATGAATGGTGCATGCAAAGATTCAGTTATTATTGAAGAGAATTTAGAACTTTAACTAACATAGCTAATTGAAAGAATTCTTTCACGTTTGTGTTGATTATCCATGCATTTCAGACTTCGTTTATGTGTGAGCAGAGCAAGTCTAAAGTGAGCCAAATGAGGGACTTTTGTCACAGCATGCGTCACATATTAACATTCTGTCTACAACACCACAGATTCATCTAGTAAAGACAATGATAATATATTTCCATCTGTGTAACTTCCTCTTTGATGTGTAATTGTAAGTCACAGAGGCAGTTTAACCAATTAGCTTGAGAACACAATCATGTTGATCATATTTCAGTTCCATTCCTTTAATGTAATGATTGGCAATCCCAAAATTTATCCAGTCTAACATATCTCTTAACCTCCTTCCACACCCTAGACAATTTGGTGCCTGCATATGACATACCTCTTAACCCCCTAATAAATATACAATTGGTGTTTCTGTCAATTAATAATATTATGTGAGATTTTTTGACAGTGAACATATTTTCAAGGAAGAACTACACTCAGGATGTATCCAACACCATGAAAATGCATCCTTCCCCAGAAAGGCTATACACTCTCCTTAAAAATATAAACTGGCTATTGCTAGTTACTTAGATACTGGTTGTTATAGCAATTAGCTTATAGAGAAGCTACAAAGCAGAGGAGGAGTCTGTAAATCAGCATAGGTCAGATATACCAACAGGTTTAACTTAAAAATTGAAGCACTTAATTCATATTTTACTGCCTTACTTCATAATCCTGGGCTCATCTTACTACATATTAAGTAAGTAGTGTGTAGAGGATGGCTTAGTGCATAGCTAGCCAGCCAGCAGAAGTCAGTTCTATAGTCATAGATACTTTTGGTAATTATAGTTTGTGATAATAGTTTCTATAAGTGTGACTGTGTGTCATCCTGATATAGCATGCATATAACAAGCTATTCATCATTAGTTCAGCCACACTATGAGATATTGATTGTGTTGTGGTCAGGTAATGTTTCTGGATACCTTGGCCACTTTCTAGCTAATAGTAGTGCATATTGTGTTTGTTACCATCAGCAAAAGGTTCTGGACTTTTTCAAGCCACTTTCTAGCTAATAGTGGTGCATATTGTGTTCCCATCAGCATAGTCTTCAGAATTGCTGACACATATAGCGATTTTGTTGTGTTAGTGCACATTCTTTAAGTGAATAATCAGATAGAGTGAACTCCACAATAATAACTATAGTATACACTAACCATACAAGTATTCTAGTAATAGTACTGCCTGTAGTAGTGTAAACCCACTTATAATTCACTGATAATGGATAAAGAGAGTAGATATCGATAAACCTTCCATTAAATATGCATAAAGTACCATAGATCTGGTTAATTTCACTGCCATTTTATTTTTACTATATTCACTATTGGCCGGCCATTGACTGTTCAATATATTTATTGTAGAAGTCTGACCTCACATCATAGTGAAAATATTATAAAACTTGAATCAGGTCATACATAATACAATTACTGGTGAATTCAGATCTATGGTATTGACTATTCTTATATGTACCTCTAGCATTGGTACTAGCAATGATGGCATTAGAGTAATTTCCGTTTAAATAGTAACTGAAGCACACAAGGTAACCAATTTCAACTCTGATCGAAATCATGTAACTTGTATCTCTTATGAGATTAGTAATTGTGAATTGAAGCTGTCGTGATGCACCGAAGGTATAGACTCGAGTACTTCGAGTTCGATAAAAAAAGTCATCTTCAGATTGATATCTGATTCGATACTGAACTCGGTAAGTTCCAATTGGTAGATCCTCAGATGCAATTGTCTGTAAGAGAAAATCATTTTATTCAGCCATTATTGTATTTACTAAACCACCTTATCCAGCCATCATTGTACTTACTAAACCACCTCCATTATTGTACTAAACCACCTTATCCAGCCATTATTGTATTTACTAAACCACCTTATCCTGTACATACTAAACCACCTTATCCAGCCATTACTGTGTAGCTATTGCAGTATGGTTGATTAAACTCAGAGTATAATTTGTCTGGTATCAGAATTATTTGTCCTGTAAGTGCTATATAAATCATATTACTGAAGTACTTGTGTGTGTGTGTGTGTGTGTGTGTGTGTGTGTGTGTGTGTGTGTGTGTGTGTGTGTGTGTGTGTGTGTGTGTGTGTGTGTGTGTGTGTGTGTGTGTGTGTGTGTGTGTGCATGTGCATGCGTGCGTGTGAACTTGCAATAGTGTCTTTCTGGCAAATTTTGCAGTTACTCTAAAAAGTTTAGCTACTAGCAAAATTAAGCCTCAATTAACTTGAAACCTGTAATTACTAATTGTATAGAAAGGAAAACCACAGCTCATGAGAGACCACAGCTCAAGAGAGGCCACAGCTCAAGAGAGGCCACAGCTCAAGAGAGGCCACAGCTCAAGAGAGGCCACAGCTCAAGAGAGGCCACAGCTCAAGAGAGGCCACAGCTCACGAGAGGCCACAGCTCAAGAGAGGCCACAGCTCATGAGAGGGCACAGCTCAAGAGAGGCCACAGCTCATGAGAGACCACAGCTCAAGAGAGGCCACAGCTCAAGAGAGGCCACAGCTCAAGAGAGGCCACAGCTCATGAGAGGGCACAGCTCAAGAGAGGCCACAGCTCATGAGAGGGCACAGCTCAAGAGAGGCCACAGCTCATGAGAGACCACAGCTCAAGAGAGGCCGCAGCTCATGAGAGAGACCACAGCTCATGAGAGAGACCACAGCTCAAGAGAGGCCATAGCTCATGAGAGAGACCACAGCTTGAGAGGCCACAGCTCATGAGAGAGGCCACAGCTCAAGATAGGCCACTGCCTGTCTGTTACTCTCACTACAGTGGCTAAAATGCTATCTAGACTAGAAAATGATAATTGCTAGTCTTACCTCTAGACTCTCAACCCCCAAACCCCACCCCCAGCACATGGAAAAGGAATTTAAAGTCAAAAAGCCTCTCCTCAATGAGATGAGAAATCAGATTAATCTTTAAAAGTAGCACATGCTTTAAAGAGTTCTTATACATGAAAGTATAGAAGTGTCTAGACTGAATTATTATTATATTACTTTGAGAGCTGCTTAAGATGATAGTCCAGGAGCCAGGCTAAAATAGAAATCTCTCAACTCAGCTCCTTAATCTCTAGTTCCTGCAGTAGCTAATCCTATGGTATGTGGTATGCTTACAAGGATTGATGTTAAGCACATACTGATTCGTCTACTAACAAGTAGCCTTGTCATGTACGTAGCTAACTAGCTGTTGGTAAAGTGTGATAACAACTATTGATGTGCAGCACAACCAAGACTTTGTCTTTAAAGGGAATTGCTTAAGTGTAGTGAGTTTGTCTCTATACTGGAGAGAATATTACGCACACAAACATACACATAATTATACATAGACACACACAAACATACATACATACACACACACACATACATACACAACACAAACATACATAAACACACACAAACATACACACATAAACACACAAAGATACACACATACATAGACACACACATACGCACACAACACAAACATACATAAACACACACACAAACATACACACAAATGTACATACATAGATAGACACACACAAACACACCCACACACAACAAAAACATACACACACAAACATACATTCAAACACATACATAAACAAATACATACACACACAAGTAACACATTACACAAACACACAGTCAAACGCTCAAACACACACATTATAATATATTGCATACTCACAGAGAATCCTATTGTCAAAGATGTCGTAGTAGCATTCAACATTGTCAGGTTCTCCACTATTGGTATTGGAGAATCTGTAACAACAGATAAGAAGACATTGAAACATAGTGCACTCGGGAATGTTGAAGATTAAAACGATATATAAATGCTGATGTCACTCTTGTGACTTTCAAGGGATTAATTCTTTGTCATGTAGCGATAGTAATGATGCAAATAATATATGAAGAAGCTCTTATCCCTTATGAGGAATACAACAATGTCTACAAAGGCTCAAGAACAACTTACTTGGTTCCAATGCTAACACTAGCAGACTCCTGATAACAAGAGGTCATTCTTTGGTGTTATCTATATATACATGGGCCTGTATACTATCCTATTGCAAATTTAGCCATAAGCAAGTGCACAGCATGCTATTGACCACTGCAAGTGGCCTAGTATACCATGAAATCTAGCCACTTGGGTGCATAACTGTTAATAATCGATAGAAACACCACAAATAAAATTTGTAAACCCTCAAGTAGGCTTAGGTAGATTATGCTCAAAATTTCTCCCATTATTCTATTCTGCAATGCTAAAAAAAGTTACCCATTATTCTTGCTAATTCACCCATTATTCTCAAAACATTATTGATTATTCTTTAAAAGAAGAGTTATAGTGTTTCTACATAGTCCTGTAAAGTTTGTCCCTGCTGATCTCCAAAAGTGGCCTTTAGCAGTGAACTAGAAGCCATTTTTGACACTATCAAAAAACTGAAACATGCCACATGACTGATCACATGCTCAATCACTGTATAGTCACCAATAGTTCATGAAACCACTAATGGAATTAGGCCTATAGAGTAGATCCATTTCCATCAGGACCACTCAGAGGACATCAAAATTAGCTGTACAATGACCAGGTGCAAAAAGAGTTCAAATTATTCCCAAAATGTGCCCCATTATTCTAGCATTATGCTTGATTCCAGGCAGTCCCTATTATTCCTAAAATTATATCTACCTAAGCCTACCCTCAAGTGAACATGACTGGACCTTAGTAATGCTGATGATACAAAAAAAGAACCTTTCTAAAGCATGTCTTTACAAACATAGCTAAATAGTTCTGAAGCTTCTCTATGCACATGTACTCACACAAGACCACAAACAAATTCAGTCAGGATTAGTGTCTACTGCACAACTCCATAATAATGGTATACTCCTCAGTGTTGTATAACAATATTGCTGTAGTGGTGACAAATACAGCACCTCACTGTCAAGTATATGTATAAATTATTTTGCTGATACAACAGGATGCCAAGTCATAGAACCCCAGGAACGTAGTCAGGACATCAGAATAACACCTTCAAAAAAGGCAATGCTGTGTCTCGTGACACAATTACAACCTAGTCAAAATACTAGCATAATTCACTACAGTGTTCAGTTTCAGTTTCAATATTCTAATTATCATGTAATTGGTTGTTACATAACTAGAAGACTATTCACTTGTAAGTATAGACTTCATGTGGTTGTGTCCAATTTGATTTCAAAATAAATTCTAAGTATAATGACTTGCATAGTTGTTAAGACTAGCTATAGTCTGGATAATGACACCAAAAAGAGTGAATTTTGACAATAATTAAATGTTTAGCTAAGAAGAGTGCAAAAATATTTTTTTTTTGGTTATTTTTTATACTTACTATCAACGCATATCACGCCAGCATCTTCTCTGTGCGTGCAAGAATGTTGTCCCCATCCTCGAAATGGACATCCATCCAGATAATTCTCGTATCCCCTACATCGAACCCTGTCCATCCAAATAGGTACGCTGGAATTGGCAGAACCTAATCTCCCTCGTGTCACAGGACAAACAGCTCCACTGAACCCTAACATACTGTGTCAGGGAGAGAGAGAGAGAAATAAGACTGTTATTGGAATAATTGAAATATACATGCTACGATAGATTACTTGAGCAATTATGCATGTACACACACAGTACCAATCACACACATGTAAAGTTTCAGGAAGAGACAGTTTAAAGATGAATGCTAACAAGTATAGTTGATGGGTCAGACTGAACACAGAGTTGTTGCAAAAATTAATGAAAGGAGTCTAAAACTGGAGTGATGTATTGTATGTAATAACAGGCAGTTAGCTTGTTATTTAAACTGGCAAAATTAATTAATGTTTTCTTTTCTAGTAAAAGTGACTGACAAAAAACTCAAAATCAACAAACACTATATATCCTAATCTGTTGTGAGAGGTGACTGAGCATGAGCAGTAATAAACCAATGAGATTAAGTATTTTATTAACCCTGTAGTGATAATAATCATGTATAATGATAACTAGGAGGCATAACATGTTTGTAGGTCAAAATAAATGGGTGCTTCTATGTGTAAATTTCTTACATTATGTCATTACTATTACATCTGTAATGTAATATTCAATAATATATAATAAGATTACTGTAATATACCATAGATTACTGTAATATACCATAATATACAATAAGAATACTGTAAGGAAATTTACACATAGAAGCACCTAAATAAATCCCAATAAGTGCTCTCTAAAGTTCTTCCTAGAGCATGACAAACTCAAAGTCCATGTCTTTCACACTATATAACTGAATGTGATAGTGTAGATCTTTATTGTGATAACATTATTTAAATAAATGTGTTACTGAGCCCCACTAGTTTAAAACTTTATTGGGAGGTTAGAGCTCTCTCTATTCTCTGTCACACTAAACACGTAAAGAACTACATTGTTGAGTTCCTTAGTCGATATGAAAGTGAAGAGAGGCAGACTGAAATGGAGATGCAGTCTCCCATGAAAATTAAATGTTACTCCTAAGAAAACAGGGTGTTGAAATAAGTCATTTTAACAAGGAATGCTTCTATAAGAGTTAGACATATCTTAAACATCAGGTTGATTTGAAATATCTCACTAGCTAGGTACAATATTTTTTTACCTTTCAAGTTTGTAATACAAAGGAATAGAGAGATAATTTTGTCTCTTATTCTCCAGACTGCAGCTGGACTTTACACATGTATATTTTGCTATAGTGCTAGTAGTTATCTCAAAACCAATCTTGTTGTGTGTGGTGATACTAACCTAATGTGGCCCTGAATACAGTATAGCTATATATTGCCTTACTATAATCTCATCTTTCTCTGGTAATCTAGTTCCTAACTTAGAACATGAAACTTTCAAACTAGCTATCTTGGCAAAATCTGAGTGAAAAATTAACTGTTGTCTTTGTGGAAACCTGATCATTCTCAATATAAAACTCATTTTTAATGCAGATGTTGTAGCCATGGACAGGGTCACTTTAGAGTGCAAGAGTACACAGCTGCCCACAGAGGATGTGGAAAAAATTAATTAACCAGATATGTGTGAAAAATTGAGATTTATAGACATATTTCATCCAAACTTATTATCATTAGTGACAAAACATCCTGCCAGCCTCAATCAGCAAGAAAAAAGGTCACCACAGAGGCACAGTAGACCTAGCAAGCTATGGAAATCACCTGTGTAACAGTATCTTAATTAGGAAGACCTACTGTGGTCTTGTTCTGAAGAGAGAGCTACTGTTGACTGCCTATTAAGACTCCATACCACTAGACTCCAGTAATTATGCCTGGCATAGCTAGCTAATTGGAGCATAATAGGCTCAACCATTATGCTGGGCATAATTGAGCATAATAGGGAGCATAGTTTGGAATTGATCATGACTGACTAGTACATGGCCTAAGTGCATGTTGTAGCTAGTTAGCTGAATTAGTCCTAATGGAGTTTTCCTGCTCTAGTACTTCTATAATCCGAGAGTAATAGCAGCAGTGAATCATAGAGTGAGAGATCTTTAGTTCAACAAAAAATAGGACTGCTTCATTGCTAAGTAGATTAAGAGCCCCTACTAAGTCTGGTTTGTGTTGAAAAAGGAAGATACTGACTCATTTTGTTCTTAAAAAGTTGGGCATAATGGGTAGAATTCAGAGCATAATAGGGTTAAATTTTGAGCAATGCACCAGAGCATAATGGGCAAAAATTTGAGCATAATTTACTAGACTCTACATACCACTAGTGTATAATCTAATGGTGTCCCTCCACCAAGCAATTAATGATTATGGAAGCTAAGGATAAACAAACTCTGGAATTGCTTGGAACAGCATGCACTGATCTATTAAGTGCCATAGCTAACAGTGCTGTTTATCATTAGAAGGGTGGGATAGAATATGATAACACTATGACATAAATGGCTGTCCATGTCAGTGACTGTTAGACTTACCTGGCTCATTCTTGGTCTGTAGGCTTCTTTTACTGTGCTCTAAGTTACAATATTAATATTTTTCATTTTAACTCTTCTAGTTCTCCATGCTCGGACACATAGAATGCTTATTCCAGACCAAATAATGTTACTCGAAAGACTTTACTTTACTGGAGTTGCATGTAAAATATAGACCCAGTCCGGGCCCATAAGTGGTTCCTGAGATGGACAGCTCGAAAGTGTGACCACTCAATATTAATTTATTCCACCTTTCTAATTTGTAGCAAGTGTAGTATTGCTATACTGCACTTTATGATATAGATCAGTGATTGTCCTATGTTGCTGTTTCAAGTAGTCCTACAACAAGCTAGTCCCAGAGTTCTTCGTTCTTAGCAACAGCAAGTAGCTTATGTGAGTGGAGAGAAGAAGTATGAACACACTTAAGGGACAAATATTGATGATCACAGTGGCCTCTTAAAGCCTGATTTGCTAGGACACTTTCAAGAAATGTGTGGACATATTTTTTTTTTTGCATGTTGTATATTATCTGCACTAGATTTCCAGTATATAGCTGCTTTGTAAGCTTGAGGTCTCTCTCCATAGACTAGCGAACTAGCTAACACAAAAGAACTAGTAGCCAGTCAGCCAACAACATAGGAAAGCTATAAGTTGACAAAACACCAGCAATGGAGGAAAACAGCACAGCTTGTTAGGGACTACACATATCCTGTGAAGCCTTAATAAATTGAATGGAAATTGACCAATGTATTATTACAGACACTCTGTACCCTAGCCAGCCAGGTGTGCACCACTCTGCACACTATTAGCACACTCTGATGATAATTGTTCACTGTCCAGTCAGTCCTTAAAGTAGACGGAACCCATAAGAGCTAGGAAGTAGCTGATTTAAATATGCACATATTTTGCTACATAGCTATAAATGAGTTTAGATTGTTAGTGATCACCATGCAGGACACAGGTACATCACCAATTTAAACTCCTCTTTGACTAAAATTCTCCTGAGAATAATAAACATAATAGAATAATGCTGTATTGCATTCCAACATTAGGCACTGAGACAAAAAGTCTAACAACCTATGTTCTAGAAGCTGACTAATTATATTAATAATATTATTATAGAGAGGGCATATAACTCCTATAGTCTTAATGTAAGCAGAATACTACCAAATAAATATAAGAATGATAATTGTCTAATGAAACCTTCTGTTTTAAAGTCCCAGCAGGGTCAGATGCAGGAATTTGAACAGGAGGTTCTAACTGTGTCCCCTTGTTCAAACCATACCAATTTTAGTAAATCTACTTTGGCAAACTGGGAGAGTGTTACTAATAATATTATGATGCTCAATAATAATATTAATAGTAAGGGCCCTTACTCTAATCCTGGCAGAGTGTAAACAAGCACCAATTTAATATTATATGTATATACAGTAGACCCTAGCATATCCGGCCCTCACTTATCCTGCTCCTGGATTATCTGGTCTACATATTATGATGCTCAATAATATTATTATTAGTAAGGGCCCTTACTCTAATTCTGGCAGAGTGTAAACAAGCACCAATTTAATATTATATGTATATACAGTAGACCCTCGCATATCCACCCTCGCATATCCACCCTCACTTATCTGGATTATCCCCCTACCTCAGCTAGCTAACTTTATACAATTAATACTAGTATTGGGTTGATACAACAGACTATGAATATCATAAACTGCTAACTACCTGTTGTGGGCATCCCCCCCACCTTCTGTTAATGAAAAGCTGCTAACACTGGTTTAAGGACTTAGCTAGAGATGTGCCCAGTTAAAGCAGACTAAACTACAGTCATTTTTTTCTTCCTAAATAAATTTTGTCACATGTATACATTACAAAAATAATTATTGTTTCACATATACGTACATTTCACATATAGGGACTAGTGCTGGTTCCAAGGAGTCCGTATAAGTGAGGGTCTACTGTATATACAATATGTATGTATATACAGTATATTATGTATGTACTGTATCTAGCTAGATATAATATATACATAATATACATATTATATACAAGTAAACAAGGAGTGATATCACCAAAGTAAGCTCCATCTTGTACATAGTTGTTTGACAATGGAGCTAAGAAGTCAGTCTATCATAGTAGATACTAATGTGAGTGCAGATGAGGGAGTATAAGGCCCTCTCTGGATTTGCCCTAGCCAAAATTCCAAATACTAATAGAATTTAATTTGCTAATGTAAGGGATTTCAACTGGTCTCTTGCTACTAGCTGAAGAGTACAGCATTAATGCAAAAGTTCAGACAGCTGATAGCTGGCTGTTCAAGGTAAGAAAAAACATAAGTTGCCAACTACCACTTTTCTGACATTAATGGACTAAAGACATTACACCAAATTCTAGAGGAATGCATAGCAGTGTGGAAAGAGTGTGCACTTAGAAATGATCTTCATAGACAAAAGTTGTTATCAATGGAACACAACATATTTAGCAAAATATTCAACTCCAATTACAGTGCATTTAAATAAGTATAGTGAGAGATACACTGGTAATAAGCTTTTGCATCAAGAATATAATCAACATCATAGCTAGAGCTTACCGGCAGGCCACAAGAGCATTTGAATAATACCAAAGATTATCACAAATAGTCCCCCACGTTCCATTGTACAAAATCTCCACTCTTCCAACATGATTTCCATAGTTATTATAATTGCTGAGTCTGATGCCTTCAATCTCAGAATTGTTAAAGAAAGAGTTGCCTTGCCCTGCATAATAATAAACAAACAAATAAATAAACAAATAAATAAAAAACAAACAAGGAAGGAAGGAGGAAATATTTAGTACCAAAATGTAGCTCTCTCAAAGAGTTCTCTAATGATCTATTTAAATTCCCCCTAGGTCCAAAAAGTGACTAAGTTTATATTTCAAGGCATGTACACTCTATCCACCTAATATCTGTATTATATCCCTGGAGCTACTTGATGAAGGAAGGATATTTCTGAACACATTAGGTACACTACACTGGGAAATTAGCAATTTTCCTCTCAAAAGATATATAGCATTCGTACCCATTAAGGCAACCTTGTCACAGCTAGGTCCCCAGTGTAGCAAGGAGGGATCTTACACTACTTCATTCACTGGTCTTCTCCCCAAAACTAGCATCAACAAACTCATGATGCTATTGTAAGTAACCTAGTGACACAGTAGCTACCTTGAATAAGCCTGCACACACATCATCATAATACACAGTATATGAACTAACACAGCAAAACACACTACCGTATAGTGGGAAATTTTCAAGGCGAAATATCTTCGTGGTTTTCGTGGTTAGAATAAAACGACAAATGTTTTACATACAAACTTTTAATTTTATGGTTTAACTGAGACAGCACGGCAGCACCTAGCTGTAAACCACGAAACCATGAATTTTTTTCCATGAATAGATATTTCTCCTTGAAAATTTCCTGCTATACAGTAACATTAATGCACATCCAAGCATTTTTTAAACTAATGTTTATTTAGGTAAGTACATTGTCCTGTGTAATTATTGTAGTGTGGTTTTAAACTAATGGAACATAATATTGATTGTTTTAAAGTCTTTGAGGATTGTTGACCTTATATAGTGACATTGTAATGATTATTATGTGGTGTATATATAGTCTCTTTGCAAAATGCTATGATCCCGATCTCAATCCTAGTACATACTATATAATATTGCCTTCACCTGTTATTATTATGTATATCATTGTTGCAAAATAGTATTGAGTCTAGGTAAAATTTTAAACAAGAATTAAGTTGGTAGTTATTGTTAATGGATTAAGTATAATAATAATATTGCCTTCCCCTGTTATTAGCATTGTTGCAAATAGTATTGAGTCTAGGTAAAATTTTAAACAGGAAGTCACAGTGTGGTAGTTATTGTTAATGGTAATTTTGAAGTATAAAGGTAGCTAGGACATAAAATTTTAAAATGGCAATTCTGAGTAGAGTATGATTGGGTGCTTGTAAAAGAGCTTGTTAATATTAATAGAACATAGTGGCTGGACTACACTGTTATCTAACCTACTTAGAGCATCACTAGATTAACTATACATTGTTATTGGAAATATAATGTGTAGTAGAGTCCAGTAAATTATGCTCAAATTTTTGCCCATTATGCTTTGGAGCATTGCTCAAAATCTAACCCTATTATGCTCTGAATTCTATCCATTATGCCCTACTTTTTTAGAACAAATTGAGTCAGTAGCTTCCTTTTTCAACACAAATCAGACTTAGTAGGGGTTCTTAATCTACTAAGCAATGAAGCAGTCCTATATTTAAAGAGCTCTCACTCTATGATTCACTACTGCTACTACTCTCAATCTCAGGATTAGAAGTACTAGAGCAGGAAAACTCCATTAGGACTAATTCAGCTAACTAGCTACAACATGCAGTACTAGTCAGTCATGATCAATTCCAAACTATGCCAACCATAATGGTTAAAGCTCCCTATTATGCTCCAATTATGCCCAGCATAATAGTTGAGCCTATTATGCCCAGCATAATTTACTGGAGTCTAATGTGTAGTCTCATGCACACTGCCATAATTGACATTAGTAACAAAACCACCAAGAATGTGATCAGAATATAATATTATACTAAAGTCCACTTATATTTATTTGAGCTCTAGCAAAATATTAGTAATCTGGGAACAGCTTATTTTCATTTCAAAAAGTGGTTAGACTCTTGATGATGTGGCCATAAGGCTCAAATTTTATGAAAATATAAATAGCTAGATAGATATATAGCATATCCCATTTTCTCATTAACAGTACATACATGAATTAACTAAAATCAACACCACTTTGTCGGCAATGTACTATATAATGTCTTGGAGCTGTACTATATACCCATAGATATAATAGTGAAATTAACCTAAGTTCTTGCATAAGTAAGGTTAACTTAGCTAGCTAGCTAGCTTTCTAGTTACAGTAATATAATCATCAGGCCTATCTCTATTGCAGAATGGCATCAAAGGAAATGGTATATATATGATCTCATAATTAGCAGTGAGGGGCTAACAGACAACTCACCCAAACACAAGTGAAAGAAGAGACATAAAACAAACAAATGGAGAAGTTTGTCCATGTTCACCATAATAGAGTTTAGAGTTAGCTACGTAGTATATAAAAACGTTCCACAGCAGGTTGAGCTAGCTAGTTAGCTAGCAGAACTGTGAATGCAGCTTGGAGAACTAAAAAAATGCTGCTTGACAGAATGCAGTTCGACAGAATGCCTTCAGCTTGAGACTGAATGCCTGCAGCTTGACTGAATGCAGCTTGACTGAATGCAGTTGCACTCGTGCAGCGCCTTTTTGTAGTGAAAATTACTACCCCCGCATATTTAGGAGGAGTGTGGGCGGGGGATTGATTGTGGGGGAGGGGTTCGATTAACATGTATTGACACCTGTGATGCACAGGGAAAAATAATTATTGGGAACTGGTTTTCACCACTAATAGTATTTGCACACAACATTTCTTTACAGAACTGATGCAAACAGACAGCAGGTTAGGCACCATTGATTAGGTGTTGATAGCACAATGACTCCAATGATTGGTCCTCTCCTTAGCTCACTGTTCAGGGAATATTTTGCTTACAACTCCCTGCACCATCATCATCCAGGTTATCATAGGGGAGGGGTAAGGTCATAATGCAAAAAAGTACACCAGTAAAAGAAAAATTATACCTACACAGCACAAAACCTCTCCTACACAGCACAAACTTCTCCCATTACATATCTTGCTTGGCCTTGATGAACTTTCAGTAATTATTAACACCCCCTTCTCACATATCATCTTAATATGTATATAGGGAGTGTCAAAATTTGATTGCAGAATGATTGTAAGCCAATGTAAAAGCTTGATTGAATGGCTAAGCGTGTGTGTTAGGGAAAATTTTTAGTGACTACACCCACTAGCCACACATTTTTAATACAATTTAATAAGAACCAAAAATGCTTATTTTCACCTATAAACTTCTCAGCAATACTACCTAGCTCTAGCTAATACTGAGCAGCTGCTACATGCATCAAGAGAGACACCATAGGCCACAAATGTTGATACTGGGTATAGGGAGTCAATAAGGACTTATGTAAACTTGATTCCTTCAAGCAACCTGCAATCTATTTTGTCAGATTGGGGGGGCACTGGAATAATATTTGTATTAGTGACAAAAAATAATATTGGGGGGGGGGGGCACATGCCCCCAGTGCCCCCCCCCCCCCAGTTCCTACACTTATGCTAAATACAATCAGAATGTGAACAGGATGATGTAAGGAGAAGGGTTTTATCTCAAAGTACATAACAGAACTTCAAGCTATGTAATGGGAGGGAAGGTTTGCATAGGCTCCAACTTTTTGAAAACCAGTTCCAGGACACTGGCCACACCCATCAGTCACGCTTAAATCATAGCTAACCACACCCAAACCACACCATCAAAAATCACACCCATCAAATTAATTTAAGTATAACAAAAATCAATAGTTCCTCTCTGAGTTTGCATTTGATCAGGGGGGTAGGAAGCAGGGGGGCACCGGGTGCTGGTGCCCCCCCACTTTGCACAGACCTTTGAAGTGCTTCACTATTTTTACACTTTACTTGTACAATAAAGTGTAAAATACATGTACTAACCACAAAATCATGATTCATACATGTATTTACTTAAGGCTCACATGACATGGCTCAAAAGAAGCTAAACTCCTTTTTTTGATACAAGAGAGGCTTCTACTTCTGAATCTCTGAGTCAAGTGTTTGCATGGTGTGAGTTTAAGGGAAAGAGATTCGAAACCATGGTATCAGGGTTGCCAACTCTCCTGATTTTAAGGGTCCCCTCCTGGCCTCTTGTTTTCACTACTATATTCCACTATTAACCTCCATTTTTGCTAATATTATTGCTGTCTTACTAGAGGTGAATCTCAAGTATCCTAAGTTGATGCTGTCACTTCCTCATGTCACTTCCTCATGCAATGCTTCAGCTGAATGTATTTTCAGTATGGTAAAAGCAATAAAAACTGATTCTCTTCATAATTCAACTCTATCTGCTTTAAGTGAATTTTGACAGATATTGTTATGAGCAGCAATCAGGGGCTGAACTACTCTGCCTGAGCAAGTCAGCCACTTAGAAGCAACTTAACTTATAATAACTATAGAATTAACTAATAATAATATTTTAATAATGATCTTCCTACGTAAAGAGTCTCGTAAAGAGTCTCCCTTTTTTTCCTTTGGGGATTGGCAACCCTGTGGTATTTCCTCTTGTGTTCCTTGTAAATGTGATTGTCTGTGCCGTATGAATATAGTTAACTATTTTATACCATCCATTGGATATGTCTGATTCCAAGGTGAGTCAAGCACATCTGAGTAAAGAATATAAAGAAGGAAAGCTTAAAGCTTACTCAAGGAAAATAAAGCCTAGTTGGTATTCCTGGATAAGTGCACATCTAAGTTCAAAATATTTCTTTCATGGCAAAACTTCCTGCAAGTGTCAAAGTTTTTCATTAACCTGCTCTACAGCACTTTCAGGAACATGAGAATAGCATGGCACATAAAGAAATAGAGCAAAGTGCTATTTATAAGGATAAGCTGAGAGAAGTAGATAAGGTGTTGAATTCACATTTCCTGTGACAAATGTGACTGCTGAAATGTGAAAGGTCATTTTCTTCTCTGATGAGACTGAAGACATACTTGAGAAGCACAATGACTCACTGTAGGCTGAACTATCTGTTCATACAGCAAGAACTGATGTACCTAGCTAACCTAGAGAAAATAGCTGGATTACATCTCAGTTTTATTTTGGAAAAATTTTATCAACTATTTATAATTTGTAACTTCATTATTAAGACCCTGAAACTGTAATCTCAGATGGCTGGGTAAGAAGGGGGGGGGGAAGTCTTTAGCTTAAATGGTACCCCCCCACCTAAAATCATCTTCCTACCCCCCTGTTGATGATGGCAAGCCTATCAAGGATGCTGACTGTGCATGCATGTACTGTAGCTACTGCAATGCACTCTAGTCATTGGACAACAACCAGATCTACACTACAGATCTAGTAGTAGCTTTCATAGTTATTTCAGTCAGTGTCTATAGACATAGTATAGTAGTATTTAACTCTACTACTCCAGCATCCAGGACAAATGGCAGGTGAATCCAGGACACAGGACAATGTCAACAAATCCAGGACTGTCCTGGACATTCCAGGACAGTTGGAGCCTATGAATTTCTATTAACTCTAGTTCCCTTCTCTTGTTTGTGTCATCTATCACTACAATACATTCCCATCAATTCAAAAAAACTCCCTATCTCATTTTTTAGTAAACAACATGGCTCTTCTTCCATTTAACAGAATCAAATGACATCATTTGTCAATTATTATAGTACCATTAAGTAATCTGATTCTCCAGTCATGTCAGCAAATAACTAAGCTAGTTACTTAATGGGGGTTCCAGGAAGTTTACTAGAATGAGATCGTAGGTCGTGCATGCGCGCACCCACGTGGCCGGCCGGCTATAGGGGTAGACCTACTGTAATTGGTATGTAGTCACAAGAACCAAATCCCTCTGGCCATTTTTGAGTTAGCCATGGAAAAGATAGAAGAATCTAATCCTCCTAGTTAGTCATGAATGGTGATGGATTTGTGTATACCTTGAAACAGCCAAGAATTTAACTGGTAAGTGTATTTAGCAGCAGAAAGTGCAATGTGAGAGATAATTTGAGGAGTAGTCTAGTCAACCTTACTGCCACACCCCTATACATATAATGACTAATCACTATGGTGATATAGTCCTACTACTACACCCATATATAATAACCACAGTGACTAATCACTATGGTGATATAGTCAACCTTACTACTACACCCCTATATAATAACCACAGTGACTAATCACTATGTGATGAAGGATGATGGTGGGATGATGATGTTGTACTTGGTTACAACTTTGTGTGATCTATTATTATTATTATTACTATTGCGTTAGTTGAAATTACTATTGCATTAGTTGAAGTTAGTGGCATTCCTGGTCTATAGACATAATTATTATTATGTGCTTAGTTACATATTATGTTCCTTTCATCCGTCCTGTTAGCTACCAGGTCAGAGGTTATGTAATTTCAACCACAAAAACATGTACCTCATATATAGTGACCCCACAACAGCAAATGTAAGTGGTATAGATTATACCAACTTCCGAGGAACCTAATAATCTTTTTTTGAAGTGGCATCACCACCTACATAATTATTGTGTGAACAGCTGTCAAGGAAGAACTACCACTAAGTATTATGTTAACCAGGCATGAGGGTGGTTTTATCTCTGAAGACTCGAGATTCTGGACTCACATTTGTTATTCAATTTTAAGCAATTGCCTAGCAATTAAAAAGCAATTAAAAAGCAATTAAAAGGCAATTAAAAAGCAATTAAAAAGAGTTGGCTATAGCTAAAAGCTCTGGCTATTTATGCACTACCATTCATCTTTATTAACTAAGAAAAGCAAATTAATAACCCAGCTAAAGATAGCTAAAATACTACCATAAGTATACTATTGATTAAATGGCTAGCTATATCTTATATATAGCTACACATTGTCTGCTTGAGTTGGGAAGTAAGCACATACACTTAGTAGATCTGATGTAGCATTGATACAGTTTTGTGATGAGATCTGAGGGTGAGGTCCAGAGGATTATAATTTAAAGCAATTAGCTATCAGTATCTGCAGACTGCAGTACCTTTAATGAGGTATGATGTTCATAAACATGCACATTCACTATAACAACATTGCAGTACTGGTAATATTTAAAAAAAAGAAGCATTGAATAGCCCTGTTTTTTTTTCCTGGTATCAATCTATGGATTTTTTAATAAAAAATTGTTTCCAGATCAGCTGGAACTAGAAAGTTCACTTTCCCATGTCCAATGCATACAATGGTACCAAGGTTGCTGGATAACTTGATGAGGTGAGTTGTAGATGTGATCATACTGAAAGTGACGGTTCTATGGCACCTTCCTTTCATGCCTCAAAGTGTAGCTAGACTAGACATGATTAAGGTTTCAAGTGTGCATTTTCAAGAGAGGGGATGATTTACCTCTTTTATACGTGGGAATTATGACTATTTTTGGTGTTGTGGCTTCATTTTGTTTTGAAGGAACCTACACAAGCTATTTAATTATGAAGGAAAGTATAAGGATGTGAATGAGTTCATACCAGCTGTGCAGCTAGCTTTGGCATTAATTTTGGTGTGGCTGTGACAGTAATTTAGTCTACATAGCATCATTTAGACAATAATTATGGTGCAATGATGTGAACAAGCCCCATACCAGTTGTGCAGCGCTGGTATGACTACGCCAATAATGTTACATGTACTTATATAATTAAAGCTATTAATGTAGCCGAAGTCTATGACTCACTATTCTTGATGTGCTAACATCATTAGCTGCTTATGTGTGCACAGTTACATAATATTATTGCTCTTACAATCATGCATTCTATTACCTTAGAGGATAAACATATTCATGGCTATATATTTCTGATAGAGATGTTGGACCCATATCTTATCAACAGTAATACAGTATGTATCATTTATGCATTCTAGTATATAAATATATTCATGAGTATAAGGCATCAAATTTATGTTTATTGGTTTCTTAAAGTCTCATTGTTTCAGTGCAATGAAATGATAAGTTTGACCCGAAATTCTATGACAATCTTAATACAAAACTCTAATCCACAAATCTCGTAAACAAAAGTAGTATATGCATTCCAGAAAAAGAGTACAAGGTAATTTAATAGATACAGACCTATATCTTGTCAGAATCAGAAAGAAAAGGGTAAAATAATTAGCCTAGAGTTAAGCTATATTATAGCACGTGAGTCTGGTTCTATGTAGCTATTGCTATTGAAGCAATTGGGTGCTTATAGGTAGGTACCTTTGTTGTGTGCACTGCACCAGGTAAATCTCTTTATTAGTGGTAGAGCCATGCATGCCAGATCAGGAGTAATTAACTGAAGCATGCAGAAATGTTTACTTGGACACAGAGTCTATCACATGAAAAAAATGCTATTAGCTATAGCTTCTGAACAAGAGCCAGCATTATACTAGATATATACTGGAAGATATGGGGAAGTAAGTAACTTCCTTTATAAATTAGTTAGTGTCTATATAACAGATGTAGTCTCACAATAGTCAGACATTAGTCTTAATGACCATAAACATGCCCCAGCCCACAGGAAGCCCAATAGCATATTAGTTATAATTATTATTATGAAACACTATAACTGCTGCCATATCATTTTTTTGACTTGTTACCATATACCCCTTATTTTGGAGGACTTCAACCCAGTAGCTCATCCTGAAACTTTTCATGAAACAACTTTCACAAAACCAGAGAGGCTGAAACATGTGTCATTATAATCATGCTGCCATACCCATCCATGTGCTTGAATTGAGAGCAAATGATAGTCAAAAAATACAAAAGTTGAGCTCCTACAAAATAAAGTGCTATAAGTAAAACATAAACACAAATTAAGTATCCATCAGTTAGCTAATTGCTAGTGAAGTGGAAATACCTCATTCAAAGCACACTTCTTGTCAAAACAGTAGAACAAGTAATAGCTAGCTTGCTTCTTACAAAGCTAAGTTTGGACATAATGCAATAGAGTGTGTACTTGAGATATAAATGATCTTGGAAATCACAACAAACTCCTAGTATATAGCTGCTATAACTAGCTATACCAAAAATGGTACACTAGAAGAAGAGAGGGAAGATAGGAAATAGCTAGGAGAGAGTGAGTGGAAGGAGAAAGAGGAGGCAGAGAATTTACATAATGAAATTAGAATGATGACACTGAAAGAAAGCCACTACTTAAAGAGACAGCCTAAGAAGTATACATTGAGCTAATTGTAATGCTAAGTCAATGATTTTCTGATCAATACAATTTTGACTGGCCATACTTTCATTAGTCAAAATTGAGCCTGCATAATCTCAGCTAAAAACAAACTAATCCAGAATATAGCCAGTTTGGGGCTGGGGCTTTAATGATTTAGTAACATTATCAACTCAATTGGAATATCCTGTGCCAATAATTATAGCTAATAAGTAAAGGGATTTGTGTCACTATTATAATGACTGTTTGCTCATTAATAATTATTGATGAGCAGTATTCCCAAGTTAACTATCTAGCTCTGGTAGGTAGGAAAATTAAAGCTCCTTGATCCAATCTCTATTAATTTTTTGTCCTCAAACTGTACATTGCGACTTCTAGCTCACCTTTTCCAGGTAGTGAACCCAAAGATCAACTACTTTGACATCTTTACTAGGGGGTCATTCCTGGCAAGATAAAGTCTGCCTAACTCACGAAACAATTATATGCATTGCCCCATCCCTTGCTATATACAGTATATATAATAGCTAATTGTAATACAATAGCTCTGACTATAAAGTGATAACAAAAATAGAGGTTGGACCCAGGAGCCTTCAAGGTAAACTTTCATATCCTACCAGTATAAGAGGAATGAGCTAGAACTAAATAGAATTACAGCTTTGTAAAAAATGTGCACTAGCTTATAAATTGTACCAGGCGATAAGTAACTGCATGTGGTAAAGGGTTAACACATGCATTCACTATAAACCTACCTCAATTATTTATTTATTTATTTATTTATTTATTTATTTATTTATTTATTTATTTATTTATTTATTTATTGTTTGTTTGTTTATTTATTTATTTATTTATTTATTTATTATTATCATTATTATTATTATTTAGCTAGTGTCATTGGGCAGTATAACATACTAGTTATGGGTGATAATTGTGGCTACAAAAAGTATACACAGATAAAAGTTGCCTGTGGGAGATGGTTTGCATCCATTCTGTTGGTTACTTAAGGACCAGTCCTACCATAGAACATCATGCAGTGCTTTCTGTAGACTTCCTATATTCTGTTGATAAATCTGTCCTCACTACTCTTTCTGTGGTGGTATGTTCTGAATTTCCACCTCCTCCACTTCACCTGTTGATAGAAGGGGATGGTGAGTTCGTCCCTCATTCACTCCTTCATCAGAAACTCAGGATCCACTGTCTGGTGATTGCATCTGGACAGGTTGACTTCAAGTTCAGAGATTCCTCTTCTCTTTTTAAGCTTCTCTCTGCCTGATAATATTGCTCTCTAACAGTCTGACTCTGCCTTGAAGTGAATTGCAAGGACATGCCATTGGCATCCATTGCAGTGATAAGGTTCTTTCTCGCAGGATCTACTCTGACTGCCTTCCATCTAGGCACTTCTTAGCACATTTCATGATTCCCTGTTGACTGTTCTTTGTCTGGAAAAGAGGACTGAAATGGCCACTCCATCAGTGTTTACTTCATGGTGGAATTTATAACCTGAACAGCTTCTGGGATGGATCAATCACCTTCTTCCAAACCTATACATACAGTATGTAGTATAAGTACCAGCCAAAAGTTTGGAAAAGACTCAGTAATGCTTGCATAAAGGAAGAATCAATCCACTTATGCTTATGAATTTCCTGCAGTAACTGTTTTAAGAGTAATTGCCTTTAAGAGTTCTGTATAGTTCTAAAATGGAATGTCTTTTATAAAAAAAATATACCAGTTACTAAGGAAACCACCATAAGGTGTGCTTGCTAGGAAAATTCTAGCTATGTGCACTATTTGGGTGAGGCATGTTTAGTTGTGTTGAACATGTTTGCTTATGAACAAAATGGAAGTTAATGACATAGCTGTAATAATTTGAATGGCATCACAAAGAAGGCTAACATACCATGATTGAATTAAAATTACAGTAGTAGAGAAGAAGGGTATTCAATGGAAGCTATATTACTGCAAGAGTTAGATGTAGTCATAGTGCAGTGTCTAAGACACTCAGCAGGTTCAAGGAAACATGTAATGTGGATGATAGACCACGTTCTAGTAGACCTAGACTTTCTGTTCCCCAAGATAGAATGTTGGTTAGGCGTAGTGTAAGAAATCGGAGGCTTACAAGCACTCAGTTGAAAAGGGAATGAGAGGAGATAACTACAGTAAGTACTAGTGCTAGAACTGTGTGAAAGAAACTAGATGATGCTGGTATATATGGGAAAGTGGCCAGATAAAAGCCACTGTTAACAGAATGACACAAGAATATCACCTAAATTGGGTGAAGGAGAGAAATTATTAGTAATTGGTACAAAGTGATTTGGAGTGATGAATCTAAATTTAATCTGATGGAGGTTTTATGCAAGAAGAAGGGTGGGTGAGGACTTTCTACCTGAATGTGTAGACTGAACAGTTAAATTTGGAGCCAGCAATGTTATAATGTGGGGGTGTATAACGTGTGATGGTGTGGGATCTTTGGTTAAAGTTAAGGGAAGGATGAATTCAGATGATTGTATCAAACTTTTCGGACACTTTACCGTCTTTTACTGCATCAATGGGGCCTGAACTGTTTTATTATCCTGTATACCATTAAAAATTTTATCATTCCAAACATTTGGCCAGTACTGTATAATAATATGTATGTATTGTGTATGTTCCAAAAACATTGAATCAAGTGAACTGGCTTAGTTTATTAGTTAGCATCTTTCTTCGAACCCACCATTACAACACTCTCCTTATAGGAGACAAACAGTTTAGCCATCATTTCAGTATCGAACTTAACATGGCATGACCTAATTATGGCTCAACTGGCTACATTTGATTGCTTTTCATGCACAGGTACCTATAAAAAATGACCAGGAATAAGAGCCACTGATAAAGAGTCTAACCCTCACAAGAGAAGATAGATAAAAGAAGACGCTTAAGTGTAAGCTGAATAGCTAAACATTGTGAAGTCCAGTAAAGTGCTGTCCAGACTGAAGGATGAAGTCATTTCAGCCCATGAGGTCTTCAACAGGATGACTTTCTTAGACTGTTTTTCCTGAGAAGTCTGTGGATGAGAGACCAAGAGGAGTCTATAAAGAATAGCTTAGTTAAAGAAGTCAAAAAAGAAAGAACCTTTGTAATGCCCTGGTATTATGTAGCTATCATGTATTTATTCTTGTATCATTCATGTACATATTGTATTTTATGTATGTAGTACTGAGCATGCTCAGTGTGTTGCTAGGCTTAGAATATACAATAACAATAAAATTATTGCTGGCTCTTTCTCTTTCTTTGTGCGCTTCATTTACCGTTGTGAGCCACAATTGGCGACCCTGCCAGGACAACTTACCATAAAAGAAGTAAATTGAACTGTGTAAATGTCCCTGCGTGAAGTGAAGGCTTTGTCTGAGACTTCAACTGAATTTAAATTTTCAAAAACTCGTTCTGGGAAAGCTATTGGGTTAGCTATGAGCGAAGAAAGTTCTTTGGAGAGGCAAGTAGAGCAGCTTCAAGCTGACTTGGCAATTGCTAATAAAGAACTGGTAAAAAGGGAAAAGCAGCTCAAGGATATTGATGCTAGCATGCAGCAGACTGTTTCAACAGCTTTGGAAGCTGAAAACAAAGCCAATGAATACTATAAAGAGATAAAGTATCTTCAACAGCAGTTGGAGGATGAACGTATTCAAGCTGAGCTATCCATGTTGCGAGCTGTTAATGAACTTCACCTCAAACATCAGCATTCGTTGCAAATGGAGAAGGAACGGTTCGATAGAGATTATAACAAGATGGAAAATGACTTCCAGAAGGAGCGAGAATCTCTACTGAGGAAAATAGCCTCACTAGAGGAAGAAAAGAGACTGTCAACCACTGGTACTGTGGATGATGGAAAAGTCTCTGAAAATGATGATATTCCCACTGAGGGATATATGTTCACAGAGGAGGAATCTCTGAGGACGGGTGGAACAACACTTCCAACTAAGGAAGATGAGCATAATCCAGAGTCTGTAACTATTGACACTGTGAGTCAAGGTGTTACTGTAGGGACTTTGGATGGAGTAGTTATGTCAGAAACTACTCCAGTCATTACAGCAGCTAAGCTGGGTAATAAAACAAATATTTTAAGTGCACCAATGTCAGTTGGCCTAGAACATGTAGTTCCTGGTGTTGTAGGACGTTCAGTAAAAGTAGCTTCTGGAACAGCTCCAAGTAGAGCCACAGAGAGCAGCAGATTACATTCAGATGGTGTCATATCTGAAGTCAGCAGTCCTCGTATTGGTTCAAGTAATAGCATAGCTAGTGATGATGTCTCAAGCACTGTTTCTAAGCTTCTTCAAGTTCAAATTGATGCTATGGCAGCTCAAACTCGTGCAGCTGCCATTCAAAATCTTCCTGCTTTATGTAGTTACACTGGAGAAGGTAGAGATGCTTTAGATGACAACTTTGAGCGTTGGATTGAATGTTTTTGTGAACGAGCTGCAGTTGCAGGTTGGAATTGTGAGCAGAAACTCTATTACTTAAAATTTCATCTGGATAAAACAGCTAATGATGTATTCAGGATGTTACCTGATGAAGATAAAAGTGATTTTGATAAAGCAGTTAAACCTTTACAGAAGCGGTTCAAACCAGCAGATATCGAAGAACTTCGTGGCCTAGAATTTCATCACCTGATACAAGGTGAGGACACAATTGAACAGCTTGGAACAACTCCTGGGAAGGAAAGCTTTCCCCACTATTGTTGGCAAGGATTTTGATCGCCTTCTCAAGGGTCGATTCTTTCAAGCACTCTTGGTAAAATGGCAGAAGAAACTAGGAGCACCTAAACCTGATGAGACCTTTCATCAACTTTATGACCGAGCTAGGATGCTAGAGCAGTTTGAGAAGCAGTATGAATTCTCTGCTCAGACACAGTCAGAGTATAATAAGCAAAAAGCTCATAGGATTACAAAACCCAGAAATTCAACTTTCAGCATAAACCGTACATTTAATTTTGATGACCAGATTTCCAAATGGCAGGGAAATGGAATATCATCTGAGGAACGTCGCTGCTACAAGTGTAAAGAGGTGGGTCACATTCGTCAGAACTGTCCACAAAAATCAGAAGCCCCAGGAAGATCTACATTGACCCAAGGAAAGTATTCAGAAGCCCAAGGGAAAACAAGATTGCAAGCCAAGAGTACAGTGAAATCAGTAAATGCAGTAGAAGACCTCACAGAAGAAGAACTTGAAAAATTACTGATGGAACGTAGATTAGTTCGAGAACAGCAGTTACTGAGCAGTGAAGAATACGGTGGAGCAAGAACAGTTCAAGCCTCAGAAATTCATGAACAGGCAGTGGGTTCAACCCCAAAGTTGGATGTACTAATCGAGGGAGTACCAGTCACTGCTATGGTGGACACTGGAGCAGAGTCTACCATAATATCTCGTCAAGTTCTCCATTCCATTGTTCGTCACAAGCGTCAACAGGGACTTCCTGATCCAGTTCTAAGTAAACCATCTGTGCGACTGTTTGGCAAGGATGGACAAAAAGGAGGTCATGAGTTAACAGTTACTGCACAGCTTACTTTGTCCTTCAGTGTTGATGGCAAGACTGCAAGCATGCCCACATTTGTGCAGCCGGAGAGTGAGCAAGAGTGTCTACTTGGCATGAATCTCATCCCTAAGCTTGGAATCAAACTCGTTCGTAACAATGGGGAGCCAGTTCATCAGTTATCTAATGATTCAGTTTCAGACCAGGTAGAAGTTTGTCTAGTCAAGACTGCTGCAATACCTTGTCAACATGGTAAGATTTTGACCGCAACAATATCTGGACAAGAGTTTAATACCAAGGATCTTGAATTCATACCATGTCAAGACACCTTCAAGGCTTTGGGAATATCTGTTAGAGAATCTCTGGTTACTTCACAGGATGAAGGCAAAATTTTGATACCAGTTCAAAACTTCCAAGGAATCACAGTGCATCATATGAATGCAGGAACTAAACTAGGAGTGGTGAAGGAGATGGATACTGAGCCATGTGTAATTCCTGTTGTTAAAAGTAAAAATACAGTTCTAGATGATCCTATGTCAAGTGATGTTGACTCATGCACTAGCAGAAATGCTGCTGTTACTTCAGTGTCAATTACTCCTGAACGTGTGGATGAAATTTTGACATGTTTGGATCTCCCAGTGAATGAGTTACTGGAGAGTGAAGTGAGTAAGTTGAAAGCTCTGGTAATGGAGTTTGGAGATGTGTTTGTACTCAATGAAAAAGAACTTGGATGTACTAACCTCACTAAGCATTACATTGACACTGGCAATCATTGTCCTATCCGACAGCAACCCTACCGAACCCCTGTGGTACGGAGAAAGAAAGTAGCTGAAATGGTAGAAGACATGAAACATCAGGGAGTTATTCAACCTTCTTGCAGTCCATGGGCAAGCCCTATAGTCCTTGTTCCAAAGAAGGATGGAAAGTTAAGATTTTGCGTTGATTACAGACGTCTCAATGCTATCACAACAAAGGATGTCTTCCCGCTACCTCGAGTGGATGACATTCTTGATGCTTTAGGAGGGGCCAAATATTTCTCTTCCTTGGATTTACTTTCTGGTTATTGGCAAGTCCAGTTAGATGAAGAAGCTGTAAAGAAGAGTGCTTTCATAACTTTCAATGGGTTATATGAGTTCACAAGAATGCCTTTTGGACTATGTAATGCCCCAGCCACCTTTCAAAGGCTGATGCAGCGAGTCCTTGGTGGCCTGCTTGGAAAAACCTGTTTTGTTTTTCTGGATGATGTCCTTATTGCTTCGAAGACATTTGAAGAGCACTTGGAGTATCTACGAGCAGTGTTGTCTCGATTTTGTAGTGCTGGTCTTCGGTTGAAACTTCAGAAGTGTACTTTGCTGAGAAGAACCATCAAGTATTTGGGATATATGATCTCACCAGAAGGTATTTATCCTGATCCAGAGAAGACAGTGAAAGTGGCAAATTTTCCTACACCATCTGATGTTTCCCAAGTGAGACAATTTTTAGGATTGGCATCCTACTATAGAAGATTCATAGCTAACTTTGCCAAAATTGCTAAGCCACTACATGATCTAATGAAGAAGGATACAACATTTGATTGGAGCCAGGAGTGTCAAGAAGCATTTAACACATTGAAACAGTTATTGTGCTCAGCTCCTGTATTGGCATATCCAGAATTTGGCCAAGGAAAATGTTTTATTTTAGAGACTGATGCTAGTATCAGAGGATTAGGAGCAGTATTGTCTCAGACCCAAGAAGATGGATCAATTCATCCAATTGTCTATGCTTCGAGATCTCTTGACAAGCATGAGCGGAATTATGGAATTTCTGAGTTAGAAACATTGGGTCTAGTCTGGGCAGTGCGTTACTTCAGAAACTATCTGTTAGGTCATCCATGTATAGTTTACACAGATCATGTTGCTTGCCTGTCTATTCTTAACACTAACCGACCCTCTGGTAAACTAGCAAGGTGGGCACTCACTATTCAAGAGATGGACTTGACTATTCAGCATAAGCCTAGGAAGAAGAATCAGAATGCTGATGCACTTTCACGTAACCCTGTGGATGCCACTGTGGGGGCTTTAGCTGCTATTGAGGGGGAGGAAGAGTTACCAGCAGAGACAATCTCTTTGGATATGAATACAATACAATCTCTACAGCAAGCAGATCAATTCCTATCTCCAATGCTTGAATATTTGAAGGATGGAAAACTCCCACTTGATGATAAGAAGGCAAGAAGAATTGTGCTTACAAAACGAATTTCCAAGTCTGATAAGTTGAGCCACCTTCATGTTGGACCTACTACGAAGTCAATGATACATACATGATCAACTACTTCAACTATGTGTCATAATTGGCTAACTATATTACTCTCACTATCATTATTCTTATCATGTCCGGACGACTTGAAACTCAGAGGGGAGAATTGTAATGCCCTGGTATTATGTAGCTATCATGTATTTATTCTTGTATCATTCATGTACATATTGTATTTTATGTATGTAGTACTGAGCATGCTCAGTGTGTTGCTAGGCTTAGAATATACAAAATTATTGCTGGCTCTTTCTCTTTCTTTGTGCGCTTCATTTACCATTGTGAGCTACACCTTGATGGAAATGAATATTTTTCCTTTAACCTACTGGTCAAGGAGTGCATTAACAGAGTGAGCAGAGAGGTGCCAGTCATAGGTGAAGGAAGTATTTTTGTTCTTTGTGGGGTGGTGGGAGTGTGTGAGTATTATACTTTATTAGGTAGCTAGCCAGTTAAAATAATTTTTGACAATTAAATTTACCAAAAAAGATTTGTCTTCTTTCATTAACTGATATAAAAATAGCTTTTAGGTACTTGGGGGGATGATTGCCCCCCTGCCCCCCTATTCTGACACCTATGCCAGGGGTGCAAAGTCAAAGGACACAGGTCTGGATGAGGAACTCGATTTTGGATAGTTTCAGCAAGATATACATAAACTTCAGAGGAAGGAGCATGATGAAGCAGCTGATCAACATACTGTTCAACACAAAGATGCACTTGAAGTCTAAATTGTGGACATTCCTCCTGAATGATGGCAATTCTATTGAAAATCTCAAGTCTGAAGCATGCAAGCTGATGGGCTACTCTTTGTGGGTCTCTGGAATTTCCTACTGACAAGTTGCAAGACATTTTGCCGGAGTGGTCTGTGGCTTATGACCATAAGAACCCACAGAAGTACTTGGATGCAGCACTCAAGATGTACAGAGCAATGGGGGCACGATGCAAATAAGAAATGTTTTCTGCCCACCGGAAGATTGATATAATATAGCTAAAAATTAATGTTTGCGCATGCCCGTAAGCATGCGCACTAGCCGGCTGTGGTGTAGCGAGATCAGCACAAGCACTCGATCCTCTCAACCCCACCACCCCCCCAGAAGTCCTCGGGAGGTCGGGGGTGTGCCGATACTCAGTGTGCGACCTCCGAGCCGGTCCCCAGCAGCAGCGCGCGCAGCGTGCGCCTTTAGCCCTTTCGCTTCCAAAAGAGTGTAATTTTACACACTTTTTAACCGTCCGTTACTCGGACCCCGTCGGCACCAGGACGTCCTCCTGCCGCCAACCTTTGACTGTCGGCATCGGAAGTCAGAACAATAGGTTGTGGTCCATCAGTTCTCAGATGTTTGACCATAGGGAGGAGCTGCCTTTGATGTTTCTTTGATGTTTGCTTTATATGGACTTTAAAAAAAAAAAAAAAAAAAAATGAAAAGAAAAGGAGAGTGGCATAGTGCATGGGGCAGTGCCGTACAGCATCGTCGGTGTGAGAGAGGCCATAATCAGGGCAGCAAGAGTCTCCAAGGAGCTCATCCATTCAGCCTTGATCTCTGCCGCCATCCACCGACCTTGCGCATGCACACAAACCTTCTGGCTCGGGGGCGCGCGCTACCTAGCTACACTGCGCATTGCCTAGTGACGACCAATGCCAAAAAAAAAAAAAAAAAAAAAGAATTGTACTCAAAGGGTTAGCCTGTTGCCAAGATTCTGCAGCTGAAGGTCACTCCCCTGGGGGTGCTGGTTCTCCACTGCTGGCTCTGGCGTGCGCGGCTAATCGAGCGTGGTTGCTCACCAGACACAAGTCCGAGGATATGTATCTGTTGCTAAACCTAAAAATGTTTATGTTCTTTTTCTTATTGGTTCTTCAGTGGAAGATATCTGCTTCACAAGGTTTACTAATGGTCTAGCTAATTACTACCTTAGTTATTTTATTGTATGTAAATAAGCCAGGTTCTAGTCTTAATGGTGAATTATATTTTCAGATGCAAACATTCGTCTTGTGAATGGAACTTATGGGTCTCACATGGGGAGGTTTGAAGTCTTGTATAATGACACGTGGGGAAGTATATGTAACTCCAGGTGGAACTATAATGATGCTAGAGTTGCTTGCAGGTGAGAATAGCATTTTAATTCTGCAGCATACTATAATCTTATGACATTATTAGTAAAATGGAAGTCTGTCAGCTAGAGCATATAGGGTTGTGCAATATACAGAACTAATAATATACAGAACTAATGATGTTTTTTGTGAAAGAGAGAGGTTAATCTGAATAGTTTGTCTCCTCTTTTGTGACACTTACTAAAGAGCACGTACTAATTAGTGTATAACCAAGAATAATAATAGAAAAAAAGAGGATTTTATGTACTGGTACTTCTTTAAGAGTCAGTAATTGAACATCAGTCTGTTCATAGTATGACTTCCTCTCATACCTACATGAAGATTATACAAGTACAGTGTAATAGTGCTACATGACACTTATGCTAAAATTATGTAATGTACTTAGATACATTTATACAGAGCTATGATATTCACTCATTGGTTTAGCTCTAGGATTATTCTTAATAGAGTTCTTTGTAGTTTTTTTTTTAAATTGTGCTTTCTTTTAGCTCTAACTTTCTAACTCAAACTGACAAGTTTTGAAGGATACTTGAGTAAAGCAAAAACAACAACAATAAAATAACAATAACCCCCTCCCAACTACATAAAGACATTCTTTGCCAACTATCCATTAATGGGGGCAGGGGGTGGGGTGGGGGGTGGGGGGGGGTTGGAGTAAAGGTAAATAGGGTTCATTATAACTCCAGAGTATAACATCTTCTGAATGTAGTTCTTGAAATAGGCTTTCTGGTGGAATATTTTCTTTAAGTGTACTTAAAAATTTTTTATCACTTGTAAGTGCTAAGTGCATGCTTTTTGGTCTATGGCCTTATTGATAGTGAGTAATGTGCCAACATTAATAAATAAAAAAGTAAATGTAAAGTTATATTTTACTTTCACAAGATTCCTTATAACTTCAGAAAGAAAACCACTTATAAAGTTGATTTTGTTGACAAAATGTAGCTCTTTAAATAAGTTTTCTAATAATACATTTTGTAAAAGTGTATCCCTCTTGGGTCACCAGGTATTGACCCACTTCAGATGATATAGACCCCTCTTGGTATTGAACTCTAACACAGTACTTACCCTTATCTCATCAGTGATAAGAACTAAGTGAAGCCAGTGCCTTTTCTGCAAGCTCTATATATGGAAAAGTTGTCCATTGACCAATGAATTAGATTTGTCCAGTAATTCTCCAGTAATATCAGATTTTACTTAGCTAGCTAGAACTATGGGTTAGACCATACCACATGTACTATTAATACGGGAATGCGTGGCATTGTGGACAAGTGTGCATGTTTGGAAAGGTTCATCGTAGAAAACTCCAATTCAAATGCTAGAGCTTCACTTGTCAATTAATATACATGACATTGTGATCTGTATACTGATGACACTAATCATTGTCTTCATCATCCACATGGATGATTGTGGATGAAGAACTATTAGATGTAGCTACATACTAGTTAAGAAACTCTCTAATCAGCCATTGCATGCATTATGGTTGGCCAGAACCCACTTTGTAATAATTATACTCACTCTATTCAGCTAAATTCCAGAATCCAGAGTATAAAAGGATTCTTGGTCATTGGTCTGGTATAGGCTAGGATGGAAAAGATGAAATTTCAAGGAGCATCCATGAATATTTCAGCTGTATAGAGTGTCTACTAGTTTCATATACCATGTATGTATGTCTAAGGAAGAGATAGAGAAAGTTGTCTAGTCTATAGTAATACTGTGTAAAACCAGATATTGCTATTCAGTTTTATCAGAGTTGCCCAAACAATATAGGCATCTGTAACAGGTTTATCCATCATGGCAGTTCTCTTGATAACTAAGAAACCTTGGTGATATTGTAGAACATACCACTGTCCCTGACTCTGCAAGTGTGAATGGTGATTGTTCCATGTAGGTCGCTGGGCTTTATTTCCGTGGTATGTCCCATCTTAGCTCCCTCGCTGCCTCCACCTCCAGAGGGCACACCTGTCTGGATGACGAATCTAGCATGCAATGGTAGGGAACGCAGTCTAGCTCAATGCAACTTTGAAGGATATGGTGTGGAGTCATGCGAGCAAGTTGGAGGAGAAGCCATCTGCGTGCAAAGTAAGTGTATTTGAGCTGCAACAGTTTAGACGAACATGGGATTCATGAGGGGGGAAAGAAGGAGACATCATGCATGTGAAAAACTGACTTTAAGTTGCTAACAGTGCTATGAGTTGAGAGAGGTGGGAAAGTATCCTCTATGAATCTCCACTTATATACTGTTTTGGATACCATGATAAATAGTAATATGATAGTTAGAAAAGGTGGGGGGCCAAATGGGAGGGGGGGGGGGGGAATTGAGGGTCAAACTTAAAATTGAGGGGAAGGGATGAGAGGGGGAATTGTATAGAAGCAAAAAAAAAAAAAAAAAAAAAGCCAAACTTTTGCTTTTGAAACTAATCTTCTCCATTTCACCTCATGAAAATTGTTTCGTGAAAGGATGACCTGTTTTCAAAAGTTGAGCTCCTCCAAAATAAAGCACTATATGGGAGCATACTGGTGTTAAAAGTAGTGTCTAGGTAAGTATAAACTAGCCAATTATACATTGCATAGATAGACTTTGATAACTTGTGGCAGGATGAGCATCACTGAAAAAAACAACATAAGAGTGGTGCATGTGGAAGGAAGCTTAGATATGGAGCAAAATATTTCTGTGCAATTTTAATTAGCCTTGTCCATGCTCCAAGGAATCTCTCAAGGTTAGAGGAACTGTGTAGGAAGAAGAGTCTAGTGACTGCCTAGACTTCCTTAAAAACTGCTGATGGTTCCCAGGATCACATGAAACAGTAGATTGTTAGGGACAGAAGAGTAAATAGACTTTCTTGACAGTGAAACTAATATTGTTACAGTTTCTCAAGTTACTTCTTATCATGTATGTTATACAACAACTGAGATCACCGAAAACTACCTGTGAAACTAGAGATCTCGTGTTAACAGAGTCTCTGACAGTGTGTATGACTTGTGCTGCAGCAGCATAGATTAATAACTGTACCTGCAGAATTAAGGGTCTATTACAGTAGTAACTCATTTACAGATCACATGAATAAAGTTTAAAGCAGTAATAATCTGAAAAAATGTATTCTCTATGGTGTTTTGACTTCAGCTAATTGCCTTGCACTCGCCAGACTGTCCCATATTTAATCTAGTTTCAATACACAGGAAAGATAATGTTGTCCCATTGTCAAACAAACCTTCCAATATAATAACTGTGCAAGCAATATTAGGTTGCCATTTTTATTCAAACAAGGTATAAAGTACTTCAATTATACACCTTTTGCTTCACAAATCTGCAAAATGACCACAGGAAACCATTTCCTGATGTAAGGTGTAATCCTTGACCTATAGCTAAGCTACTGTCAGTTAACTAGCTAGCATACATATATGAGTGTACACTTTATGTTATGGAAATGCATTAGAGTCGAGGCATGACTAAGTGATTATATAATGAGAATCAAGCAACTTTCATAATGGCCCTTTTTTCATTTATAAATGTCATTAGAGTGTGTCTACTTACTTCCTTGAGGACAGACATAATATAACTTTCATGATAGATCACTTTCCCTTGATCATACTAGGAGACACCTTATTATGATGGGTTGTATAAGTCCTGGTAGGGCCTGATGTGGTTACCTTTGAGACTACATAATAACATCAAAAATACTGTTATTTTGTTAGGTTATCAGTGCATGTTGCAACTGAAATAGTTTATATTGTATAATAATAATATTAATAATAATAATGATATTTATAACTGTCTATGTATGTTAACAGGTGGAATAGTAGGAAAGACATTGAATGTGACTCAGGTGGATGAAAAGCCATACTCTGTTAACATAACATGGCTAGTAAGTGATTCTACACATTTACACACTGAGTAAACTTCCAGAAATTAATATTTTAGAATAGGAAGATTAGAGACATAAGAAGGTTAGGGATGGAGTGATTGAGGGAGTGGGAGAAGTGGGAGAAGGGGGAGGAAAGGAAGAAGTGGGGAGTGGAAGAAGTGGGGAGGGAAAGAAGTGGGGAGTGGAAGGAGTGGGGAGGGAAAGAAGTGGGGAGGGGAAGGAGTGGGGAGTGGAAGAGGTGGGGAGTGGAAGGAGTGGGGAGGGAAAGAAGTGGGGAGTGGAAAAAGTGGGGAGGGAAAGGAGTGAGAAGTGGAGGGAAGATAACTTTTAAGAATAATGTAACCTGCCGGGATTATAAGGTTTAATAGCAGTCATAGTTATTATACAATGTTTGTGGTACAAAATATGATAGTTTGAGACTTTGTCACATATCTCTCCTCACAGTTTCTAAAGTAGGCTTTTTGTGGACAGCATGCATACTATGCTATAGATCTAATTAATCTTCCTAGATGACTGTCTCAATACATTACGTATTTGATGTAATTGGAGGGACAGAAAAAAATAATTCCAGGTAGTCTTGTTGCTTAGCATATGGCTGAAAAAAAATACTTTTCCTGTGTGTGGCCCTTAAATTACAGTGTCCGCTTAAGTAATTTCAGCTGATTTGGACTCTAAATACTAAACACAGCAGGAACATGGTAACAGTGGGATTAACTATGACCAGGTTGTTGGGCATATGCTTTCTCAGACATTTTGAAAGAGAATGTAAAATGTTAGCAGCTATGATTATGTCCACACTCTCCAGGTTGTAATTATTTAAGCAGCACCTAAAAGTAATTCAGGAAGAGGTGTGTCGATTTACTAACAGCTAGTTGCTGGCTGGCCCTTAAATTATGGTGGCACTCTAATTACATCAAATACGGTAATTGTAGTTGTTATTGGGGCCAGCCCCTCCCCCAGATCCTACCCTGTACATCAAATACTGTGCTTGTAGTTGCTATTGGGGCCAGCCCCTCCCCAGATCCTACCCTGTACATCAAATATGGTAATTGTAGTTGCTATTAGGGCCAGCCCCTCCCCCAGATCCTACCCTTTCTGTAGATATTATTATTATGATGATGACTGTAATGATTTATAGCTGCCATCAATTCCTGAGGGAGTCTCTTTACTTAGATGGCGTATCAGCGGTTTTCCTGGTTCTAGCGATATCTACATTAGGACTAACACAGTCAACATCACCACATATTCTTATCTGGCTAGTAACCTGGCTCCTGGTAGCACTTACAATGTCAGAGTACGGACAGATATTCACTATCATTTGTGCAGTGGCTACCTGTGGGGTGTCTGGTCAGATGAAGTGGTAGTCAGAACTGTTGCAGCAGGTATATATACCATAACTACATACATTTTTAAACATATACTAATTAAAGCAATTGTCTGCTATTTTTGTTATTCATAATTCTTAGTCTTGCTAATGGCTAGGTATGGGGAATAGGAGAGCATTCCATCTGGGGGTCCCTCCTTTAGTTGGAAGTGTGTGGAGGGAAGGGCAGCTTCTTGTCGAAGGAGGGAGGGAAGGAGGGATGTAGCTAGGAAGGCGCAAGTGGTGGAGAAATTCTCTATCTAGCTATACCAAAATCCGTACATGATGTTACGTTTTGCTTTCCTATGTAGGCCTACCTTTAGGTCAGTGTGTCTATCCAAAGGGTAGACTGTAATCAATAATATAGTGCTGTCCTGAATCATTTTAGGTGTCAGTCAAGTCTGTCTCCCTGAATGTAGGAGGTGTTTTGAATTTAAGTGATGTGTTTTCTAGGTATCCTGGGGGAGGAAGGGGTTCTAGGTGTCCTGGGGGAGGGAGGGGTTCTAGGTATCCTGGGGGAGGGAGGGGTTCTAGGTGTCCTGGGGGAGGGAGGGATTCTAGATGTCCTGAATATTAAAGATGTCTTGAAGTGTTTTTAAGATTAAGTGGCACTGTATATATGTACAGGTGTGTGTGCTGTGTGTGTTCTGTGTGTTCCTGTATGTAGTTGAACTGTCTGGCTCTAACCACTAGGGACAAGCACATTATGCTGGCATTGCTTTGAGCATAATAGGCCTATCAAAGCATTGGGTAGAATGCTGGCATAATAGGTGAACTTAGTGACCCTTAAAGTAAACAGTGGTCCATCTGCAGCTCAGAAAGTGCTCTTAGTAGTTATACAACCATCATCAGCCTCTGCTGAACGTGCCTTTTCTTTATAGAAAAACACATTCAATGAACAACAGATGAATTCTCTTGAAGATTATGTAGAGGTATCACTCATGTTGAAATTCAACAGAGTTCAATCCTGACTGTCATTTTTTTTGTATGTAAAATGAGCATAATGTAAGCATAATAGGAGCTGGTGCAAAAGCATAATAGGGTTTAAAAAATACCACATGAGAATAGCATAATAGGCCAGAAAATTAGCTTGTCCCTACTAATTATAGTTTCCTGCATGCATGTTCTACACCTGGCACTGAGATATGATCATACGAAACTGCCAACCTGGGAGAGATAAATACAGCTATTTTCAGCTGTTTCATGTAATTAAGCTGCTGTGTGGGAAATGTATGCACTGTATGGGTATGATCTAACCACCATTATCACTATTAATACTGCAAATCTGTGCAAATCAGCACTGTAGTAACCTCATAGTCACTGAGCCAGAGAAAATTATCTGACCTTTAAGTCAGCAAAGGAAATGAGTGCAGAGGGAATTTTATATGACTATGCCTATGATTATAATACTCTTGTATCCTTCAAATGTTGCAGTTTCTCTATTAGGGGTACCTATATTTTGTTATACCACAAGACCCTTGAATCCATTTCCTCATGTTCCTATACCACAAGACCCTTGAATCCATTTCCTCGTGTTCAGAGGTACCTATATTTTGTTATACCACAAGACCCTTGAATCCATTTCCTCATGTTCGGAGGTACCTATATTTTGTTATACCACAAGACCCTTGAATCCATTTCCTCGTGTTCGGGGGTACCTATATTTTGTTATACCACAAGACCCTTGAATCCATTTCCTCGTGTTCGGAGGTACCTATATTTTGTTATACCACAAGACCCTTGAATCTATTTCCTCGTGTTCGGAGGTACCTATATTTTGTTATATATTTTGTTATACCACAAGACCCTTGAATCCATTTCCTCGTGTTCGGAGGTACCTATATTTTGTTATACCACAAGACCCTTGAATCCATTTCCTCGTGTTCGGAGGTACCTATATTTTGTTATACCACAAGACCCTTGAATCCATTTCCTCGTGTTCGGAGGTACCTATATTTTGTTATACCACAAGACCCTTGAATCCATTTCCTTGTGTTCGGGGGTACCTATATTTTGTTATACCACAAGACCCTTGAATCCATTTCCTCGTGTTTGGGGGTACCTATATTTTGTTATACCACAAGACCCTTGAATCCATTTCCTCGTGTTCGGAGGTACCTATATTTTGTTATACCACAAGACCCTTGAATCCATTTCCTCGTGTTCGGAGGTACCTATATTTTGTTACACCACAAGACCCTTGAATCCATCAAGTGTTGCTTTTCCTCGTTTTCAGGGGGTACTAATAACAATACATGGAAGTAGCAAACTGAAAGTTAGTTATCGTTACAGCTAACGTCAGGTGATTTGCAGAGCTGCTAAGATTGGGGATAGGTTAGGTGTGAGATGTTCATAAGACTAACATAAATATGTACTACATAAGGCTAGTATAAATTGTGTACTAAAAGCAAGGGAGCCAGGTGTGAGAATCACTCCCAATGAGTGAGACTTGGCAGGTCTGGATTTGCAGTACAAAGTATACAATGTAGGTGGAATCCATACAGCTATGGCATTACTTATAATTCATCCACTTTACAGCTCCTCGTGTGTCCAACATCTCCCTCAGACTGGTTCCTCCTTATCCCAACATGGATTTCCTTGGTCGGCTTGAGGTGTTGTACAATGGTACATGGGGCACCGTCTGTGACCATCATTTTGGCCTTAATGATGCCCATGTGATGTGCAGCGGTCTTAACTTTTCAAGAGCTCTCTGTTCTGTTCCTCGGGGGAGGAGGTTCGGCCAAGGAGCAGGTAATATGTATTATTATTATTATTATTATTATTATACGCTTGTGCTTGTATGTGTGTACCTATGTTTGTGCGTAGGTCTGTCCGTACATATTCATGCATAATTCATGAGCTAATGTGCTAATGTCACCTTTTTTGCACCTAACTGTGGAGCAAGCTTTTGGAAGCTTTCACACCCTGAGTAACTAGAGCTATAAGATCACCTGTTACAACCAAAGCCTATTTTTTAAACTTCACCCACCTTTATGCAGTACAATAGTGCCTACTACTTTACTATTACTACTTTATTTGTCCTTTGGGATTATTAGCTACATTATACGCCAAGTGCCACTGTGTGACAGGTATTTTGCTAGTTATAATAATAATAATAATAATAATAATAATAATAATAATAATAATAATTGCTAGTTATTATTATTATTATTATTATTATTATTATTATTATTATTATTATTATTATTATTATTATTATATATGGCAGTAGTTATAGACTAATGTTATGTATAAAGATAGTTTATAACACTCTTCACCTCCAGTATATGGTATAGTCAGACTCCATGAGTCAAGCTTGGTAGTTCTGGCCTCAAATAACCACATAGAATATTGTAAGCTATTAAATGCCAAGGTTTATACCTAATACCATTTATTAATAGTGAATAAAGAGGTGTTGTAAAGTCTCTGTAGTAGTGTGTAAGTGGTTAGTGTTTCTATGCCATAAGACCCTTTACCAACAATTCAGAATTGCACTCTATATTAAATATAGGTCCCATTTGGATGGATAATGTTGCTTGTGAAGCACAAGATGAAATCCTTGAAGACTGTGATTTTAATGGCTGGGGAATTCACAACTGTCGTCACGCACTGGATGTTTCCATCGTCTGTCAGCCAAGTATGTAGTACCGTATAGTGGGAAATTTTCGAGGGGAAATATCTTCATGGTTTTCGTGTTTAGAACAAAACCGTGAATGTTTTACCCATAAACTTATGGTTTAATTGAGACGACACCAAGCTGAAATTTTTTTCCACGAATAAATTTGATTATTGAAAACCATGAAGATATTTCCTCTCGAAAATTTCCCGCTCACTATAATTTATAATGAAACAGCAGTGGGACAATATCTTGACACTTTATGAGCTCATAGTCTGAGCATAGATTACCAGAAGCACTATAATACTTTATAGAACTTCAGAGATGTCTGGTCTACATGAAATGAGCCAGTGTTAGTAAGGGATTATGTCATGACATTTTATTGTTAGTTACAGTGATAAGGGCATTAAGTATTTCTAGTATGGGGCTACATCACAGCATTAATAATGCTGAGTGTCAGTTCTGGGCTTAGTGGTTAGGGTATTAAAATTGTTGAGTGTCAGTTCTGGGCTTAATATTGAGTGGCTTAATATGGAGTAGTAGGTGTTGGACTTTGGTATGTGGCTTTAAGCCTCTCTCCCTCAATATCTCTAGCTAGCATTTGCGTATTCTAACTCTGCAAACTTACTCTTGCATACTTTATGCTCCAATACTCTGATATTATTTCAATGTCCAGTGTACGAGTTTAAAGGGTTTTTTTCCCCTCTAGATGATTACTCTGATCCTGTTGAAGGCCTCCGAGTGATTGCTGTCACTTCAAACACTATTAGAATAAGATGGAATGTAAGTTATTGTATAATGTGATATATCTCTCCTAGACACAAGAGGTGAAATTGTATTATTATTACTAAAGTGCTTCAAAAGTGACCTATATATGTGACTGAATCTGAGAAAAGGGACCTTATCGCGCAGAAATTCATTCCGAGATATAGCCAATTATAGCTCACGGGTCACTACCGGGCAAAAATTTTTTTATTACATCATAATAAACTATGGACTTTCCCCTACCTTCTGCTAAAATTTGGTGTCCTAAATCCACTTCTAACCGGTCGAACACATCGTTTAAAAAAGCCCACTCCAGGAAAAAGTTGCTCGTGGACGGACTATTATTTAATACAATACGGACAAATTATACGTATGTCGCCATGGTAACTAAGTTTAGTTTTATATCTAGCTAGCTAGTAGTTATCTAGCCTTTAGCTAGCCTTCAGCTAGCCTTTAGCTATCGTAACTAAGTGAGCTAGCCAGTAGAAAGTAGCTAACATCTACCTACAACAATTATCTAGCTTATTTACTTATACTATCTAGCTAACTACTTCATTTTAGTCTATAAATATATCAGTTACAACTCTACTTGACAGATAGCTAACTAGTCGAATGTAGGGGAAGAATCTCCAACCATGGGAGCCATAGAATCCATGCTCCAACCCTTCTTTTCTACTTTTTCTTCGTTCAGCCTGGGGGTGTGATGCGGACGAACAGGGGAAAAATTGATTTTTAGCTTGCAGCTAGACTTCAAACGCCGTTTCCTTGTAATGTTGATTATGCTTGTGTCAAATTCTGACGCCTATATCTCCTGGTCTGTAGGTCAGTAGATAATGATTTAAGGTTCATTACAAAGCTGGAGAAGTGCTCTTTCCAACTGTACCAATAACTCAAAAAAATATTTTTTGCTCGATAAGGTCCCTTTTCTCAGATACGGTCACATATAGTCATATACAGTGTTGCCAGGTTCATGGATTTATCCACAATCTGTGGATTTTTGGAGCAGAAAATTGTCTGTGGATGGATCAAGGTCAAAAGTAGAGTTCTGTGGATTTTTCTGCTTATTGCTGATTTTGTCCTAATAGTAATATGAAATTTCTTTCTAAATAGTGCCCCTCTATCTAGTTGATTAACAATGCTCAATGCAAGTAGTAGTAACCAAAGTATTTGTGAGTTTTCCATTTTCTAATTTTTATTTTTAGCCCTTTACCTTTCCTCCTGGCACTTCAATTAGCCGTTACAGGATCAAGTTCAAATTAAGAAATAGCAGAAATTTCCAATCTCTCGTTGTTTCTTCAAGTTTGACGATGGCTACTATACGGAGATTAACTTTCAATTCTGGTTACAACATCTCTGTACAGGCTCAATACCGTTTCATTTGTGGTCAACTCCTTACTACTCCAGATTCCCAGAGTGTATTTGCTACAACTGTTGAGAAAGGTATGTACCATTTAGCTCTCATAATGTCCAGACTATATGTTACAACTGTTGAGAGAGGTATGTACCGTTTATCTCTCATAATGTCCAGACTGTGTATATGTTACAACTGTTGAGAGAGGTATGTACCATTTATCTCTCATAATGTCCAGACTGTGTATATGTTACAACTGTTGAGAGAGGTATGTACCATTTATCTCTCATAATGTCCAGACTGTGTATATGTTACAACTGTTGAGAGAGGTATGTACCATTTATCTCTCATAATGTCCAGACTGTGTATGTTACAACTGTTGAGAGAGGTATATACCATTTAGCTCTCAAAATGTCCACACTGTATATGTTACAACTGTTGAGAGAGGTATATACCATTTAGCTTTCAAAATGTCCACACTGTATATGTTACAACTGTTGAGAGAGGTATATACCATTTAGCTCTCAAAATGTCCACACTGTATATGTTACAACTGTTGAGAGAGGTATGTACAATAAAATTTAGTTCTCATATTAATGTCCAGCACATGTAATAATACGTATAAGATTATTCTCAATCCATCATGAGGAAATAACTCTCTCATATTGCCTTTTCCTTTAGCTCCATCAGGTCCACCCACTTCAGTTCATGTGATAACACTAAACAACACTGCTATTGAGATTCAGTGGAACCTTCCTTTGTTCAACTTGAGAAATGGCGTAATTCGTGGGTTTAAAGTGTTCTATGGAGATATCAACAGTGATACTGAAGTTATGATTAATGTGACTGATAACTCAGCAACAGAGTACATAGTTGACGGACTTCAGCCGAATACTGCTTATAGATTTAGTGTGTTGGCTTACACTAATGGTGATGGTCCTAGGAGCATTCTCCTAACCATCTCCACCTTCAGTGCAGGTATGACGATAACAAATAAAAGTTCACTGTGAGAACCACATGTTTTTGGGTATAGTGTGTAAACGAGTTCTCTATTTGCTATGTAAGATCATTCAGAGGGTGGCAACCCCATCTGAATTCACCACCTTCTCTATAAGAGCACATTGGGACCTTGGAAATTGTCCTTTTAAATAGAGGTCCTTAAAATTACATGATAGATATACCGTGTAGTTCGAAGGCTAGACCGGAGAAACCTTAATGTACACTGTGGATCTGGTATCAGTGATGTCCAGCTGACTTGGTTCTTCTCAAATGGAACTGAAGTTCCTTATAGCGATCGTGATGTCCGTCAGGGAACTAATAATAATGAAATGCCCACCTCTATCCTTCAAATTGGAGCTAGTCGTACCTTTCAATATTGTGATGCCGGTACTTACACGTGTAGAGCAGTATGGAGTATAAATAACACAATTATTGAACAGAATCGAAGTTTCATACTCTTAATTGGAAGTAAGTTAATTACTCTTGAATGTATTATTATGAGGACTGAGAGGTGATATTTACACCAAATAACTCCTATACAACAGAATATTATAATTCTTACATTGAACTTATAGTGCAAAGCCAAGAGATACATGCAGTCTAGAAGCTGAATGGTAACCCACTTACTAATACTACTCTTGCACATGCTGAGCTACTTAGCATGCATTTGCTTTGGTGTTATCCCTTTACCCTTTGCATAGCTCCACTCATGCCAAAACATTTTTGTACACAATTTGCCATTGATTGGCAAGACTGCTTGAATAGTTGATACTCAGTTAATGAGTGTGAGTGCATTCCATAGTTGGGAAATATGTAGAACTTATCTAAGTTAGTAATGAAATAAATCATATGAAGAGAAATAAACACATTTATAGTGGCTATAGAGCATCAGTTGTAGTTGTGTATACTATCAGAAACACATTCATCAAACACTGCCTCATTTAATGCTGGATGTACATGCCATTTCCTGCTGTACATTAATTTCATCATTATCTGAAAAGGAGAGAGGTCCAGTGCAGAGTATTATCACAGTACAGCCAACATTCTGGATATAAAGCTACTCAGGACTTGTCATTATTGTATAAGACATGCATTCCCTATGACAGCCTGCCAAAATTGGCACAGTATTATGATAGGCCCATATATATATGTGATAGGCTCTGGGAAAATCAGTAATATCGGTCGGAAGTTAATTATTTAATATTAATTTTTTTTGTTTTTACTATTAAATTTTAATTTTTTTTTGTAAATTTTTTTTCCTGCTCAACATGAAGTTTGATCTTTTGGCTAGCTGTCTACTAAATTTGAACCTTATCTGACTACTGTAAGTACCCAAGCCCGCAGTTAGAAGTCAGTGACCTCCATTGAAGATTATTTAAATTGCTACGTGCACGGAGCTTAATGGGACTTTCCCTTGATTATAATAGCAATACATACAATACAATAGCTACTACAACTAGCACTAGTGCTGCTTTTCAGCCAGCAGAGCAGCCTGGTCTGCCACCAGGCTAATAACCTTCAATTCTTGGCCTTGAGTCAAGAAGTTTGTAGCGAAAGACAGCTACACAAACAAAAAATAAAACATGAGCTACGCTGACTATAAAACTTTCTAGCTAAAGCTACAAACTTACTTACTCATGTTTATTAAAGTTTTTGACACCTCTGTAAGCAGAGCGATGCAGTAACAGCAACTATAAAAGTAAAAATAATGGAGCACTAACGCCCCACTTTCTTTCTTGAACAGCACGAGGTAAATAATTAAAAATGACGTAATGCGTTACACGGATCTATGTAATAGTATACGGAATTATTAAGCCTGCAGTACAGTTTTGTTTATCATAGCGTTTTCTCAATGCTCCGCATTTATGATGCCTAGAGAGTAGTTCAAGTCAACCGCGCTTAGCGCTGTTTCTAGGTAAGTTATAGCCTCGGGAGAGATATCATTTTGTTCCTTAGGCTTTGACCTATAACGTAGTATGCTTAACTCAATTTTGAATTTTTGTGCGATATTACTGATTTTCCCAGATCCTGTCACATATAACTAGGTACACAAAATGAAATGATAGCTGGCTGGTGGAGGCTTTTTTTTTTTTTTTTTTTTTTTTTTTTTTTTTTTTTTTTTTTTTTTTTGAGTAAAAGCATCAAACTTAAAGGTATAAGAATAAGCTACCGAGTGTGCTATCCTCCTGCATACCTAACCATATCCTGGGCAAACTAATGACTTACTTTTTTTCACAAAGTGTCATGATACCAATGAAGAGCTGTAGAGACTGAGGGAGGGTATACTCAGGCAGTTGGCCCTTTCGTTTTTTTGGTATCATCTGAGAAGCAAAGTCTATGTAAACAAATTCTTAGCCTTGGGAGGAAATTATTGTGGACACCTCATACATAATTATCCTTTACAGTATAATTTACCTGTTGGAGAGATAGCTAGTGCATATCTTCTAGTATATTGATTTGTTTGAGTGTTTTCCAGTATTGCCAATGACAGTACATTAGGATTTTGGGGTTCCTATCAGTTCCATGGTACATGCGGGATCCGATCGGATGTCCACAGTCCTGTGGTGTACTCTGAGCATGCTATCCCCGATGATGTTCATCCTGTCTATGGAATGTTATTATTGTTATTTATTCTGTAGCATCTCCTCCGAGTCCGAGCAGTCCTTATATAGTAGCTGTTGGTAGCACCTGGGTGACCCTTGGCTGGTATGAGTTGAGTTGTGATGGTGGTCATTCAATCACGGAGTTTGTTATACGCTACCGGAAAGAAGTACCAGACTATTACGTATCTAGTTATAGTTTTGTCTATGGTGTGGACCCATCGGCACGTAATCATACTATCTATAATCTTGTAGCAGACACTGCTTATAACTTTGCTATTCAGGCTCTCAGTGCCGAGTTCAGACCGAGTAATTTCTCGGTGGAAAGGCTCATCAATACTTTGATAGCAGGTAAAGTTAGTGATAATATTATCTACCCTATATTAATAATTTGCAAGCAAAAAAAAAAAAAAAAAGAAGGTGAAAAACAAGCAAATAACAAACAAACAAACAACAAAACAAGACAAAACAAAACAAAAAAAGAGCTGGCAAGTCCTTGAACCACTGACTACTAATTATAGACATAAAGTTTGTTTTGCGTTACTAAGAACATCTATATCTCATTCCATTCAGAAATTCATTCCTATGTAATATTCCCTGTGTAATGCATGCAGCATGTAAGCTATTAATGAACAGCTATTTGTACAAGTTTCATGTTATTATGTGAAGTGTCCCCTTTTGTCCAATCCCTTCACATATGGAATCTTCTTTAGATCCCTAATCTTTAGAGTGGGAGCTAGTATATTATTGACAGTGCAGAGGTCTATATTTAGGTATATGGCATACAACCTCAGTGTCATTATGATGGACATCTTGTGTTTTATGCACAACTATATAGCTAGTGGAAAGTGGTTATTATAGTATATTGATACATTGAAACTTGACATTAAAGCTGCTTATCACTATGTCTCCCTCGGAGGAGTAACCTGAATAACTTGAAGCAGTGTGACATGAATGTAAGTGACGACGACCTTCCCAGCTTAGTTGGGACACATGAATTTAGGCTGCTGTCCAAAGTTATACTAGTCAGGGGTTCCCTACACATTAGCCAAATTAGCCATTGGCTAATTCTAGTAGCCTTTGGCTACAGTTGGACAAGCACAATTAGCCAAAATGGCTTTACTGAATGGCTAAAAGGGCTAAAGAAAAATTAATAAATTAGCCATTTTGGCTACTATTTTTATTTCCTGTCGGGAACCCCTGCTAGTTATATTCCTACTACTCCCCATTGACATGTACTGTTTAATATACCAAACATGCAGTGTGTCTCTGTATAATAAAGGTCGAAGGTCAAATAGAGTGTGTTTCATTTAGAAATTCTTTACTGTAATTAACCTTGCAGTAAGGTATGTGTATTATTAATTTGAGAAGAGAACAGACACTCAAATCTGAAATGTTCAGTTATTTCCCTTTAAACCTCCCAATGGTGCTGTCTTGGCCCCTTCCCCCTCCCCCGTGTCTTGGCTCCCTAGAGTAAAGTAGCCTTGGTGTCCATACTAAATCTCTACCTTTTAAGGTTGCTGTCCCTATGGTTGACACCTATGCATGAAGTATAGTGGATCTATTTCATACTGTAGATTTGTATATGATATGATGAGTTATTTTTGCATGTAATTGGAAAATTAATTGAGTATGGATGCATAATTATTTTAATTGGAGTAGAGGGATATCTTTAATTGGCTCTATGGAGAAATGTGTTGAATTAATTCCTCTTTCCCTTTTTAGTCCCATCGCCTCCTCTTGATGTCACTGCTAGACTTGTACAGACACCAGTAGTGGAGATAAGCTGGAGCGAACCAGCCAACGCTAATGGTATTATAGTTTATTACACAGTCTATGCAGATGCACCGAGAGTAGCTGCCCTGAGCATCAACAACCAAGAAACAGATATATCATTGAATGGATCACTGGTAATGGAATAACTATCATAATGGGGACATTATTAATCCCATCACGATTTACTAAAGTTTGTCCAAGCTGACGAGAGCCTCACAAAAAGATGCCTAACTTGGCTAAAAAAACCTTCAAATTATACACATTTGGTATCATTTATCAGCTCTTACCGAGGCGCTTCTTACCAGATGCCTGGTTAGTCTGTTGTAGTGCCCCTTAGAGAGATACAGGAGGCTAATACAAATCTTATGATGGTGTACTTTAAACCACAAGAAATGCAATTAGTGTTGCACATAATAAAAAATTGCTTTGAGGAGAGTCAGCTGGTACAGTATCTATGAATAATATTAAAGTCATATGTAGTACTTCCGGGCTGCCTCCGTGGCTCTCGTCAGCTTGGACAGACTTTAGAAACTACCTTAACTATATAGTCCTAACCTCTGACAAATAGTAGAACTTTCTCTCTCTACTAAATTCTATTTAAGTTCTAAATAATTGTACACTGTTATACAAAGTGATTCCTAAATTTGACTCTGAGTTTGCTCAATCATACGTAGAGAGTACCAGGACACATAGGAACTGTTAACATGACTGTCACTGGAAGCCATTCTAACTTCCATTTCCAAGTTAGTGCGACTATAAATGTGTACGGAGTGTACATAGAAGGAGAAAGATCTCAGATATCTCAAAGTTCGACAGTCTTTGTACCAGTTGACCGTAAGAGTATTAATTTTATTATAATACTTGTTCTTATGTTATGTTGTCCCTGAATTGTGCTCACTTCACTCCAAGCATCAGGATGGTGGTGTTTATTCTTCATTCCTAGCAAAACAATTTCACAGGCCAAGAGTAATCACTGCTTTATCCAGAGTCTTATTATGTGACAAGTGAAAGTACAATTACAGCCTGGTTATTGGAAACATACAGTATATTTAAAATCTGAAGAAAAACACTCTCTTTCCTGCTGAGTTGTTTGTTTTTTTATTATTTTTGTTTTGACATGTGGTTAGATCATGTTTTTGATTAGGATAACCTTTAAGCTAACAATGATATGTTATAACTGGACTATAAATGATAATAGATTATAGCTTATATTATCATTTATAGTCCAGTTATAACATATCATTGTTATAACTGTAAATTTTGGGAAAATATAAAACACCCACAATTTTGGGTGCTTCTATGTGTAAATTTCCTTACAGTATTCTATATTATGGTAACTTACAGTAATCTTATTGTATATTATGGTGTATTACAGTAATCTTATTGAATATTACAGGTATATTACAGATGTAATAGTAATGATGTAATGTAAGGAATTTACACATAGAAGCACCCCAAAATTTTGTACTAGTATGTCTAATCAATGTACATATTACTAATAATTATCTCTATTCTTACATATCATCAGGTCTGCCAATCCCAAGGAATGTTCAGATATCACAATTTACTAATACCTCCGTGACTTTAATGTGGGCCTACCCAATGCAGATTTTCCCAGTTGCTATACAGAAATTTAAGGTATATCTTAGTTTAGAGGACTAGCTATCACAGAAGTTGTAAACATTCTGAGTCATGTTTCTGTAAGTGTCTTTTTTGTTTTGTTGTTTGTTGTTGTAAAGCTTGTTTTGTAGTTGGAGGGAGAGGGGGGGAAGGGGGAGAGAGAGGGGAGGATAGGAGGAGGGAGAGGAGAGGGGAGAGGAGAGGAGGGGGGAGAGGGGAGAGGAGAGGAGGAGGGAGAGGGGAGAGGAGAGGAGGGGGAGAGGGGAGAAGAGAGGAGGGAGGAGAGGAGAGGGGGAGAGAGGGGGGAGGAGAGGGGAGAGAGAGGAGAGGAGGGGAGAGAGAGGAGAGGAGGGGGGAGAGGGAAGTTGGAAGAGAGAAAGTGGGAATGAACTCATGATTTAGGGTGTAAAGTTGTGACTATTGTGGGTGTTTTATATAGCCAAGCATAGTGTTACTTGGTGTTAAAACCAAGGTGTCTAATAATAGTTTTCTCTTAATCACCTCCCAATCAACTCTGACAGAACCTGGGAGGTTTAAATCTTGATAGTCCATTGATATGCATCCACAATATAATTTGGACCACATCTGCATATTCACTGGAAGTCTATAGTAGTAATTATACATTCAGAAGCCTGATTCTAAGGTATCTATTAATAGGTCAAAATTGCACCATCATTCCATGCAGCATTTCAAGTGCAACTGGTTTATTAAAAACTATCATGAAATGAGATTCTATAATCATTAGTACTTATTAGCTACTGTTCAAATGATCTCATGATGTGTTCTTTGTGCACTTGAAAGTGGACTTCCATGTAATAATGAATCTAAAAGTTCTGTGGTGATGTTACACTCCTACAATGCTTCATGAGAGGCAGATAAACATTAGTATGTTGTTTATGAGTGGACTTCTAAGTAATTAGGACTATAAAGTTGGCTTTCTCTATAAACAATTCGGAGTACACACTAATGTGTAATTTATAGTTACTTTGTGGCGTGAAGTAGGTGCGTGTATTCGTTACATTGCTGGAGCCTGTGAGGTAACGATTCTTCTAATTCTTCAGTTGTTGAAAACTTTTCAATAAGAAATATAATACAATTAACTTGGAGCAGGTATTCCTTCAATCGGTGAAATAATTTCTTGGGAAAAATGACATAACAGAAGTAAATTACGGCATACACGAAGGGTATTAATGGAACAATATCTATGAGATTCTTAGGATTGGGATCAATGTGATCATATATTTGCATGGTGGTTGCTGAAGGCATGATGAACAATCCACATCCGGCTATTAGAAACAGTGTCATATCTATAGTTGTGTGCATAGTGGTGCGATATGGACGGGTAAAAGCTAAAATAACTGTGACAAAGATCATGGTATAGGCTAATAGTACGAAGTATGCCAGTCCTTTAATATACAGTAACATGGCCACATTGAGTATCCTCAGAAGAAAGTATACAGTTGTAAAGTGTCGATAATCTCTTGGAGACGTTTTGTAACATCCATGAAATATATCCATTATCATGTGTAACATTCTTCTTTTCAGCTTGAAACGATTAAGACATTGTTGGAATCGCTTGCTTGGATAAAGAAACAATAGCACAATGGGGAAGACATTGAATATTCCCATCATAATTAAGGCAAATATGGCATATGGTAAATGTTCTTTTCCAAAATATACCATAGAACTGTTGTAATACAGGTATGTTTTATCATCTTGTTTATTGTCCATATTGTATAGCTTAACCGAGGCTAAAATTTCAGATGAAACATTCAGTATCTTCATGTAGGAAAGAACAAAAAATGTGCAGAAAGCATTTAACAGTGATCCTTGTACATTCCATTCTCTTCTATATATCCTGACAATACAGTTAAAGGGTCTACATAGGAAAACAACAGTCTGGAATTTACCATGAAGTGTTATTACACAATAGGTGACGACTATTAGCAAAATAGGGTAGATTCCTACTAAGTAATCAAGCATGTATACATGAAATATATTCCAATGTGGACTCAGACAAAAAGGTTTATACATTGCCTTGAACATATCCAGATTCCATATTGCAAGGACTGATACTACTAACTTGGTATAAAAGTTCTGTTTGTTTGGTCTGTAAGTAAATAAGGTTTTTAAAATAGTAGATGATGTTATCATTTGACTTATTGTGACAAATGCAACCATCGAGCCCGAAGTTACAGAAGACATTGATAGTACTATTATGATATACAATGCAGTTAGAGGTAAGATACAAATAGCGATGTATTTTAGCCAGTTATATTTATAGTTTACACACTCCACACAGTCTACAATGTAAGAATAGACGGGTAACCCGTAACCTTTCTTGCACTCACTGCAAAGTTGACCCATACGATTGAAATGCTCACATTCTGTTCCATTATCACCCAACTCTCTACGTCCCAAGAGTTTAATTTGTGGGATGGTATAGCATGTCTGTATACAGTGACCCACTATGGGAGCAGTGAAATTCACAGATGGTGTCATGCAGTAACATGCCTGTAGGAATATTCTGTTTACGCCGTCACATTTTACTATTCCCTGCAAGTCATCACCGCACTCACATAGACCTGAAGAGTGGTTTCTTTTCATCCATATTGGACAGCTTGCCTCTGCAGAGGTTTGAGGCAATTCTTCAATTTTATCCTGATATTGAGTGCTTGGTGCAGCAAGGAACAGAAATAATATATAGAAGATTATGCTAGATGGCAACATTGTTATAGTGATCTTCAAACTGGAAACACTGCTCACTCTTACTGGAAAATATACAGCTATATATAAATTTTTATAGCCATACCCATCATCTTTGACAGAACAGTAATTATTTTCAATCAGGATGTGTGAATGTAATTCAGATTTAAACATGACATGCAGTTTAACTGCACATCTCTAAAGGAGGGATGGTTTTAGACCATTGTCTATCAGGAAATAAGAACTTACACATTTGTCACGTGATTTAATTAATCCATGAGAGAGAGAGAGAGAGAGAGAGAGAGAGAGAGATGTCTTGCTATATGAGTGAATGTGGCTCCCATTGAACAATATCTACTCCTGTATTCTATTTTCAAAACTTCTACTCCACTAACTCTTAGCATTATAGTCCACTGCTACATTCTTGAATGACAAACAGATGAGTTTCTTCATTAAAAGAGGTGTCTGGTGGGAGGAACTCCTTAAAGCACAGAGTAGTTGCTGCTTACGTCATCACTATAGACAGACTGTGATTGTTTCCTTTTTAGCAGAATAACTAGGAGCCTTGATGGGGGTTGGGAGTTTCTAACTGCCTATAATAACTTAACTATACCCTTAAAAACCACCTGTACCCTCTTGCCTCTTATATCTACTTATCATGTTAGTCATTTTCTCTTCCCTCCCTTTTTTTTTTTTTTTTTTTTTTTACCAATGACTTCCTACAACCACATTCCCTCTTTCTCTTTTCGTAACCTTGTAGGGTTGGAAAGAGTGCTGGTTCTCACTACTGAAACTTGCCTCATGAGGCTGGCCTCCTCTGATATGCACTACTGCTAGCACACTAAAATATCTTTCTTCCAAAGGAGCTTGCCTCTCCAACCTAATCCTCACTTTCTGCCCTGTGTAGCTGAGCTATGATCCCTGCACAGAGCCTCCAACCACACGGATTTATCGGTATTATACAGAATACAGAAATTGATTCAATTTATATGGAAGCATTTTGAGATTAAACTAGCTAGCTAACTGAGGTGAAATAACAGGCTTAAAGAGTAGTCCAAACAGTTCATATTCCTCAAAGCAGGTGATAAAAATAGTTATTATAAATTGATTCATAATGTTTGTTAACTGGTACATTGTTAATAGCTTGTTCCAGTGTCTCCTATCAAGCACTATGATAGCTAAGACTAGCTCACAGTCTAGTCTATGTTATCATATCTACATATGTAGGTGTGTCATATAGCAATTAATGATTAAGAATGATGCATGTCATGAAACTAGCTAGCTACGGAAAGTGAGCAATTTTTTATACTGAAGTTATTCACTTCAAGTTGGAGACTCTGCCTGCAGTGGTGGTCTCCATTATTCTTTTGTTTAGCTTGATTGCTGTCACTGGGTGTCCTGGCTGGTGTCAACATTGTAGTGAATAGTAATCCTGTTATAGTAGTCAGTTTGTCTCGATGCCAGCTCCCATGTTAACCATAATATTTTAACTTTATCATGATAGAAATATACTTAACAGTAACTGGTTTTTTGTGTGTGTGTCTAGTTAAAGAGTTAAACTAGTATATAGCCATGGGGTATATATATATATATATTTGTTTGTTTGTTTGTTTGTTGTTATTTTTTATGCTATAAATATTGCTTATCATAATGTGATTAAAACTCTTGTACAGGTCACATATACTGCAAATGTGTTCTGGGTGAGCCCAGGTGGTACTCTGGTTCGGTTTAGTGAGTCTAGATCAGTGAATGTTTCATCGAGCTTGTTGACTATCATTCTATCTCAGCTCATACCTGATACTGAGTATAGATTCCAAGTGTCTGCAGTGACAGAATATGGGCAAGGAGAAGAAGTTATTGTATTCAAAAAGACTGCTCAAGCCTATGATGGTATGCATAACTAACTATTATAATAATATCGTATTATTGTAAAATTAATTTGAACATAACCATTCATTGTAGTAAGTCCATAGATTCTAAGTGTTCCATGTACTCTGAGGTGTAGCCAGGAATTTTTAGGATTTTAGACCTCTTACCTCTTTGATTCAATCTGGTGGCATCTCTGGCTGACTAATTGGCACTCTATCACAGAATTGTCAGTTAATGGTTGTAATGCATTTAGTTTTACAATAGCATAAATATACTGAGGCAACTGCTTCAGTTGCCTACAGTCCTATGATACTTATATAGTGTAGGCTTTGATTTTGGTTTGTGGTGGTTTGTTGTGTATATATAGCAATTTTATAGCATTATTGGTAGGTCTATGGCTAGTATTTGAAAAAGAATAAGCAGCAACTTGGTCTTACATTTTTTGCCACCAAAAGTGAACTTAATAATGTGTGGGCAACTAAAAATAGTAACAGCAGCATGAAGAACAGCAGTGGCTAATTTTAGGATTGGAATGTCTCACTACTGTAGTATAATGAACACCCAATGACATAGCTAAGTGGTACTTGTAAGTTATGTTACTGTGGTTTTGTGTGTTTCCTATATGTGTGAACAGGGGGGGTAGGATTTAGAACCTTGAAGGGAGGGGGGATATACTTTAGTATAAGTGAATTCAAAGCTCATTAATAGTTACCAACATTAAAACAAGTAAAATGTAAGACATAGCCTACCTAGGTTAGGGGAAAGGGTAATTAATTGTTCCCAATGCCTCCCCCCCCCCCCCCCCCCCCATCTGCCTTCAGACTGTATATAACAGATTTGTTAATTATCATTATCTCTAGAATAAAATAACTAGTTATACTATTCTTTAGCAGCTACTTAAAGAAAGGAGCACGCTATACCCACAATTTAGTTGTAATCAGTTGTGCACATTGTGGGACTATAAGAATATGTTTGTTGGTGCTTGAATGACAAACTGTTTTTTGTTTTTGTTTTTTTCAGGTAGGCTAGGTTACTTTCAGCTAATGATTCGTCCAATTCAAAATTGCTTTCGATGGAAGGTACATATTATGTTTGTATTATTAATAATGATGAAGTGTTTAAGTTATCCACTGAGCGTTCTATTTTCATGTTATGCAGCTTCAACCTTCCACAACAACTTTCATCCAGAATTCTCTAGTCAGATCACTAAACAGTATTTGTAGTTCATGTGCTGTTTCTTCCTTAGCAATACAAGCTCCAATTCTTACATGTAACAGTACTGCAGTAGACCAAGCTGTCTTTAGTAGCAGAATAGTTGGCACCAATAATATCAGCTCCCACAATCTAATTAATTTATTACAAGATTGGGTATTAACTGAAACAGCTACTGTCAATGTGGATGGAGAAGATTATCAAATTGATTCGACCTGTCCAACATTTCTGGATTCGCAGACTGCTCCTGTTTGTACGACAGTTGCCATTTTAACTACTGTTACTGCATTAACATCTTCATCTACTACTCCCTCAATAGGATCTCCATCTACTACTGGATCTCCATCTCCATCTAGATCTCTACACACGACTACTAATCCAGTGGTGATTGTTTCTGAACAGAAAGGTGGAATGAGTTCAGCTGCAATAGGAGGACTGGTTATAGGAGTTATCATTGCTCTACTGCTTGTGGTGTTCATTGTTCTCTTGATCACGTTGTTAATGAGGTCATTTTGGTCTGTGGGCTCAAATAGGTATATTATAATATTATTAATTAAAACGGTATGAATTGGACTTCTTGTTATTATTGCCTCATTCTGGAAACCTTGGTACAAATTATAGTGAGGGGATTCCACTATATTATACAGAGGTATTTTGGGGTTTGGAATAGAGAGGTTCCACTGTATACAGAGATGTCCTCATTTCAGGGGTTTGGAATAGACGAGTTCCACTGTATACAAAGGTGTCCTCATTTCAGGGGTTTGGAATAGAGAAGTCCCACTGTATACAGAAGTGTCCTCATTTCAAGGATTTAGAATTGAGGGGTTCGACTGTATACAGAGGTATCCTCATTTCGGGGGGTTGGAATAGAGGGGTTCCACTGTATACAGAGGTGTCTTCATTTCAGGGGGTTGGAATAGAGGAGTTCCACTGTATATAGAGGTGTCCTCATTTCAAGGGTTTAGAATGGAGAAGTCCCACTGTATACAGAGGTATCCTCATTTTAGGGTTTTAGAATTGAGGGGTTCCACTGTATACAGAGATGTCCTCATTTCAGGGGGTTGGAATAGAGGAATACCACCCACTATATTTGTACAAAAGTGTCAGTTTGGAATAGAGGAATTCTACTGTAGTCATCAAGGGATATAATATGTAATTATTGGCTAGATATAGTTATATGTATACTGGGTGTGTGTATGTATGACTATTTTGCAATGGCAAGCATGGAAATGAGAAGGGCCTTTCATGCAGTTTGAAACTGATTAATGATTTTGAGAGATTTAGACTTCAGTGGTAACCCCGACTCATTGAAAACCTTATTTCCTAAGTCCAGTTTTTGTTATGTTTCTTCAAAAATGCTGTAGGGCTCAGGAGATATGTGCTTAAATCTACAAAAGCTTTCCTTAATTATTATGCTAAAGAGTAACTATGAGAGCTGTCTATCATACTATGATTTGTAGCAGGTATCTCACCGGTCCTAGTATCACATAGAGATGTCTCCTGCAATAGTACAATAATATGCTTTTCTGTTTCATGTTTGACATTTATTCTCAGGTACTGATTGAGAGTAAATTGTCATCTGTCTGTTTTGTTTTATTGTTACTTCATGATAATGGGGAAAAATCAGAGAGTGGCAAATACATAGCTAACTATAGCTAACCTTACTAGAAAGCTATTGATCTAAACACTATTAGAGTACAGAGCATAGGTTTTAAAGAAGAAATACTTCTATACACTGCACATCCACTAATGACAGTTTTATCTCAGGAGTCAAAAAAATGCACTTCCTTCAAAAAAGCAACACTAGCACATTAGCTAGGTAATAGTTATTTGAAGACTGTTGTGCATTTATAGTTTTATCACAAAAATATTTTGACATGTCAAAGTATAGAGTACTATAAATGGACTAGTTATGTTCCTAGTAACTTCTGATTCCTACTGCTATCTCAAGGTAAAAATCTACCTTCCAGAAGATCTTATGTGTAATGGGCATTTGTCATATTGTCATGAAATTTATAAAGCCATGTGCAATAATGTACTCTACATGTAATAATAAGCAGTTAGTCAGTGTGAACAGGTGATATAATCTGTATGTATAAAGATAATATTATGATCTCTGTAGCCTGTTATTATGTATAGCAATAATGTCTCATTTTTTCTGATTAAAATAGGATGAAAAACTTCTCTAATGAGAAAACTGAGGAATCAAATGAGCATTATACTCCTGCAGAGTAAGTCCTTGTTTCATAAGATTTTGTGTGTCGGCCTTTGATCTTGATGTATATGTTTATGTGTACACAATGATAGGATGTGTACCTAATTTTAAATTTACATACAGTGATCAGGAGTGGTTGTTTTAACACATTTTTAATCACAATTATTTTTAAGATGTTGCTTGATTTTAAATGAAAAAAAGTATATTTGTAGACTGTTGTAGCTGGTCTACAGTGCTGTAATGCTATGAGTAAAGTAATAATTAAAAAGTCACCTTCCCAACTCTAATGTTTGATATCTGGAGATTGTTACTGCCAATAAAGCATTTCTCAGTCAATCATTCTGTCACATTATAACTTCTAATGGACTTCTTTAATGTACAGTAATCACTCTGTGCACGGTTAACAAAGAACAAAGATGGTTTTGTTTATTAGATAATTGTTCTAGTCCATTAATAATAATAATAATAGATAAGCCTTGAATCAATAGGCTTTTAACAGCCTATAAAATAGCTGCACGATACAAGTAAATATAAGGTAAGGGGTCGTCTATAATAAGAGTGTGATTATATGGGTGATGCATGGTAAAGGGGTTTTACATGGTAAATGTACAAATGTGTAGTTCCATATCAATAATATTAATAGTAGTATAAATGATTTTTGAATTCTCTACTATCACTACTGTGGTAGTAACTGCCAGTGCATCTTTATGAAAAATAAAGCAAAAAAAAAGAAAATTAGTTAACTTGTCCAGCATGTCTAAGATAATGTTTTGGGCAGTAATGACAGAAGAAAAGAATATTGCTGGCATTTAACTAAGGGCATTTGACTAAGGGCATTTGACTAAGGGCATTTGACTAAGGGCATTAGACTAAGGGCATTTGACTAAGGGCATTAGACTAAGGGCATTAGACTAAGGGCATTAGACTAAGGGCATTTGACTAAGGGCATTAGACTAAGGGCATTAGACTAAGGGCATTTGACTAAGGGCATTTGACTAAGGGCATATATAATATTCAGCTACTAATGTTTCCTGGGTATCATTAACTACTAATTTTTTAAGATGAGTTTCCAATCTGTGTACCATTAATATGGTGAGTTCTTATGTCATCTCTATGTTCTGATTTCTATTTCCAGATTGAAATATGATAATCCATTCTATATGGATGATGAAAACATTTGAAAACCTGCCTATTATACATATTATACACACAGTAATTATTATGAATGCTTAGTTATTATTGAGCTTCTTAATTCTATAATAATGTTACACAATATACACAGTATCTAATTATGAACATGTGTTAATTCAATAATATTTCATTCATATTATATTATTATTTTAATGAACTCTAATTCAAATTTCTTCTGTGAGGCACGTTATAAACTAATTTTTCACTTTCAATGACTGACATCAATAAATAAACTGACTATTTAAATATCAGAATTATTATTTATGAGCTGTTGACATGAAAGAAGGTTAACAGAAAATTATACTAAAATAGCGATGGTTTAAATGTTATGAGACGGCATCATAAACATTTACTAGGTTGACACAGGATATAAAATGTGCACTGATTGCTGGATGCAAAATTGGCAAATGGCAGTATTGATTACTGACAAATCTTTATGTTTTGTGTGGAGGGGTCCATACTGCTTGACCATGCCCCTGTCAGATACCTTATAACCTTAACCAGTACCTAGGGATATGTGCAGTTGCTATGTGTCTTCTATCTCAAATTGTGTTAGATGGTTTGGTGTGAAGTACAAGGTAGACAAGCCTCTGAGTGGAACTGATCCAATCAAGTCTACATTGTATAACTTCTGTATAATAATAGCTATATAGTACAATTGATGATGTATGTTACATGGGGAAAGAGCAGATGGTTTGGTGTGAAGTACAAGATTATCAGGTAGACAAGCCTCTGAGTGGAACTGATCCAATCAAGTCTAATTTCTGTGAACAGTTTACTTTGTAATGGTTTAGCTCTTCACATCATGCAACAGAGATAACTACTGCAAGTTTAACGTTTTCATCATGCAGAAATATGGGGTGGGGTCAAGACAAGGAGTGGGGTCAAGGTACACTGTCCATAGATTATATAATCTATGCACTGTCACACGAGAGGTTTGTAGACGAATTGCAATATAATATCGATCGTTTCATCGATGATGGGGAATGTTCTAGTAAAAGCAGCTGCGACAGATATGTTATTGCAGTGGGCACTGTTCATAGCGGCGGCTTATTTCAAGACAGAGAAGTTTTTTGACTTAGCTGGTTCCTCCACATTCATTCTTCTTGTCATCCAGTCTATTTCACACAACAGGAGGTTCTTCCCTAGGCAGGTTTGTTGCCATTGCTGGCATACACATGCACAGTGGATCCAGGAATTTGTAAAAGAGAGGGTTGTATCTTTGACCAAAGGCCACAATGCCTAAGGACGGGGTATGAATTCTTTCTTCAGCACACAGTGTGAAAAGCATTAGCAATGATAGTTAATGGCTATAATTCATTAGTGCTTTACAATAATACTAAGGGAAATGATAAGCATTAGTGAAAGGTGTGTGTGTGTGAAAGGGATTAAAAGAGTGGGATTGCAACCCTCCCTCTCCCCCTAGATCCCCATCTAGTCTCAGTGGATAGTCCTTCCCCTTTTCTTTCTTTCTTTTCTTTCTTTCTTTCTTCTCTCTTCTTTCTTTCTTTTCTCTTCTCTTCTCTTCTGTTCTCTTCTCTTCTCTTCCTTTCCTTTCTTCTTTCTTTTCTTTTTCTTTCTTTTCTTCTTTCCTTTCCTTTCCTTTCTTTCCTTTTCCTTCTTCCTTCCCTTCCTTCCTTCCCTTCCCTTCCTTCCCTTCCCTTCTTCCCTTCCCTTCCCTTCCCTTCCTTCCCTTCCCTTCCCTTCCCTTCCCTTCCCTTCCCTTCCCTTCCCTTCCCTTCCCTTCCTTCCTTCCCTTCCCTTCCCTTCCCTTCCCTTCCTTCCCTTCCCTTCCCTTCCCTTCCCTTCCTTCCCTTCCTTCCCTTCCCTTCCCTTCCCTTCCCTTCCTTCCCTTCCCTTCCCTTCCCTTCCCTTCCCTTCCCTTCCCTTCCCTTCCTTCCTTCCCTTCCCTTCCCTTCCCTTCCCTTCCCTTCCCTTCCCTTCCCTTCCCTTCCCTTCCCTTCCCTTCCCTTCCCTTCCCTCCCTTCCCTTCCCTTCCCTTCCCTTCCCTTCCCTTCCCTTCCTTCCTTCCCTTCCCTTCCCTTCCCTTCCCTTCCCTTCCCTTCCCTTCCCTTCCCTTCCCTTCCCTTCCCTTCCTTCCCTTCCCTTCCCTTCCCTTCCCTTCCCTTCCCTCCCCTCCCCTCCCTTCCCTTCCCTTCCCTTCCCTTCCCTTCCCTCCCCTCCCCTCCCCTCCCCTCCCCTCCCCTCCCCTCCCCTTCCCTCCCCTCCCCTCCCCTTCTCTTTTCCTCTCTTTTCTTTTCACTTATCTTCTCTTTTCTTTTCTTTGACTGAAGGATCTAATGATGCTGGTAGGAAATTCTTAAGCTAAATTTAGATTTAGGTAGACTTAATGTGTATAAGCTGCTACAATTAAACAACAATTCTGGGCTATCGCTTAAGACCATTTAAAGTCGTTTATATTGAACAAATTGCTCAAATTTATCTGGAGATTCAGTCGTGATAGCTGAAAATTAGACTCAGGCAGGGAAATTAGGAGTACATCTAGAGATGATAAGTACTTAATCTGAATGTAGCCATAATTGTACATGTAATGTTGATGTTTTCATAGATGATTCAGTCGGGTTTGGTGAGTATGTGGGCAGTTCGTCTTGGATTATTTCTATTCTGGAGGGTCTTAAAATCTGGAGGAGACAGCCGTTTTACTAGGGTCAGAGGCAACCCTATAAAATTTTTCATGTTCTGGACTGTACAAGGTTGGTATAATAATTATGTAGTTCTGGGACTATTATTGTAATGCTCAATCAAGACTAGTCATTTTTTTTTTTGACTAATCTGGCAATAACTATGTTCTTGAGTAGTTATTCGGGGACTTGGCATAAGAATTTTCTGAATCATCCTTTGGCTTCCAAAGAAATGTAACAATCTGCTTCTTCCTTGTAAGCAGGGGAGAAAATTATGGCTAGCCATAATCCTTCTCACGTGGATCTTAGCTAGTACAGGTAAAACCTTGGTTCCTTCAGTTCTCAATTTTGTAGTGATCAAAGTTCCATTTAAGTACATGTCTAAATCCTTGTCACTATGTATGTGATAGTGTGTACTACAAAGGGTTAAAAATTCTAGGCTTTCAATTGAAGTCATCTCATCATGCACTCATACTTTCATCACTAACTTGTTCACTTTGAGGCTAAAAACTACCTCTTGGCTCTTCTTCTTTAGTATGAAGATTACATACTATATAATATTATTATAATGTAAGTGAATTCATAGAGTTGAAACTCTTTAAAGCCAATGGTGTGGTCAACCTGTGTACAGGTGACCATAGTACTAATATAGTGGTGCAAAGGTGTACAGTCATGACCTTATTGACCTTCCATGTAAATACAAAAACAAAAACAAAAAACAAAATTAAATAAAATATAAAAAATTGCCCCATCCTCTAAGAGATAAGTTTATACTTAAAGGCTTGTTCCCATGACTGATCCACATGAGTCAGTGGCTTGTGTGTAGTGACCACATTAATTTTGATAAGTGATTTGTGTTCATGGGGACTACTTACCTTTTCCTCTCTTGTAATGTAGTAGTAGTAATGCATTCTTTTGTTCCAGGAAGTAAGAAGTACAGTGAAATCTCTCTATTCAAACCCTCCTGTATTCATGTATAGCTGTATTGAAGCCATCCCACTAATCAGGACAGTTTATTTCCCCTTCCCCCTGGTGTCCTCTATGAAGAGGTTCCACTGTATAGATGATTAGATAAGTATGGTTTTAGTAGAGTGGTTTGTTGTCTGTTCATTATGTATTATTTGCTACAGTATCTGTAGCAAATTAGCAATGAACCTAGTTATAAGTTTGTAATAGCTTCTTTTATGATGATTTAGGTTTGTGGGTGTGGCTTACCCTCTTGCCGACACTCATTGTCAACTCCAAGAAGGAGGACTATAAGATAGGCTACAGGGACTACATTGGTTGGGGTATATGGCTTCTTGGCATCATCATAGAAATGGTTGCAGACTATCAGAAGTACATTTTCCGAAGTGATCCTGTAAACAGGTTAGTTGACTAATAAATCTAAGGATCTGTATATGTATAGGAATCACCCCTCCCTCAACAGCCACCAGATAAAACTGATTCATTCTAATATGTAGTGATGTTTGGATTAGTCATGGACTATGGAGCTTCTGCCGACATCCAAATTACCTGGGAGAAATATTACTATGGTCTGGACTCTTTATCTCTGCATCTTCTACATTTAAGGTAAGGTTTTTACCTATTTATTCAATTGGGAGTTTATGATAGCTGTAGTAACAGTATATTGTATTGTGTGGTTAGTTTACCACAGTATCTGCTATTGGTATAAATGCTATAGTTATTAGGTTGTAATATTTACATCATTTACAGTGAAACTCAATTATTTATGTTGCTATAATATTTCCTATTTATTTTGTTCTCTTTATCTTTTTGAACATTTGAGTCATTTTATTAAAAAATCCTCTAACGCCAGAGGACTCTAGTTGCTACAAGGTGTAGTACTCTCTTTGACTTAGTGCTCTCAGTTGTGAAGGAAATATAAAAATTAATGTGCTGCAAAACGTGATTCATTCACTGTAGCATAAACTTCAATTTTTTTGGCCTAGCTTCTACTATAAAGTTAGATATTGATCAACGTAGTGCATTTACCAGTAGTTTGTATGTACATAATGAATTTGTGAAAGTAGGTAGCTCTTCTTAATCTTGGCATTTTTTTGACTTTACATAGAGTCTTGACTGTTCCTTTACTATGAAAAGTTTTGAGTTCACATATTATATAACTCTGTTTAGCTGTACTCATTGACTGTTATGAAATTCTCTATAATTTGTGATAGTCATCCGAGATTCTATAATAACCTTCCAGACCAAGATTTTAAGCTAACACTTGTTCATCAACTGTAGTTCAGGAACAGCGGTCATGTGCAGACTTTGCTTATCTACCACAGACTTCTCACAATTAGGCTATAGTAGGCTGAACTGTGTCTGGAGACCACGTTGCACTAACAACTTGCATGGGGGTATACCAGTTGTAGCATGTGTAGTAGTATGTGGAACAGCAAATAGGAGAACACTCGTTGACTAAGACAATGGCCATCATTTTGCGATGCCTGTAGACTCTGCTTAAGAGACTGTATGAATCCCTCTGCCAGTCCATTAGAGGCAGGGTGATATGGAGCACTCCTTGTATGCTTTATGCCATTGTGATGAGTAAAGGTTTCAAAATCCTCAGCGATGAATTGGAGGCCATTGTCTGTCACCAGGTGTTCAGAAATGCCATGCCTAGAAAACCATTCTCTTAATACATATAACGTCTTTGACACTGTAGTGGAAGTCATTATTCTCACTTCAGGCCATTTGGAGTATGAATCGACTCCAACCAGAAACATGTGACCTTGAAATGGATTGGCAAAGTCCAGGTGGATGGGTTTGGATCGCCACACCCATGGATGCAGGGGTGCCACAGGTGGTGCTCTCTTTACAGATTGACATGCCAGACATGCTCCAAATATTTGTCAAGGCTGGGCCACCACATGTAGCTCCGAGTGACAGACTTCATTTTGGTCACTCCTGTATGATCCGGATAAAGTTCATGAAGAAGTGCTTCTCTTAACTTCTTTGGGATGACCGCACGAATTCCCCACAATACACAACCTTCCTCCACCATTAACTCATTTTTTCGGTTGAAAAATGGACGTAAACATTCGGGAATCCTTCTTGGCCACTTATCTCTTATGTATCGGTAAACCTTACTGAGAACTGGGTCAGTAATAGTGGCCACTCGTAATTTATGTTGAGATACAGGTAATGCTTCCATTTGGGAGATATTGGAAAATTTTGGTCTCAGAAGATGTGTCTTCTGGAGGAATTTCACCTAAAGCTACTGGGAGAGACCATCTGCATTGGCATGCTTCTCTGTTGGCCGGAACTCTATGTCATAATGATATGCTGGTAAGATCCAGGCCTGCCTCTGTAGTCTGACAACTGCTAAAGAGAGAATGTCTTTCTTCGGACCAAAAATTGTGGTAAGTGGCTTGTGATCAGTCACAAGAGTAAACTGACGTCCATACAGATAGGTGTGGAAATGTTTCACCCCAAAAATCAACGAGAGAGCCTCCTTCTCCACTTGTGCATAGTTCTTCTCACTACTAGTGAGGGTGTGTGAAGCAAATGCTATTCGTCGCTCACTACCATTGGGGAGAACATGTGCAATAGCAGCCCCTATGTCGTAGGCCAGCCATCCTGATTGGCAAGTCTGATAATGGGTGAGAGCCTTAGAAGAGATGAATGTCTTTTTGGCCAGGTCAAAGCTACTCTGACATGCTGTTGACCATTTCCACTGGGTGTCCTTATGTAATAGCTCATTGAGTGGATTAAGAATAGTTGAGGCATTATAGTATCATAACTCTTGAATATTTTTAAGAGCTGGAGCTTTGACAATAGCTCGTAGCTTGTCTTCGGTAGTATGAATACCATCGGCATCCACAGGAATTTGCCCACTTTACATGAAGACCATGCTTCAGGAGTCTTCACAACACTTCCTCCAGATGCTCCAAGTGTTCCTCATTGGTTTTGCCCATAACGATGATATCACCAATGTAACATGCCACTCCACCAACTCCCTGGAGTGTAGAATCCATGGTTCTCTGAAATATGGCAGGAGCAGATGCAATCCCAAATGGGAGTCAAGTATAATATTGATATAAACCTTTCAGAGTGTTAATGGTGACATACTTCCTTCACTCTTTGTCTAATAGTAACTGGTTGTATGCATGCAACGTATCTAAGGTAGTAAACTTCTTTCCTCCTGACAGGGTGGAAAAAATGTCCTCAGGTTTTGGGAGTGGGTACTGGTCTCTGTCAAGTACAAGATTTACAGTTACTTTATAATCCCCATGGAATTGAAGTCGGCCATCACTCTTTGGAACTGCCATAATGGGAGCTACCCACTTACTGTAAGGGGTCTTTTCTATCACACCATCACTCTCCAAATGGTCAAGCTCACTGTTCACATGTTCCCTCAAAGCATGGCCAGAAGTTGACTGTCTTCATCACTAGTGCTGGAGGGTCTTGGTCTTGTTCTATGGGAACTTCTTTATTTCAGTAGTTTGGTGAAGCGGATGCGTTGATCTCTGGATCAGATTCGATAGTGACTAGTCTTGTAGTGGGTTTTAGAGTAGGTAATTCTGGTAGAGTTTCCCTTTGAATGGATCCCATGCTTTGATGGCCAGCAGAGGAGAGAGTCACGCTGGCATAGGAAATATTGGTCTTCTTCTTGCTAGTGGTTCTCTTTGGTGGCATTGCTCAAGCTGCGTGGATGGAATTATAGTTCAATAGAGTTGAATAATAAAAGTAATTAATAGTAATAGACTGCTAGGGTTGGTGCTGGGGCTGGGCCTCAGCCATAATGGCAAGCCAACTTAGAGGTTGTCTGCTAAGGGGTGTTCCTGCCTAGGGAGTGTGGTACATGTCTTGTGTGAGGGTGCTACCTGTGGGTGGCATTAAATGGAGCTAGGACACAGGTTGAGGTTAGGTTTAGCATCCTTCACATTCGCTTGGCCTGGAATGGAGTTATTGTTCCCAATGTCTCCGAGAAAACTTCCTCATACTTGCTCGGTAGCAAAGCAACACAACTTACTAGGCTACCATTGTACACAGAGACTTTCCCAATGGTCCTCCAATTAAGCTTCACAACTTTCAGCCAATCATGTCCCATTAGGCTTGTACCTGATACTTTGACGACCAGTAGCATCAGGTTCTTACGATGTTGCTGACCATAGTTCACATCAACTAAAATGCTACCTTTCAAGGAAATTGGCTGACCAGTGTATGTCATGTTAGTCTTTTGAAGTTTGGCTGAGGGAGCAGAGGTGTTAACACTGACTCAGATGCAAATGAGACACCAACCCCAGAGTCTACTTCCATGGTTAGAGGCTGCCCATTGACATGCAACTCAATCTTGGAGATTTAGTTCTGACCACAAACAAGGATTCCTCCTGCTCAGGATCTTGTTCTAAAATTGTTAACCAGTTTGTATGCTGATTATGTTGACCTACACTGTGAGACTGGTTTGGCTTTGATCTACACACTGGCAATATATCCCCTCACCTTGCCACATTTGTGTCACTTAGCACCTTTGAATTTGCTTTCGTAGTTGTGATTGTTATGACCACATCGACTACATGGTAGACGGTAGGCGTGGGCCAATTATGCCTTTTTTCCCCACCTTATTCTATGCTCCAATTCTTTTCAAATTTACCTATTATGCTTTGAAAATTCCCTATTATGCTCCTGGTTTTACCTATTATGCCCGATCATAAACAGGAATAACAATGTCAAAATTATGAATTTTATTGGAGCATAATAGATGTTTCTACATAGTCTTCTAATGAGCTTTGTTGAGATTTATCAAATGATGTACTAAGGAGAGAGAAAACTCATTCGGCAGCAGCAGAAGATGGTTGGAGTAAGACAATCTTACTTGCTGCAGAGGACCAGATGGGTAATGCTTTTTGGTTCTCTTTCCACCATTCCAAAACATTGATACTTGATTGACAGCATCAGCTCTGGCCAAGTACGTTGGCAATTCTTGTTTCAAGCTTGTGATAGCTGCTTGATCGTTTAAGAACGGAATAGCAGTCAAGCAATCTATATCTGGTGCTGATGGATTCATACTCTTCACTTGTGAAGGAGAGAAGTATATAGCAACTTTAAAGGCATTTAGTGGTGCCTGGGAATCGTTGCCAAACTTACTATTGAAGTAAGATATGCCGTTTTGAACACAGCTGAGAGCATATGAAATTCACTGCTGTTCAGCAATAGGGTTACCTCCAGCTATAGTACGGGCAACAGCACTTACATTTGGGTAATGGGCAACTTGAATGGCTGATCGGAGCTTTAATATCTCTTCATAGCATTTCAGTGCTAATGGGCCATCTCCCTCCAAATTGTAGGTGGCTTTTACAAAATGTTCACCAATATCTATTGTTATAGCCAGCTCCATCTTCAGAAATGCTAGAGACTGGGGATAGTTGAGAATACTGAGTAACTTTGGTCGTAGTGAGGGACCAATATCTTGGTTTTCAGTAAGAAAAGGAGCTATGTCGCCAAACTGCGTCATTACTTGGGACAAAACTTCCCACCGGCTCCACCAGCGAGTTTTGCTAAACATAGCCATAGACTTCCCGGTCTTCCTCTTCCAAAGATCTTGTGTTTTGGGACTATGCACAAACAATGAAATCCAATGAGAGGTAAATCCACTCAGTGTTGGAGTGACAAACTTGTCTCCGACTAAATCCAAGGTATGGGAGAAACACCTGACGTCTAAAACATTAGAAAAAATAACACTCAAGGTTCTCATGGCCACGGAATTCATGCTGGCCCCATCTTTCATAGCAGCAAGAAGTTGATGTGAATGAATACTTAAACTAACCGAGAAAACGTCTATTAGCTCTCGAGCAACTTTTTTCCCACTAAGGCTTTTTGCCAGAAATTCCAAACGAACTAGACGTTGGACTATTTTCCAGCCATCTACATAGCGCAGAACAACTGCTAGCCAGTAGCGTCGTGAGAGGGGTGCAAATGGGTTCATTTGCACCCAGAACAACTTAATTTGCACCCATAACACTTACTTGCATCCCTGCAGAGTAGCTCAGTCTTTAGCTACCAGCTAAAAAGCATTATTTAATTCTAGGCCATAGAACTGTGGCTACACACCAGAACTTGCGGCTGCTGCAGCACACCAGTCATTCATTATGATCACACAAACAAAGGTTCAAAGTTCACTGAGGTCATATAAGAATAAGTATTATGCATGCAACTATAGCTTGCACCCAGTATTCAAAGTGGCTAGAGACGCCACTGCTGCTAGCACTTCACCTAATCTCGAGGTACCATCAAATATCACCATCAAATATCACCGAAATAAATTTATCATTAATTTCTTCTTTTATCCGAGATATGTGATAAGATCTGAGAAAACGTGCCTTTTTGGGCAATAATGTAATTTACACTATATGGCCTAATGAAGTTTTGCAAGCAAAAAATGAATTGAATTAACAAAAAAATTTTTTTACCTCAGATGGTTCTAGAGGGTCTTCTCTACCTCCACACCAAATTTTAAGCCAAACAAGCCAAGGAAAGTAGGCAAGCACGCAGTTTAAAGTCTTTGACAAAAAAGCTCATTGCGTTTCACGGACTTTACTAATGAATCTACAGAGATTGCGTATGGGGTAGTACACGGTAACGAGGGAAACCCCCATAAACCACACACCTGTTGCTAGGCAACTACTAAGACTAATTACAGCTGCATGAATACTATTATTATAGTAATGACTACTAAAGAAATTGCAGTTGCCCTTAATGAGATAATAAGGCTTGAATCTTCAGATCAGGCAAAACTATTAGAAGTCATTGAAGATTACTTTTGTCCACCACATGTGGAGAGTGAGGATGAAGAGGAGATGGATATCTTTCCTACCAGCCCCACTAAAGTAGATGAAGGTGTATAAAAACATAATAATAATTACAGTAATAATGGTGTGTTTGTGTAGGTGTGCTTCAAAATTCCTCATAACCTATATAATACAAAAAAGAATAATACCAAATTATGTGCAATTCATGTAATGCTATAGATTGAAATTAGACCTTAAAAGGGTAAGATTCAAACAAAGCTTTCTACCAGAGTGTGGTGGCAAAGGTTACAATAGGTATTGAAATTCCAATAACAAAGCTCAAACAGGCTTATACCAAGATGTGAGCATGTGAAAAGGGCAAAAAAACTGTTAAACATGTCATAGGGAATGGTGTGTGCATCAATTAGCATAGGCTGATATAACTCTGAGTGAATAATGTATAGGTTTACAACACTGACCTTGAAGATTTTAGTGGAGGATTGGATTGTGACAGGAGTGGGGGTTTGGGTGAGGAATATGGAGGTGAAGAGGAGGATGGGGGAGATGACACGGATGGTGAAGAGGGCAGTGGAGTGAGGGACATTGAGGAGCATGTGGAAGAGGTGATGAGGCATTTACCTGATAATGGAGACGCTATTGTAGAATATAGGAAGTGTGACGAGGCAGAAGAGAGGCAAATTCATGAATTTTTGCAAAAGAGCTGTCATTGCTCAAAATGGGATGGTCGTGCATGCTCAGGGCAGTTCACTTATGAATATATTCTAGAACTAAGAAACTCCTGTTATGAGCTGTCCAAGTGTGAGCTGGACTTGGTGCTGAAGGGGCAGTTGAAGGCTACAATGAACACCAGCTCCTATGTATCTCAACACTTCTCAGGTTAGGATGAGAGGGTACAGCAGCAATCACTACCATGGAGGGAAGGTAGTTTGTGAAGAGATGTTTATGTTTCTCCACGGAGTGGGCAGGACAAGAATGAAAAATCTCAAGAAGTCGCTGGAGGAGAGAGGCATTGGGCCCCAGATACACGGATACACGGCAACACTAAACGACGTCCACATCATGCTTTGTCTCATGAAACAGTTGAGTACGTAGTACACTTCCTGCTCAGTTATTCTGAGGAGCATGTGTTGTTACTACCTGGCCGTGTTCCAGGGTATAGCCGAACTGACATCAAACTTCTTCCCTTCAGTACTTCAAAGAAGAGAATCTGGCTAGTGTATCAGGAGGCAGCCCAGCAAGATCCGTCAGTCCATCCTGTAGCATACACCACATTTTGTCGGCTATGGAGGCAGCTCTTACCATCACTCCTGCTAATGAAACCTATGACGGATCTTTGCTGGACTTGCCAAAAGAACAGCATAGCCATCTTAAGAGCGGCCAATTGCCCAGACAAAGAGAAATCCTGTGTCCTGAGAGAGGCTGAGGATCACCTCAGGGTGGTTCAGTGTGAGCGGTCACACTACAAAACCACGTGTGACACCTGCAAGAAGGACATACAGGTAGGGATATGTAAACTTAGCTTCCTTTTATTTTTTATTTTTATTATTATTTTTTTGCCCCATTCCAACACAGTACCCATTATACCCAACAATATCTCCTACTATGCCCTTATCTGGCTTTTCTCATGTGATGTAATGGTACATTATGACATTGAATATGCCTGCCTTGTACCTATTGTACTATCTGCTTTGAAAATCAACCTGTTGCTATCATAATTTACATACAGGATCACTTCAAACTTAATGGCCACTTTCAAACACCCCCCTTGCTTCACAGTCACCTGCCAACTCCATTCCCATCAGGGCCCATTACAGCTTCGACTATGCTCAACAGGTTCACTATCCATCTAACCAGCTGCAGCCTGGTCCACTGTATTTCCTAACCCCAAGGAAGTGTAGTGTGTTTGGTGTTTGCTGTGAGGCCATACCCCATCAGGTACACTTTCTGGCTGATGAGGCAGGTGACTGTGGCAAGGGGGCCAACATCATCATCTCCCAACTGGACTTCTTCTTCTCACATCATGGCCTGGGAGAGAAGGAGGTCTACCTACATGCAGACAATTGCACCGGTCAGAACAAAAACAACTCTATGCTCCACTATCTAGCCTGGCGGTCTATGACTGGCAGGCACACCCAGATTACCTTGTCATTTTTAGTTGTGGGGCATACAAAGTTTGCACCTGACTGGTGCTTTGGTCTCTTCAAGAGGGCCTTCAGGAGAACCCCTGTTGGGAGTCTGCAAGGGATTGCACAGGTTGTCAATGATTCAGCTCAGTGTAACTTTGCATAGCTGGTGACAACGGAAGATGGTTCCAATGTGGTCCCCATGTTTGACTGGACAGACTTCTTTGCCAACCACATGAAAAAGATCCCTGGGATTAAGAAATATCATCATTTTAGGTTTGATAGCAGTCATCCTGGGAAGGTCTTTGTCAGGATCCATTCTGACTGTCTGGAAGAAGAGCTGGACCTTCTCAAGGTTGAATCCTGGCTCCCTGATCCCAATACCTATCCTGCCCAACTCACCCCCAAAGGTCTGTCTAGTCAGTGGCAGTGGTACCTACACGATAAAATAAGAGAATTCTGTCCTGAGAGTGACAAAGACACCACTTGTCCCAGGCCTACCTGTCCAAGGCCAACCAGTAGAGCTGGCACACCAGTAGGAGAAGATGAGCTGGAGAACACCACACTCACCAGGACAATAGCTGGGCCCAGGAGTAGAGCTGTTACCTCAACAGATGATGATGTCTCTTCTCTTCCACCTAAGAAGAAGAGCCCGAGTCTGTGGTACTTGTGGGGGAGTGGGCCACAATAGTAGGACCTGCCCAGATAAGCACTGAGCTGAGTTATTAGCAACCTGTGACTGACTTTTGACACCTCTTAGTTTATAATTTCACACCCGGTGGGTTGTCTGGGGAGCACACAGATCAGGCTTTACCTTTAATTTTTACACTAATCTTGGGTACACACACAAATCTCAAGCTCTTAGTTTCTGTTGACTACACACACACACGGGTATGCCTTAATTAAAGTGTCACAAGCACTTATACCAAAAAACGGTTATTTTGGGTTTTACTACGCTCAGACAATCACCCGGGGGATACACACATTCATGCTAGTTTTTATCTCTTTCTCTTTTTTCTGTTTTATGCCAAGTCACATGCACACATGCTCTTAGTATCTGGGTGTGAACAGGGAGGTAGGGTGGAGGGCCAGCTAAGCAGTGTCACTTTTTCGAGACAGTGCTGGCCATCACCCTTTAGATCAATCTAAGGGTGCAAGAACACTGCTAAATCAGGTCCCGAAAACTCATACCCAGATTATTTAATATTACTTATCCATCCTAGGTACTTAAAGTGCAAGGGAGAGAAAGCCACTTCTAGACATTAACCTTCTGTTACACTGGTATTATTATGGGCAGTCTCTATAGAAATAAACATAACCATAGTAACTATCATGCCATATCTAATCTTTTTGGGTCAAAACTTTAGCTACCGTTGTAAAGCTTTTACAGGGCTTTTTACAAGGCTGAGTAGTATTTAGTTACCTAAAGCTAGCTAAGCAATGCTACAAGCTAGAAGCTTTATCTGTAGGTTCTCTAAACTTGTCCAGGTTTTAGCTGGACCTTTGATTCCATGTATCAGCTTGTAGTAGCCTGTACATCAGCTACATGCATGCTACTTACTAGCTATATAGGTTTAACTAGAAGAAATCTTAAAGTTTACTTACAGCTTTATCTAAGCATTAGCCAAGGCTTGTTAGTTAAGCTTGGCCAGTGTTCCAGAACTAAACCTTATAGATTCTTATAGTTGATTCTACTTTAGCTACTAACTAGCTAGTAAACTTTGGATTATGTCTGAGCTTTAGTTTGGACAACTTTTAAGCTTTAGTTGGTGTTTACTAAGGTTAGTTAATGCTTCGTTTGTAACTAAGCTTGTAGTTGCTTGTATTTTTAGCTAGCTCTACAACTTTAGCTAATTCTACTAAATTAAACTTACCAAAGTTTACTCCAGGACTTCCTCGAATTGTTCTCTACTATTAGAGTACCCAACACTACAAAATCAACAGGTAGAAGGTAGAGGAGACACAACTGCCACACAACAACTTTCCGTCAGCCACACGGAGAGTAAGAAATGAAGTTGCAATCATTACGTCATACTGTTTTACGGACTTACGTGAATAGCTCCGGATACTAATCACTAGCGTGACGCAAAACTTCTGGAGTTTTTTTCTACAAAACTGCAATGTTAGTGTTTGCCCCGGGTGGTGTTAATCTAGCGCTTATAACTCAGCGACTGTGCTGAATTGGCTCTCATACTAAGTATCAAATGATAGCTAAAGGTGAGCGCTACAAGGTGGTGCTAATAACTCAATTTTGATTTTTAGCCTGAAAAGGCAAGTTTTCTCAGATCCTATCACATATTTCTTTATCATGAATAAATGGAACGAGTTCAGTCATGTGGCTACGATCGGTAAGCCTTAGAGCATTCTCTTCCAGAATGTCTCTAAAGTGCACGAGTTTTGCAATTGGAATACCTGCTTTCATAAAAGCAGTCATAATTTTACTCGATATACCCGTTGCTCACTAGAAAGAGTCTGCCATGATGCACCTTGAGCTGACTTATCATGTTTTATAAGGGCTGTAGCAATATTAATCTCCCTAGACTCTTTCTTCTTTAACTTTTCTTTACTGGCTTCATGCTTAGAAATTTAACATGGTTTAACAATGTACTTCTTTTAACTGACAAAATTTCTCGGCATGCATTACAAAACAGATGCCCCATAGAAGACACTATCAGTGATTCATTAGGAAATTCCTTTACCCGTTTGCCTGGTTCAACTTTGGGATCCTTAGCTCCGTGATAGCCAGAAGACCTTTTCTTTCCTGTAGGGGGTACTTTCCTCTTTCTCGCCAAATCTGACTTCTGAGGACACTTCAAATGATCTCGTAAAGAGATGACAGGATTCTCTGGCCTTAAGCTTTCAGATGCTTCACAGTCAGATGGAGGATCTATCACTACAGGTGAGCTAGGGCTAGCAAGATTCACAGACTCAGCCATTTATATTAGTCACACTACCATGGAGTCTACCATGTGCTTTCAGCATGAGTCAGCTTCTCAGATGATGCAAGAGTAAGACTCTAGTGGGATTGTAGCCTTGTAGGAATGCATTTCACAATAATGTTATTTAACAGCTCATTATCAGACTATCATCTACCTGTTAATATTGTGAATTGCATTCTTTGCCACAATGTGCCACTTCTAGTTTTGACTTCTGAGACAAAGTGACATTTCCACTTTAAAAAATTGACAAAAAACCACCTATTATGCTGGCATTATGCTCGATGCTTTGGCACACCTATTATGCTCAAAATTATGCCAGCATAATTGGCCCAGGCCTACTACACGGCTTGGCAGGTGGCCCAGGTGCAGCCTTTTCAACTTTGAAGACTAGGGTGGAGCGATGGCTTCCTTTGAGCTCCTTTGTTCTCCTGGCAGTGGCTTCCATGTCCAAAACTGTCTCGAGAACAGCATCCAAGGTAAGATTTGCCTTAGCGAGTAGGGCTTTCTGGATAGCTTCACTGTTGAGTCCACATACGAATTGGTCCCTCAAAGCTTCTGAAAGGAAATCCCCAAATTTGCAAGTGCTGGCTAGCTTCCTTAGACTTGTCAGGTACTCTGCCACTGATTCACCTGACTTCTGAGTCCTTTGATAATAGCAGAACCATTCAGTGATTATGATAGGCTCAGAATCATAGTGCTGTTTGCGTAAAGTCACTACATCTTTTCCTCCGACTTACCAGGTGAAACTAGTCCTTGTGGAAGTGAGTAGTGCTTGAGACCGATGACCAACAAAAGAGTAGAAACATGACCAACAAAAGAGTATATAGAAACTTGGCAATGCCATTCACTGCTTCACTGTCACAAACAGGCTGAATTGTTTGAGGTAAGCAGTAATAGTTTCTTCTCAGGGTTGAATTCCTGAATTGACCGATAGTAGCAGTAGTAGCCATGATAGTTGGATTTAGCTATTGCTATCCCGTCCTCGTCGCCAGTTGTGGTGTCATTACTACCTCAGCTATCACTTGACTACAGTTTAGAACTTCTAGCTAGTTGACTAAAAAACGGCTCACAAGTGGTGAGTCCTAACTACTATGGGTTAGCTACTAGTCTACTCTTATAAAAAGAATCAACATTAATGTTAGTTTTAAAATTGCACAAAACAGACTCGACTGACTGACACAAAAATGATAATCATATTATTGTAAGGCTCACGTGGCCGGCTAAATGATGTAACACAGGAAATGAAACTATAATGTATGTGTTGTGTTATTTTGGGATTTTTAAACTGACAAATTATGCTCACTGTGATTATATAGTTTTTGTCAACCACAGATAATTTCAAATCCCTATTATCTCCAAATAGCACAAGTAGCTAGGCAGCCTAATACAGTATAATTAAAATACATTGCAGGGTGCTGATTGGTTGAGTTTGTTATCTCCAATGTTTGTGGCTTTCCTTCTCACAAAAGTGTCTGGAATTCCTATTTTGGAAAGGCAAAACCTTCGTAGGTGGAAGGAGAATCCTGATTTCATGAACTATTTTAGAAACACACCCAGACTTTTACCTTTCATTTATTGATAGCATAATTATTATTTTGCTCTCTGAGTTATAGCTAATAATTTTTATACTTGTACATAATTTTACTGTAAGGAAGTAGTGAATAGTCTGTATAATTACAATAAATGATATAGCTAACTGTAGTATCTTCAACTATGGCCAGATTTAATCCAAGCTCACAAGAATTTACTAGACAACATACTAAGCTTCAATTGCATTGAAACAATGATTACTGAGCATGCTCACAAATACAATCAATTTGCAGCTGATGTTAAATGACCACATACTATACTAACAATTCAGAAAAGTTTCTAAGGATATATATTTTTTGGATTTCATGTCACAGGATTGCAATAACAAAGTTGAATACTCTGTATTGCCATTGTCAGAAGAAATTGGAATCTGTTTTGCTTGAATCTTGAGTTAATAGTAATTATAGTGTTCACAATTATGTATGCTTATTTATCATTAATTAATGTGTTAAAATCAGTGTAATGACTGTAGCTACTCTTAGTACCAGGTACCAGTAAGTAATATTGTGGAGTATTCTTGTGTAGCATTGGAAAGCTCTTGTTTTATTTATCGGGTAGCTATCTATAACTGAATACTTGACTTGTTTCTGTTGCAAATAGGATAGAAGTGATCTTTGAGACTGATAGCTAGCAAGTTCATTCAGCATGAAAGTGATTCTAATTATGAGACATAAGCAGATATTTTGTACTTGAATAATGGGGGAGGGGTTTAATCATGGGTAAGGGCTAGAGCTAGATTTCACAGAACAATAATAACTGCCCATAACTGCCTATTACTGCCCGCTTTAAAGTAACACTTCATATAATATGCTAGCAGAACATCTCAAAGTGTCTAATAATGTTACAGGCTGTTACTTAGGACATACCCAAGTGTCCTACATATACATTAGTGTCTTCATTGAATAGAGTGGTTCCATGTCACTAATTATAACATCTGGTAGAGTTGTAATTATATATTCACATTCACAACCTGTTGACAATAACTAAACATCGTGCAGTGAATGGAGCAAGTTTGTTCTCATAGAGTTGTCTAAGTGATTGAAGTAGACACATGATGTTTTTCCTAGGCTGTTGTAATGCAAGAAACTATAACTAGCTACAGTCTAGATACTTTTGAATATAAAGTATTATTAATTTTGGTTAGCCTTAGGTAGATTATCTAACTTATCAGAATTGGTGCTTTTAGGTCAGATTGATTGACACCAGTGTCTGTAGTATAGACACAATGAATTTTAATAGCTAGCTAGCAAGCAATGTTCCTCAGAAGAACATTTGTATTACTTTTGGTGTTCTCCATAATTGGAATATGCGTGGTTCACTTCATGAATTCTGTAGTCTTTTCGACGCCAGCTCTCTCCAGGACAGTAAGGTACAATAATATATTATGATACTATATTATACAGGTACCTGTTAATCATTTTGATAGATACGTCTGTAGTACACCTCTATCATGATCCTTGATTACCCTATGAAGCTCTATAAAAAACACCTACCCCTCCTCTGAATATGCTGAATTTCTATTGATATGTTTAGAGTACAATAAGCATGGAACCTTGAAGTTAAAATAGTGAGTATAGTTATTGTACTTATTAAAAAGGGCCTTCGATGCCTTAGCTATAATGTTATGGTGCTAATGATTATTCTTCTGTGTAGGATTGAAAATCAACGCATCACATCATTGCGTGGTAAAAGAAAAGCAAAGTTAAATACATTGTCATCCTTTCAGCTTTATGAAAAGCAAGCAATACTACCAGCAATTCACAAAAGAGAGCACATTCAGTTGCTACACAATCATAATAGCAACAGTATAGAAATTACCAACAGAACTGACAAAGTTCTTGATGTACTGGGAGATGTTGGTGGGGTCAGTAATCATGTGAGTTACAAGGACAGGAAAGCTTATAAGGCAGTAAAGCATCCTTGTATTGTTGAAACACCTTGTCTTCTACTAAGTAGGTATACACTCATTGAACTCCATTTTCTATTGTACCCTACTCTAGAATGTTCCACCAAAGGAAGAAATGAGTAAAGGATTTAGTAATTTTTGGAGCATGACTGTTTTAGAACGTGAAAAGGTAAACTAGCCAGATAGCCAAATAGTTCAACACTACACTTTATAACCTGGATTTATTGAAATGAAAAAGTGGAAATATATACAGTGGCTATTTGAACATGTCCTGATTGTAATAATAATAGTGATGAGAGTTAAGGGATGAATATACCAACTGATATATCCAAGTATAGGGATGTCCTTGATTGGAATAGAGGGGCCAGTTATACCTGCCTACTTGTTAGACAAGTTGATCCTAAATAATGCAATCACACCAGCTAACAGCCTCAAAATAGTGCTATAAATTCTTCCATGCTTAGGTAGAGTACACTTCCATTATGTAACACTCTCTGTCAGATGCACACTTAACCTTATAAACTTCTGCCAGGATTAATTGTTATTACTATCTCAGTTTCAGCAAGCTCAAGTGGACAATTTTTGCAAAAGCAACCATCTACGGAAGAAAGTACTTGTTCATCTCAAAAGACATATACTCACTAATAATGAAGCTAAGACTCTCTTCTGCTTTGCCCCCAAAGTTGGTTGCACAAATTTGAAAATTCTCTTCTTCTTAACTCAAGGTAACTATGCCATAGAATTGCTTGACTCTGAGATATCTCTCTGCAATGAAACTTACAAGCTTAAGTAAAATTCTACAGTAATCATTATTTTGACCATCTGATATATTTTCTTTGTCAGTACATTATATAATTAATATCTTGGGTATGACAGAAGGAAACTTGCCTGTTTATGGGTTACCAACCTGTTTATTTGGCTACAGTATTAGAAGAAACTCTTAGCTAAATATTTTTAGCTAATAATTCCTTTGTATGTAGACCTGTTTCAAGGGAACTAATTCACTTCAGATGGTTGTCTCCCAGTATTATCAAATTGCACAGTAATAATGAATGCTTTCTTTATATAGTAGCTGTATATTGCATATTTAGTGACAATAACTTATGGTATCTGATGTCAAATTATGACACACATTGTTATCTATAATATTATTATGATATAATAGGTGCTTTGCCATTTAGTGAGTTAGAAAAATCTCGAGATACTGTGGATCAGCAAAAGCTAGAAGAAGCTATAACTAAACACTCATTTACTGGATTAACCCGGAAAAGGAAGAGATATATGTTGAAAAATTACTACAAGTTTGTGATGTACAGAAATCCTATTGAAAGACTATTGAGTGCCTACCGGTCAAAAGTTCAAAGGACTCCATTAAAAGGTTTAAATTTCAAATCACATTATAACTGGCTCAAGAAGGAAATATTAGCTTACAAGCAGCCCAGCCTTTATAAACGCTGGCGTGCTTCCAAAGGCATTTATCCCATCAACATTACGTTTTCAGATTTCATTGATTATTGGCTTCACAAAAGAGGATTAGAGTTTGACGAACATTTTCAAACCATCTATAGCCTCTGTCAACCATGTCAAGTGCAGTATAATTATTACGGTAATTTTAATACGTTCAAATTTGATTCAAAGGTTCTTATCAGCCATATAGGATCGAACAGCACCCTTTTACGAGATGGATATTATAAAAAAGGAGAATTAACATCAGATATATCTCCTCAATACTTTGGGGAATTAACAGATCAGCAGAAAGAGTTGATTATCAATAAATTAGCACTGGATTTGAGTTTTTATTACAGCATTTTCCCAACTGAACGGGACATTCATAAAACAATTATGGGTACTAATTATGACATTCCAAATTTTCATTACTAATGTAGCAAATTATAGAATAGCTGTGTAGTTACTTATTTTCTAGACTAAGTCATTTTGCTGAACAGAAATGGAAGATAAGTGCAGTACAATCATGTCCTTGCATGAAATATAACTTCATGACGACATACAAGTTGGCTCTTTCTCCATGTAACATTTCATTCAGATTAGAACATTGTCAATTGCTATTGTACTGTGTCTAACCTTATAGCCTTAGCCAAGCCCATAGTAATAGTACAATTGACATCTGTTACATGGAGAAGGAGCCAATAGTACAGTTGACAATGATGTAATCTGAATCTGAATATGTTTCATGGAGAAGGAGCCTAGCTACAAGTTGGATAATTACTCTACCAACTGGTTGATATGCATTCTGGTCATATAATGCAGACAAGCTGATGTCCTGATACTATCCTATGTTATTGGTCCAGGTAGTGTCAGTATTGGTTCCAGTATCAGTCCAGGTTAGTGTCAGTATTAAATCTAACTGCTAAATTTACAAATGTATTATTATGAAGAACATAAACATCATTGCTGGAATTGAATGGAAATTTATTGTGTCAAAGATTAGTTTCCATTTATAGCATCAGGGTACTAATGGCTACAAGAACTTTTTCACAATAAAGTGATGTAGAAAGATCCTAAACATGATTTGAAATCATATTATTCTGTGCTGAAGTCCTTTCCTTGGCCTTGTGTGCCTACCATTCAGACAACTTCATTACAAGAATGTCTACATGATCAATAGCATTTTCCTTCACCTACTTATGTAATGCAGCTATACATAACATTGTGTCTCTAGTGGCTGTGCTCTACAACAGCTTGCACAACAATTATTATTCCCAACTATTGATAGCCCTAGCCTTAAATCATAATAATAATATTATTGTTCTAGTTATGCATGTATCTATGTATTGAGTTAAAAGATGCAATGTCTTATAAGTTTGGAATGAGCAATCAATCATTCTTTTCATTTAAGAAAGAACCATGAGAACGACTGCTAGCATCATTCTTTATGGGGAAGGTACTGCCAGGCCAGTACACTGTCTCAAATGAATCAGAATGTTCTGGTGTGCTCAAACTTGTTTCAGTTTTAAGTGGTGATAAGTATTTCTTTGCCAACTTAAGATCTGGTAGTGGCGACATCAGCATATTTTCAGAATCAGAAGATAGATTTGCATCCTCTGACGTGCTATAGTAGACCAAACTTGCATCATCTGGCCCTATAGATGCAGTAGTTAGAGATTTTGGAGTTTCTGGCCTGATCAATTCAGCAATATTCTTATCAGGCATTGCTGCTGCTGCTGCAGTCAAAGCTATAGTTGGTCTCATATTTGGCATTGGTGGCATTGCCTTAACCATTTTTTTATCTGGAGTCACTGGCTCTTGGATTAATTTTGGAACTGGCAATGGTTTCTTAATATCAGGAAGTAATGGAATATTTATATTTTTTGTGATAGCAGGTAGCAATGTTGGCATCTTCCCAACTGCAGGTGGAAATAACCTATCTATATCAGGTGGCCATATTATTTTCTTCTCAGTTGGTAGTGACATCTCTCTGCTTTTGTTATAATTAGGAGGTGGTGGCAATTCTTTAAGCTTATTCAATGGCGAAATTTGTTTATTAATAGTCAGTGGTGGCAAACTATGCCTATTAGAGTCTATATTGAGCGGAAGATTGGTTCTAATATTAGATTCCACTCTTTCTGTATTAACTTGAAGATTGGTTCCAATTGTTTTTGTATTGTCTTGAAGAGTGGTTCCAATTGTTTTTGTATTGTCTTGAAGATTGGTTCCAATTGTTTTTGTATTGTCTTGAAGATGGCTTCCAATTGTTTTTGTATTGTCTTGAAGATTGGTTCCAATTGTTTTTGTATTGTCTTGAAGATGGCTTCCAATTGTTTTTGTATTGACTTGAAGATTGGTTCCAATGTTGGATTCTATTCTTTTTGCATTGTCTTGAAGATTGGTTCCAATTGTTTTTGTATTGTCTTGAAGATTGGTTCCAATTGTTTTTGTATTGTCTTGAAGATTGGTTCCAATTGTTTTTGTATTGTCTTGAAGATTGGTTCCAATTGTTTTTGTATTGTCTTGAAGAGTGGTTCCAATTGTTTTTGTATTGTCTTGAAGATTGGCTCCAATTGTTTTTGTATTGTCTTGAAGATTGGCTCCAATATTGGATTCTATTCTTTTTGTATTGCTTTGAAGATTGGTTCCAATAATTCTTTTTGTATTGCCTTGAAGATTGGTTCCAATATTGGATTCTATACTTTTTGTATTGGCTTGAAGATTGGTTCCAATATTGGATTCTATTCTTTTTTGATTGCTTTGAAGATTGGCTTTAATATTGGATTCTATTCTTTCGGTATTACTGGTTTTAATATTGGATTCTATACTTTTTGTACTGTCTTGAAGATTGGTTCCAATATTGGATTCTATTCTTTTTTGATTGCTTTGAAGATTGGTTTTAATATTGGATTCTATTCTTTCTGTATTGCCTTGAAGATTAGTGGATTCTATTCCTTCTGGTAGTGACTGTGTCTCCATAGAATGAATATCACTTCTTTTCCCCCTTTTATCTTCATTCACATTATGAATCTTTCTTGAATACTTTATAGCCACATATGAGTGGATGCAGAAACAAGCGATGACAGAAAAAATGATAATGGCAGCAATAAAACCAAATATGGGCAGCAGTGTTTCTACAGTAAAACCTGTCAGTAGAGCTGTAAAAATCATAGCATGAAATAACCACTTAGTATCAATAAGTCCAAGAGCAATATTGTATAGCTATGGTATAGTCATATTTTGTCATATAAAGAAATAGGGAGACCACGACATCTCATAGTGACTAGATCAAGGATACTGAAATTAGCTATACAGGAAACCAAAACAGTAGTATGAACTTTGTATAATCATTATTATAATCCTATTGCTCTTAATATAATGATATTAAATCATCTTCTGCATGCCATAGCTATATAGTATAATTATAACTACCTACTCTCATTTTTAGTGCATTTAAATTCTTCTGGTGAAGGGTTCCACACTCTGCCAATACAGAATGCAATCATAGTAGTAGAGGGGAAGTATTCATCATCACACTGGAAGGTCACATTATGACCTTTAACATAGTCTTTCAGTTTACCATTGGTTGGAGTTTGGGGGGAACCACAATCAACTGTAATTATGTAGAATATGATATTGTAACATTGACATTGGTATGGTGAATTAATAATATTACACATAACACTCCAAATTAATGTAATTATACCTCTCCATACTATGCTCCACCTTGTATAGTAGTGTAAATAAAAGTACAGATTGGAACTAGGTCTATATCAAGATAGGTAGCATGTATCTAGCTATGAGAGCTAAAGCTAAAAACCTAATAAGTTTTGATTTCAGCATTGATACAATATTAAGAGTCACATTGCTTTTCCTAGCTAATTATCATGTAGCTAGTAACTGTTAAAAATTAATGAGGCTATTTTTAAAAGTATAGACGCCAAATTTACAAGCTCTCTCTCTCCTGCACAATTTAATGAAGTAACAGAAATTTGTATTCCAGTGTCACATTCCAAGAGTAATTTGAAGTAAGATTAATTAGAAAGTGGCGTATGAGTGACACTAAATTTTCATTCATTATTGGTTCAATAGGAATTCTATAATCAATGTCACACAAAGGTATTAAATGTACTTTTACTTCATGTTATATAGTTATATTTATACTTGGAAGATAGCTAGTACACTAGACATTTTGGATCCAAATATCACAAGGATTTACTATTCATATTATTATGAGCCAACTAAGTATTATGACTGGAATTATTATTATTATTATTTTTTTGCTTACTATATTCAATGTTAGGTAGTAAGAGTGGGATGCTCTCTCCAGCACAATTAATAGCCTTAATAGTTGCTGTGTATTTCAAATTGTAGTTGATAGTCACATTCCATGGTGCAGTAACAAAATTCATTTCCGGATGAGACAGTGGTCTAGGTGTGATAAATACTAAATATTTGTCCACAATGGCCTCTGGACCATTTCCTGGAGGTTGATCCCATTCAAAAGTAATGGTTGTGCTAGAATTCAAGGCTTCCACCTGCTTTGTTATGTTGAAGCCAGTTGGTGTAAGGGGAACTAGTGAGAACATAAAGATAATGGTTATAAATAAAAATATAAAATGAAAATAAGTAGCCATGTATAAATAGAACTCTCCATTTAAATCACTGTTTCGAAAATTGGTTCAAAGGCTAAGAGTAGCATAAGATTAAAATTTGTTATACTCTAATTGCACTCAACATATTTATGGAGACAAAGAGATCAGAATGTGCTCAAGATTATCAACATTCTTAAATAGCTGCAGCTACAATACCTGATGTGCTGACAAACAATACTGTAGAGTCACTATCATGACCTGTAATGCTACAGTCCAGCTTAGTTTCATTCATAGGGACATTTTTAAGAACTGTTATAACAATGATGGATTCAATATTTACAAATTCTGTTGTAGCAATGATATCTAGTTTTGTCAAGGTAACACTGATGTTTATATCCAAGTGGTGTATGTCATACAGTGTAGAAGTGTTGTCATAGGTGAAACTAATTGGCATAAGTCCTGGTAAAGTTATATTCCAGATCAGATGAGGTGGTTCAGCATTAGATATGATAGAACAGTTGTAGGATATGGTGTCACCAGGACAATATATGTCATCTCTGCTTGTGTTTATTTGAATAAGCGTGAGGGTCACCAATGCTGAGGACAGTCAAATTGGTAATAAAAAATACCACACACAAATCAATTACCTTCGGTTAATGTGCAGTTATGTTCGTGTGGTGCAGGATACCATGACCCATAACTATTACAAGTTGTTACTCTCGCAATAGAGGGGACATAGCCTTCATTGCATTTGAATATAACATTGGTTCCTTCCTTGGTGCTGGAGTAGTTACCAAGAGAGCCATTGACTGGTGACAGAGGAGGACCACAGTCAACTAGTGATGTACAAATTGAGTAATGAAGAAGCAGTATGTAACTATAACACACTCACTGTATTCAATGTTAAGTAAAGTGAAAGGGCTGCTTTCTCCAGCACAGTTTACTGCAGTAATGACAGCTGTGTGTTCCACATTATATCTTACTGTCACAATATACGGAGAGGAATATAGAACATTCAAACTTGGATGTGAGAGTGATTTAGGTTTAAGGAGAATTGGATAACTGTCAACAATGGTCTCTGGACCACTTCCTTGAGGTGGATCCCATTCAAATGTGATAGTTGTGTTATAATGCAATGAATCTACCTGTTCTGTTACATTGAAGCCAGTTGGTGTGAGAGGAACTAAGTAAATATAAAACCAGTAATATAATGGAAGGGATGTTGAAACAGAATGGGACAGTTCTACCGAATACTGTATATTTATTAGCAATTTAAGTTTCTATTTTTTCAATACTACTACTTGTATCAACAACAGGGGCTGATCCAGCAGGGTAAATAGGGTGACCCCCCCCACTTTTTAATGATATTCATAATTTTCATATGGGGAAAATATAGACATTGGTATCAAGAAAACGATTTAAATTTGTCACAAACTTCTATAAAGTAGTGCAAACCACACCATGGAAGTCAAAATAGTGGGTGTGGCTACCACAAGTTCACCCGTGAAAATTAAAAGTCACCCCTTTTAAGAATTTTCTGGATCAGCTACTGAACAAGTTTTGACCCTCTTACCTGATGTGTTCACAAACAATATTGTAGATTTAGCATCAAGATTTAAAATGCTGCATTCCAATTTAGTTCCATTCATAGTGACATTTTTAAGCACTGTTATTACAATAATAGATTCTATGTATACTTTATTTACAAATTCAGTTGTTGCAGTGGTAATAAGTTCTGTCAATGTGGCACTGATATTCATGTCTATGTGGCTAATGGTATTAGGGTTAGATGTACTGTCATAAGTGAGGTTAATAGGTGTAAGTCCTGGCAGAATGACACTCCAGATCAGATGAGGTGTTTCGGTATTAGATACGATAGAGCAGTTGTAGGATATGGTGTCACCAGGACAATATATGTCATCTCTACTTGTGTTAATTTCCAATAGGGTTAAAGTTACTGAAGCTGAGGGGATACAAAATGTTAAATAATCATTATGAATACATACCTATATTATTATACCTTCAGTTAGTGTACAGTTATGTTCCTCTGGAACTGGTGACCACATTCCAATGCTATTACATGTTGTAATCCTGATGATGGAGGGGACATATCCTTCATCACACTGGAATGTAATATTCACCTTTTCCTTTGTACTAGAGTAATTTCCAAGATTTCCATTTATAGGTTGAATAGGAGGGCCACAATCAACTATAGTAGCAAAAAATTAATAGAATTACAACTTCACACTTGCCATTATACATAATTAATTTTATAAATAATTAGTAAAGTGTCACTAGAACACTATTTCTGGCAGTTGAAATTGGTGGATAGCCAACATTCCATGCCCCCTTATGTATAGCCATTCTTGACTTTTCTTTGTCTATTCTTGTTATAGATGGTATTAAACATGTGCCTACTCCTTCAGTTATTAATAATTTTGTGCTATGAATGCTAGGTATTTTATGCTTGAGACATATTATTTATTATAGACATTGTAACCAGTCACTTGTCAACTTGTACACATATGTAGGGTATATACAGCTAGTGTACTTGTTATCATGATCAGTACAGTTTGAAGAACTCACTAAATTCAATATTAGTTAATACAAATGGGTTGCTCTCTCCAGCACAGTTCACTGCTGTGATGGTGGCTGTGTATTCAATGTTGTAATTTAAAGTCACATTCCAAGGTGTGGAATACACCCTATTTGAAACTGGATGAGAGAGAGGTTTAGGAGTGACTGTAATTGGATAATAGTCCACAATGGCCTCTGACCCTTTTCCTTGAGGAGGATCCCATTCAAATGTGATGGTTGTGTTGTATTGTAAAGTATCACTCTGTTCAGTTGTATTGAAACCCATTGGTGTCTGTGGTACTATAAGAATGAGAGAAGTTATTGATTAATTAACAACATATAACATAGCTAGTAGTATTGCAGCAATTATTTTGCCCACAAAAAAGTTCCAAGATAAAATGATTTACTACTAAATTTTTTATAATTATAGCTATACATTGTTTTGTTAAAATTACCCATAGCCACCCTGAACTCCAATGCATGAAAGATGGGATTTTTTCAAATGTTGTTTTCTTCTTACTCCATGCTGGCAAAAAGCCAAGATTCACACTATAGCTTGCTTCTTACTTTACTGAATTTTAGCTTTTACTATACTCATTAGCCTAAAAACTTTAAGATGCCCATAAAGTCCACAATATAGTCAGAAAATTAAAGCAATTATTTTTTTACAGAAGGAAAATCCCACACACAGAAACATAATAAGTGGAAAAATGACAGTTATAAAGGGAAATTCTCAATTCATAATAACTAATTCCAAACAAGTAAACCGAACATAACCACATTATGCATTGTTAGCAGTTCATATACATCCAGTTATTATATAGCTATGGAAATTAATTATACATTAGCTTCCATTTAAAATGTATACCCTCACATACCAGAGCCTCCAACCACACGGATTTATCCGTATTTTTACGGATTTACACCTATAAATAACGGACTACGAAAATTGATTCAATTTATACGGAAGTATAGCTAGCTAACAGAAGAGCTGTGAAATAACATTGTCCAGAGGCTTAAAGAGTTGTCTAAACAGTCAAAACAGGTAAGTATATTTATTGTCAGTTAATTCATGATATTTGTTTACTGATGCATTGTTATTAAGTTTTATATAGCTATAGCTTGTTCCAGTGTCTCCTGTCAAGCACTATGATAGCTAAGACTCTCAATTCTAGCTCACAGTCTAGTCTCATTATTAATCACAAGATACTACACGTAGGTGTGTGTCTTATAACAATAATAATAATTAAGAATGATGCAGGTCATTAAACTAGCTAGCTCTACGGAATTTGCTACAAAAATACGGAAAGTGAGCAATTTTTGTACTGAAGTTATTCATGCTTCATTAATGCTGGTCCAATATAACTAAGGTTTCACTGTACTATACAAAAATATCTCAATAATGGAAACTAGGGCTACTTCTCCATGTAACAGATTATTCAGATTACATCATTGTCTATTTCTAAGGGCTAGGGGTAGTGCTAGGGTTAGCACTAGTACAATAACAATTGACAATGATGTAATCTGAATGATGTTACATGGAGAAAGAGCTGAAACAAGAGCTAAAGCATTGTACATGTAGCAGTAACATGTAAATGTACATACCTGATGAATTAACAAACAACAGAGCTGTGTCATTATGAAGATCTGCTATGCTACATTCTAATTTGGTTTCATTCATAGTGACATTTTTTAGCACTGTGAATGTAAGTATAGATTCTAGGTATGCTTCATTTACAAACTCTGATGTGGCAGTGGCATGGTAGTCTCTCAAAGTGACACTGATATTCATATCCAAGTAGTCTATTTCATAGCTTGGAGAAGTACTGTTATAGGTGAAATATATAGGCTGGAGTCCAGGGAAAGTCACTGTCCAGGTTAAATGGGGAGTTTCAGTGTTAGAGGTTATAGAACAGTTGTAGGATATAGTATCTCCAGGACAATGAATGTCATGTCTGCTCATGTTCACTTGATAAAGGGCAAGAGTAACAAATGCTGTTGTCAGTAAAAATATTAAATTCTAGTGAGTAATGACAATAGTGTGTGTACCTTCAGTTAATGTGCAGTTGTGTATATGTGGTGCAGGGTGCCATAACCCATAACTGTTACAAGTTGTTACCCTCACAATAGAGGGTACATAGCCTTTATTGCATTGGAATGTAATATTGGTTCCTTCCTTGGTGCTGGAGTAGTTACCAAGAGAGCCACTGATTGGTGACAGAGGAGGACCACAGTCAACTAGTGATGTACAAATTAGTAATGAAGAACATTGCAGTACATAACCATCACACACTCACTGAATTCAATGTTAAGTAAAGTGGAAGGGCTGCTTTCTCCAGCACAGTTTACTGCAGTAATGACAGCTGTGTGTTCCACATTATATCTTACTGTCACAGTCAATGGAGATGAATAGAGAACATTCAAACTTTGATGTGAGAGTGGTCTAGGTGTAAGGAGTATCGAATATCTGTCAACAATAGCCTCTGGACCACTTCCTTGAGGTGGATCCCATTCAAATGTAATAGTTGTGTTATCATGCAGTGAATCCACCTGTTGTGTTACATTGAAGCCAGTTGGTGTGAGAGGAACTAAAAGAATATAGACCATGTAGGAATTTGAAGTTGGTTAGCTAATAATATTGAAAGGATGTTGATAGAGATACATAGAGATGAGTGGTATACTACCAAAATAGGTACTTGTAATCAACCAGCAATCTAAACTTGCTATTTATAACTTTCTTTTCAACATCTTACCTGATGTATTGACAAACAGTACTGTGGAGTCTGAATGAAGATTTGCAATGCTACATTCCAGATTAGTTCCTTTCATGGTGACATTTTTAAGTACTGTAATCACGATGATGGATGCAATGTGTTCTTCGTTTAAAAATTCTGCTGTAGCAATGGTATTTAGTTCTGTCAAAGTGACAGTGATGTTCATATCCAAGTGGTGTATGTCATACAATGTAGAAGTACTGTCGTAGGTGAAACTAATTGGTGTAAGTCCTGGTAAAGTGACATTCCAGATCAGATGAGGTGTTTCAGTATTAGATATGACAGAGCAGTTGTAGGATATGGTGTCACCGGGGCAATCTATGTCATCTCTGCTTGTGTTGATTTTCAATAAAGTTAAAGATACTGATGCTATGGAGATTTAATATTATTATAACTTATACATATTAAATTTAATAATAATAATACCTTTGATCAGTGTACAATTATGTTCCTGTGGAGCTGGTGACCACAACCCAAAGCTATTACATGTTGCAACTCTGATGATAGAAGGGACATACCCTTCATTACACTGGAATGTAACATTGGTCATTTCTTTTGTGCTCCAGTAATTTCCAAGATTACCATTGATAGGTTGAAAAGGGAGGCCACAATCAACTGAAGCATAATTAGTTTAGGTTAGAAAGAAGACACATTGTTAGAGAATAAAACTCACTGAATTCAATATCAGTTAATGTGAATGGGCTGCTCTCTCCAGCACAGTTCACTGCTGTGATAATAGCTTTGTGTTCAATGTTGTAATCCAAAGTCACATTCCAAGGTGTAGAATATACTACATTTGAAACTGGATGAGAGAGAGGTCTAGGAGTGATAACTATTTTGTAATAGTCCACAATAGCCTCTGGACCTCTTCCTGGAGGGGGATCCCATTCAAATGTGATGGTGGTGTTATAATGTAGTGTATCACTCTGTCCTGATATGCTGAAACCAGTTGGTGTTAGTGGGGCTAATGATTAAAGATTATCAGAATGTTAATTTTTCTCCTATCCTATCAGATTCCTTGCTAGTCAGTAGCCATACATTAACCCCATCATAGCAATACAGCTACAAGTAGGACTTCCCTTAATAATTGGTTATAAGAAAACACATGTAGGCTTATTACAAATTATCAATAAAGCATATGTGAATAGTTAAATAAATCTGTGAAAGAATTATAGTATCTTTGCACTTGCCTACCTGATGTATTAATAAATAGTACAGATGTAACACTATGTTCTGCTATACTGCATTCCAGTTTGGTATTATTCATAGTGATATTTTTAAGTACTGTCAGTGTAAGAATAGACTCTATGTGTTCTACATGTACATATTCAGTTAGATTATTGGTGGTAAAATCTGTCAGAGTGACACTTATGTTCATATCCAAGTTGTCTACTTTATACAGGGAAGAAGAGCTGTTGTATTTGAAGCTAATAGGCATGAGTCCAGGGAAAGTTACTTTCCAATTTAAATGAGGCATTTCAGTGCTGGAGATGATAGAACAATTGTATGATACAGTGTCTCCAGGGCAATATATGTCATCTCTGCTTGTGTTTATTTGAAGGAGTGTGAGAGTCACCAATGCTGAGGACAGTCAAATTAGTAATAAAAACTACAACACAAATACTATCATCAATTACCTTCAGTTAATGAGCAGCTATGTTCATGTGGTGCAGGATACCATACACCATAACTATTACAAGTTGATATTCTCACAAAAGATGGTAAATAACCTTCATTGCATTGGAATGTAACATAAGTCCCTTCTTTGGTGCTGGAGTAGTTACCAAGAGAGCCATTGATTGGTGACAGAGGAGGACCACAGTCAACTAGCAATGTACAAATAGTAATGAAAAACAGTGCAGTACATAACCATCACACACACTCACTATATTCAATGTTAAGTAAAGTGAAAGGGCTGCTTTCTCCAGCACAGTTTACTGCAGTAATGACAGCTGTGTGTTCCACATTATATCCTAATGTCACAATCCATGGAGATGAAAAGAGAACATTTAAAGTTGGATGTGAGAGTGGTTTAGGTGTAAGGAGAATTGAATAATTGTCAACAATGGCCTCTGGGCCACTTCCTTGAGGTGGATCCCATTCAAATGTGATAGTTGTGTTATAATGCAATGAATCTACCTGTTCTGTTACATTGAAGCCAGTTGGTGTGAGAGGAACTATATAAAGAAATTTAAACCAGGTAGGAATATGAAGTTAATAGAAATACACAGAAATCTATTAACCCATAGGCAACTGAACAGCTAATAGTAATTATTTCAGATTTTGATATTACTTAGAAAGAATTCAACAATCTTACCTGATGTGTTTACAAACAATACTGTAGAGTCTGAATCAAGATTTCCAATGCTACATTCCAGATTAGTTCCATTCATTGTGACATTTTTAAGTACTGTTATAACAATGACAGATTCAATGTGTTCTTCATCAGTTGTAGTAATGGTATCTAATTTTGTCAAAATGACACTGATGTTCATATCCAAGTGGTGTATGTTGTACAGCATAGAAGTGCTGTCATAAGTGAAACTGATTGGTGTAAGTCCTGGTAAAGTGACACTCCAGATAAGGTGAGGTGTTTCAGTATTAGATATGATAGAACAATTATAGGATATGGTGTCACCAGGACAATATATGTCATCTCTGCTTGTGTTGATTTCCAATAAAGTTAAAGATACTGATGCTGTAGGTTTTTATCATTATTATAAGTTAGATAAATGATTATAATGAATTCCAATACCTTTAGTAAGTGTACAGTTATGTTCCTCTGGAGCTGGTGACCACATCCCAAAGCTATTACATGTTGTAATCCCGATGATAGAAGGGACATATCCTTCATCACATTGGAAAGTAACGTTTGTTCTTTCTTTTGTGACAGAGTAATTTCCAAGATTACCATTGATAGGCTGAATAGGTGGACCACAATCAACTGCAAAAAAATTATCTTTAAATTCGAAGGACTCTTTGATAGAGACTAAAACTCACTAAATTCAATGTTAGTTAATACAAATGGGCTGCTCTCTCCAGCACAGTTCACTGCTGTGATAGTTACAGTGTATTCAATGTTGAAATTTAAAGTCACATTCCAAGGTGTGGAATACACTATATTTGAAACTGGATGAGAGAGAGGTCTAGGAGTGACCGTAATTGGATAATAGTCCACAATGGCCTCTGGCCCTCTTCCTGAAGGTGGATTCCATTCAAATGTGATAGTGGTATTATAATGTAGAGCATCATTCTGTCTAGTTATTTTAAAACCAGTTGGTGTGAGGGGGACTATATAGATAAAATTAAAAAAATATATGTGACAGTCCCAGGTTGAAATCAAATATTATTCTTAAATCAAATTATTGAGAAAAATCTTTTCTAAAGTCTGTCATAGACTGTCATAGACTGTCAAGGCACAGAAGCCTTGATCACACTCTTGCTCAGCTAGTTTCCATGCCAACTAGCTTTATGGGCGCTATGGCAACTCTTTAGAGCGGGCCTTTCTCTTCCTTGGCCAGCTGTAAAAATGTCTTGTGACGACTCTGACGCTTATCCTGAGAGTATCTATGCTTCTAGGAAGCGAAGAAGACTAGAAAACTACTTGCAAGGAAATGCTAGAGCTGCTTACTGCTTCAATGAATTTCTGGAGAGAAGCATTTATGTGCTCCTCCACCACTGCGGTCAGCAGGCGTGGCTGTGAGCGTCATTGCTTCCTGGCTCTTGAAAGTATGAAGGAAGCGTTTGTGGCAATTAGCAAGCATCTTGCCTAAGTACTTCAAAAAAGGATGGCCAGCTATCCAACACCCAAAAAACCATCAAGAATGGCCAACCAAAATTCAACGCACGCGCAAAGATTAATCAGCCAATATCTTCCTGGAGGGTGTGACGCTTTTGTGGTTGCTATTTTAAAGGCAAGTCATAAAAGTGCCTCAAACTTTGTCACAATGAAGAATATACCTTGAGGCTTAAATTAAAGTAATTTTTAGATTTTTCACAGAATAGGAATAATATTTGATTTCTACCTGGGACTGTCACATATAGTCAAGTAAGTACTAATAAAGTCACTTTAAAGTGTATATTGTAATGATTGATTCTATACTGCTGTTATCTAACTACTTGTTACCTGATAGTAGGATTATTGAATTTTCATGTACATTAATCCATGTTTGTGAATTTTTAATAATTACATACCTACCTGATGTACTAATAAATACCGTAGTTGTGATGCTATGAAGATCTACTATGCTGCATTCCAGTTTGGTGTTATTCATAGTGATATTTTTAAGTACTGTCAGTGTAAGAATAGACTCCATGTGTTCTTCATGTACATGTTCAGTTCGATTAGTGGTGGTAAAATCTGTCAGAGTAACACTTATGTTCATATCCAAGTTGTCTACTTTATACAGGGAAGAAGAGCTGTTGTATTTGAAGCTAATAGGCGTGAGTCCAGGGAAAGTTACTTTCCAATTCAAATGAGGCATTTCAGTGCTGGAGATGATAGAACAATGGTACGATATAGTGTCTCCAGGGCAATATATGTCATCTCTGCTTGTGTTTATTTGAAGGAGTGTGAGAGTCGCCAATGCTGAGGACAGTCAAATTAGTAATAAAAACTACAACACAAATACTATCATCAATTACCTTCAGTTAATGAGCAGCTATGTTCATGTGGTGCAGGATACCATACACCATAACTATTACAAGTTGATACTTTCACAATAGATGGTAAATAACCTTCATTGCATTGGAATGTAACATGAGTTCCTTCTTTGGTGCTGGAGTAGTTACCAAGAGAGCCATTGATTGGTGACAGAGGAGGACCACAGTCAACTAGTGATGTACAAATGAGTAATGAAGAACAGTGCAGTACATAACCATCACACACACTCACTGAATTCAATGTTAAGTAAAGTGAAAGGGCTGCTTTCTCCAGCACAGTTTACTGCAGTAATGACAGCTGTGTGTTCCACATTATATCCTAATGTCACAATCCATGGAGATGAAAAGAGAACATTTAAAGTTGGATGTGAGAGTGGTTTAGGTGTAAGGAGAATTGAATAATTGTCAACAATGGCCTCTGGGCCACTTCCTTGAGGTGGATCCCATTCAAATGTGATAGTTGTGTTATATTGCAATGGATCTACCTGTTCTGTTACATTGAAGCCAGTTGGTGTGAGAGGAACTATATAAACCAGGTAGGAATATGAAGTATATTAACAAATATTATAATATCAATAATCATACCTGATGTATTAACAAACAATACTGTAGAGTCTGAATCAAGATATGCTATGCTACATTCCAGATTAGTTCCATTCATTGTGACATTTTTAAGTACTGTAATCACAATGATAGATTCAAGGTGCTCTTCATTTATATATTCATATGTAGTAATGGTATCTAATTTTGTCAAAATGACACTGATGTTCATATCCAAGTAGTGTATGTCATTTAGTGTAGAAGTGCTGTCATAGGTGAAACTAATTGGTGTATGTCCTGGTAAAGTTATATTCCAGATCAGATGAGGTACTTCAGTATTAGATATGATAGAACAATTATAGGATATGGTGTCACCAGGACAATATATGTCATCTCTGCTTGTGTTGATTTCCAATAAAGTTAAAGATACTGATGCTGTAGGTTTTTATCATTATTATAAGTTAGATAAATGATTATAATGAATTCCAATACCTTTAGTAAGTGTACAGTTATGTTCCTCTGGAGCTGGTGACCACATCCCAAAGCTATTACATGTTGTAATCCCGATGATAGAAGGGACATATCCTTCATCACATTGGAAAGTAACGTTTGTTCTTTCTTTTGTGACAGAGTAATTTCCAAGATTACCATTGATAGGCTGAATAGGTGGACCACAATCAACTGCAAAAAAATTATCTTTAAATTCGAAGGACTCTTTGATAGAGACTAAAACTCACTAAATTCAATGTTAGTTAATACAAATGGGCTGCTCTCTCCAGCACAGTTCACTGCTGTGATAGTTGCTGTGTATTCAATGTTGAAATTTAAAGTCACATTCCAAGGTGTGGAATACACCATATTTGAAACTGGATGAGAGAGAGGTCTAGGAGTGACTACAATTAGATAATAGTCCACAATGGCCTCTGGACCACTTCCTGAAGGTGGATTCCATTCAAATGTGATGGTGGTGTTATAATGTAGAACATCATTCTGTCTAGTTACTTTAAAACCAGTTGGTGTGAGGGGGACTAGAGGGAATAATAAAGTTAGACTTATTTAGGGTAATAATTCTATACACTACTGCTATCTAACTAGCTACTTGTTATCTGATAGTAGGACTATTATAATATTAAACATGAATTCAAATTCCAAGGATGTTCTTGAAATTTTGATATACCTACCTGAAATACTAATAAACACTGTTACTGTGACACTATGAAAATCTGCTATACTGCATTCCAGTTTGGTATTATTCAAGGTGATATTTTTAAGTACTGTTAGTGTAAGAATAGACTCTATGTGTTCTACATGTACATATTCAGTTAGATTAGTGGTGGTAAAATCTGTCAGAGTGACACTTATGTTCATATCCAAGTTGTCTACTTTATACAGGGAAGAGGAGCTGTTGTATGTGAAGTTAATAGGCATGAGTCCAGGGAAAGTTACTTTCCAATTCAAATGAGGCATTTCAGTGCTGGAGATGATAGAACAATTGTATGATACAGTGTCTCCAGGGCAATATATGTCATCTCTGCTTGTGTTTATTTGAAGGAGTGTGAGAGTCGCCAATGCTGAGGACAGTCAAATTAGTAATAAAAACTACAACACAAATACTATCATCAATTACCTTCAGTTAATGAGCAGCTATGTTCATGTGGTGCAGGATACCATACACCATAACTATTACAAGTTGATACTTTCACAATAGATGGTAAATAACCTTCATTGCATTGGAATGTAACATAAGTCCCTTCTTTGGTGCTGGAGTAGTTACCAAGAGAGCCATTGATTGGTGACAGAGGAGGACCACAGTCAACTAGTGATGTATAAATGAGTAAACAATGCAGTACATAACCATCACACACTCACTGAATTCAATGTTAAGTAAAGTGGAAGGGCTGCTTTCTCCAGCACAGTTTACTGCAGTAATGACAGCTGTGTGTTCCACATTATATCTTACTGTTACAACCCATGGAGGTGAATAGAGAAAATTTGAACTTGGATGCGAAAGTGGTTTTGGTGTAAGGAGAATTGAATAATTGTCCACAATAGCTTCTGGACCGCTTCCTTGAGGTGGATCCCATTCGAATGTGATAGTGGTATTATAATGCAGTGAATCCACCTGTTGTGCTACATTGAAGCCAGTTGGCGTGAGAGGAACTAAAGAAGTATAAATCAGGTAGGAATATGGAGTTAGGTAAGTTAGTTGAAATAGATATGCACATAATATAGCAATGAGTAGTTTAGCATAATACTAAATTGTTATTTGTATAGCTACAAGTGATCTAAACAATACTCCTTTTTATTTCTTGTTATCTTTTGTGTAGTTGATCTGTTTTACTATGTTGTCTCTGTCACTTGGAACAAAGCTGAATTTAATGCTGATTAATTGCTTTAGCTAGATAGAATGTGAACCTCTGGTGCCATATACTCAACACTTGGTGGCATTGATTATAGATGGACCCAACCATTGGAAGTTATAAAGAAGAAGATTTATCTGCCAATAGAAGGCGAAGAATCACAACTATCCGCATCACAGTAAGACAAGCTCAACTACATGAGATATTCTAACCAGAAAGAAACCAGATGCAATAGACTTCCATGGCCAGAGCCAAAGAGACTATGATGTCAGCTTTTGCAAAGGAACTAGCTATAAAGTCACATACTGCTCACATTACCCAGAAGAATATTTTCCCAATTGTTCCTCATAGGCAAGAGGATGTGGCAACAATAGATTGAAGGCTGTGACAATGAGAAGAGAGTGAATAAGATCTTAATCATGTCATTATTACTCATTGGCGTATTTGGATAACATTGTGATATTCAGCAAATCTCAGCAAGAGCACCTGGAGCATAATATTAAGAAAGTGTTTACAAAATTGAGAGCAGCTGGACTGAAAGTGAATGCCAAAAAGTGGATGTTTGAATGTGATAATCTTCATACCATAGGCAGAAGTAAAGTGCAGCCAGATGATATCAATATAGAAGCCGTCAGAGCACTGAAAACTAAGAAACTTTTATAGGACTAACTGGATACTACAGAAGATTTATACCACAGTTTGCTGACCAACCAGAAGAAGATTTCAGATGGTTACTGGTAGCCAAACCAATCCTCAGATGTCATAATATTTCTACTTTAGACTGAGAGGGGTATTGGAGTAGTACTCAGCCAGAAAGATGAGAACAATCAGGAACATCCAGTGGCATACTACTTTGGGAAATTGCTAACAAGAGATTAGAGATACTCTACAGTTGAAAAGAGGAGTGCCTCAGCACTATCAATGCTCAGAAACGCTTCAATATGTATCTTATAGGATAACTGTCACTTCATGATACTCGTAAACCACCAAGCTCTGCAATAAGATGAAGAATGCACTATGCAGATGAGCATTTGCAGTTCAACTATTCAGTTTTACAATCCACAAAATTCACAAATGGAAATGCAAATAGTTGGAAGTGGGAAGAAGATGGAGAAGACAACTGTGAAGAATCACTCCACAGCAAAGTAAGGAGGGAGGAGTCTTATTAATAACTACTTAGCCACCATAGTTACACTCAGGTGAGATCACAGATTTTGACTTAAATGGAAAGAAACATTGATAATTTAGCTGGGGGGATATAAATTTTGTTGAAAGGTTCATATCAATTTTTGCCTTGTCATTTTTTGAACTACTTTTGCAGTTGATCCATTTCACTATGTTGACTTATATTGTCTATTGTCCGTTACATGAAACAGGCTGATGGATAGGGAAATAATTTTTGTTGCAGCTATACACCCAAAAAATAACAAGTATAAACTATCTTACCTGATGTGTTTACAAACAATACTGTAGAGTCTGAATCAAGATTTCCAATGCTACATTCCAGATTAGTTCCATTCATGGTGACATTTTTAAGTATTGTTATAATAATGATAGATTCAATGTGCCCTTCATTTATATATTCAGTTGTAGTAATGGTATCTAGCTTTGTCAAAGTGACACTAATGTTCATATCCAAGTGGTGTATATCATACAGTGTAGAAGTACTGTCATAGGTGAAACTAATTGGTGTAAGTCCTGGTAAAGTGATATTCCAGATCAGGTGAGGTATTTCAGTATTAGATATGATAGAGCAGTTGTAGGATATGGTGTCACCAGGGCAATATATGTCATCTCTGCTTGTGTTGATTTCCAATAGTGTTAAAGTTCCTAATGCTGAGGAAATTCATAATTCTATGACTATTATTATAGCTTACTATAGGACTGGAAAAGTTCATGAACACGAAAAGTTCAAGAGTATATGGAGTGGAAGTTTCTTCCACATTTTAAAAGAAATCTTGTTCATGAAATTTTCAGTCATGAATTTATTTTTTAGATTATACATCTACCTTCAATCAGTATACAGTCATGTACTGCTGGAGCTGGTGACCACACCCCAGAGCTATTACATGTTGCAATCCTGATGATGGAGGGGACATATCCTTTATCACATTGAAAAGTAACATTGGTTGTTTCCTTTGTACTAGAGTAATTTCCAAGACTACCATTGATAGGTTGAATAGGAGGACCACAATCAACTACAACACAAAAAAATCAGCTATACAGATAAAATAGAAGAAAGTTTTGTTTGTCATGTTGTGTGAATATATTAAACTACATAGGAAGTGTATATTACTTGATGAATTAAAATATAATTATGATGGATAGACTCTTGTGTGTCTGTATATAATTATTTGTACTAGTTTTGATATGTTCTTTTGTTGTATGATAAAGAAATTGCTTCTGTGGTTGTGTATAATGTTTTGCCAGAATGTATGCTAGAACTTGATTCATTGTGTGCTCTGTGTTGAGTAGTGTCTAGTCCTAAATTGCTAGTCCCTGGCAGTTTAGTGGCAGCAGTGGGATAGTGAATTTATTGTAGAATTTTAAACCAAGCAAAAGCTTACTAAGGAGAAATATTGAGTGTCTTGTATAGTGCAAGTTCCACTTGAGAATAGACAATGGTAAGAAGAAGAGATGTGGGAAGAGAGAGCCAGACTTGTTGAAGACAGAACAAAGGATAAAGAGACACGATGAACTTGTTGAGTGGTCTTCTGGAAGGAGTACAGAAACAGAATGAGGCTAAAAAGTTGAAAGCTGAAAGTAGAGAGATGTGAAAGTGACAGAGAATGATAGCCTCTAGGTGTACGTAACCACCATGATATAGAATGTTTAGTGTGAACATGATTAAAGCATATTCTCACATCAAAAACTGTTTCGAGGAGTCTAGCTTTCAATCACCCATTATGTTGTAGACAGATGACTCAGAGAGGGAGTGGGTGTGGTACTTTGTCAGAAGGTGAAGAATGCCTAAAAAGCTTCTTCAATGTGAGCAGTGGTATATGACAGCTGAGATGGAGTGTCTTACATAATTCTTGGATGCACAAATAGCATTATTCTTCTCTGTTTTGAAGGCTTGTACTGATGTATGACAGCTTCTTGAGTTTCATTCAATAATCTAACTGGGCCTTCAATACAATTTGCATGGTATGCAGGGGGGGGGGGGGGGGGGAAGCTTGAATGCTTGGGGGGGGGGAGTTGGAGTGTTTGAGGGGCCTGTACCCCCAAACTAGATAGAACCTAAATTGCTATCAAGCTGGCAATCAATGCTCTCCAAGTTTACCTTCTTGGTCAGCTATTTATTCATGAAACTGAACAAAAGGCACCGGATAGAATGAAAGCCTTAAACACTCATTCAGCACATGAAAAATAACAACTGTGGTTTGAAGGCCAGGAAAAGAGAATGCAATGAATCAATGTGTGTATTAACAGACAAGTTTGTAGTTGAATAAGGGAGGAGTGTGATGGACTCTATGGACTTTGTGTGTTTAAAATTGTGTAGGTTTGTTTATGTTCCCTTGTTGTGTGCTAAATGTGGTTACTTAGTGGCTGAAATTGGTTGTGCATAATTAGACTTGCCAGGAGAACTTGTTAGCTTTAGATTTAGTATAAATAAGGCAGATTTCTTATAGTTTTGTGCTGTCATTATTTTTTATGTTTTTTTTACTGCAAAATTACTAGTCTTTTGATCTCAATTGCCTCCTGGTTCTTTAGAAATTAGCTAAATATGTAAACAAATATTGTTTCTCAGTAATAAAGTAACTCACTAAATTCAATATTAGTCAATACAAATGGACTGCTTTCTCCAGCACAGTTCACTGCTGTGATAGATGCTGTGTATTCAATGTTGAAATTTAAAGTCACATTCCAAGGTGTGGAATACACTATATTCAAAATTGTATGAGAGAGAGGTCTAGGAGTGACTACAATTAAATAATAGTCCACAATGGCCTCTGGACCACTTCCTGAAGGTGGATCCCATTCAAATGAGATGGTTGTGTTGTAATGCAGTGTATCATATTGTCTTGTAACATTGAAACCAGTTGGTGTAAGAGGAACTAAAGAAAATAACAAGATTGTCAGACTGTTAAATGTATAGTTAACGATTCTCCATTCCTATCATTAAACTAATGAATATTATATTTTAGCTAGAACCTATACATTAAAATCTAAATTCCAAAAATTGCTTAATCTTTATAAGCTCTTCACACAAACCTACCTGAAGTATTAATATTTAATACTATAGACTTGATAGTAGCTAGGATTATCTATACATTAATCCAAATTCCAAGGATGTTTTGAACTTTAATAATCACATACCTACCTGATGTATTAATAAATACTGTTACTGTGACACTATGAAGATCTGCTATACTGCATTCCAGTTTGGTATTATTCATAGTGATATTTTTAAGTACTGTCAGTGTAAGAATAGACTCTATGTGTACATGTTCAGTTCGATTAGTGGTGGTAAAATCTGTCAGAGTAACACTTATGTTCATATCCAAGTTGTCTACTTTATACAGGGAAGAAGAGCTGTTGTATTTGAAGCTAATAGGCGTGAGTCCAGGGAAAGTTACTTTCCAATTCAAATGAGGCATTTCAGTGCTGGAGATGATAGAACAATTGTATGATACAGTGTCTCCAGGGCAATATATGTCATCTCTGCTTGTGTTTATTTGAAGGAGTGTGAGAGTCGCCAATGCTGAGGACAGTCAAATTAGTAATAAAAACTACAACACAAATACTATCATCAATTACCTTCAGTTAATGAGCAGCTATGTTCATGTGGTGCAGGATACCATACACCATAACTATTACAAGTTGATATTCTCACAAAAGATGGTAAATAACCTTCATTGCATTGGAATGTAACATGAGTTCCTTCTTTGGTGCTGGAGTAGTTACCAAGAGAGCCATTGATTGGTGACAGAGGAGGACCACAGTCAACTAGTGATGTACAAATGAGTAATGAAAAACAATGCAGTACATAACCATCACACACACTCACTGAATTCAATGTTAAGTAAAGTGAAAGGGCTGCTTTCTCCAGCACAGTTTACTGCAGTAATGACAGCTGTGTGTTCCACATTATATCCTAATGTCACAATCCATGGAGATGAAAAGAGAACATTTAAAGTTGGATGTGAGAGTGGTTTAGGTGTAAGGAGAATTGAATAATTGTCAACAATGGCCTCTGGGCCACTTCCTTGAGGTGGATCCCATTCAAATGTGATAGTTGTGTTATAATGCAATGAATCTACCTGTTCTGTTACATTGAAGCCAGTTGGTGTGAGAGGAACTATATAAAGAAATTTAAACCAGGTAGGAATATGAAGTTAATAGAAATACACAGAAATCTATTAACCCATAGGCAACTGAACAGCTAATAGTAATTATTTCAGATTTTGATATTACTTAGAAAGAATTCAACAATCTTACCTGATGTGTTTACAAACAATACTGTAGAGTCTGAATCAAGATTTCCAATGCTACATTCCAGATTAGTTCCATTCATTGTGACATTTTTAAGTACTGTTATAACAATGACAGATTCAATGTGTTCTTCATCAGTTGTAGTAATGGTATCTAATTTTGTCAAAATGACACTGATGTTCATATCCAAGTGGTGTATGTTGTACAGCATAGAAGTGCTGTCATAAGTGAAACTGATTGGTGTAAGTCCTGGTAAAGTGACACTCCAGATAAGGTGAGGTGTTTCAGTATTAGATATGATAGAACAATTATAGGATATGGTGTCACCAGGACAATATATGTCATCTCTGCTTGTGTTGATTTCCAATAAAGTTAAAGATACTGATGCTGTAGGTTTTTATCATTATTATAAGTTAGATAAATGATTATAATGAATTCCAATACCTTTAGTAAGTGTACAGTTATGTTCCTCTGGAGCTGGTGACCACATCCCAAAGCTATTACATGTTGTAATCCCGATGATAGAAGGGACATATCCTTCATCACATTGGAAAGTAACGTTTGTTCTTTCTTTTGTGACAGAGTAATTTCCAAGATTACCATTGATAGGCTGAATAGGTGGACCACAATCAACTGCAAAAAAATTATCTTTAAATTCGAAGGACTCTTTGATAGAGACTAAAACTCACTAAATTCAATGTTAGTTAATACAAATGGGCTGCTCTCTCCAGCACAGTTCACTGCTGTGATAGTTACAGTGTATTCAATGTTGAAATTTAAAGTCACATTCCAAGGTGTGGAATACACCATATTTGAAACTGGATGAGAGAGAGGTCTAGGAGTGACTACAATTGGATAATAGTCCACAATGGCCTCTGGATCACTTCCTGAAGGTTTATCCCATTCAAATGTGATAGTGGTATTATAATGTAATGTGTCGCTCTGTCTTGTTATTCTGAAACCAGTTGGTGTTTGAGGGACTAGAGAAAATAAGAAATTACTTAAAGTGTTAAGTGTAGGCTAATGCAATAATAATTCTTGACTTTTGTATCAAACTACTGATTATTTATTTGTATAATTTATTCATTTACATTAATCCCATGAAATTAGGAATAATCATCACATACCTACCTGATGTATTAATAAATACTGTTAATGTGATGCTATGAAGATCTGCTATACTGCATTCCAGTTTAGTGTTATTCATAGTGATATTTCTAAGTACTGTCAGTGTAAGAATAGACTCCATGTATATTTCATTTACATATTCAGTTTGATTTGTGGTGGTAAAATCTGTCAGAGTGACACTTATGTTCATATCCAAGTTGTCTACTTTATACAGGGAAGATGAACTGTTGTATGTGAAGCCAATCGGCATGAGTCCAGGGAAAGTTACTTTCCAATTCAAATGAGGCATTTCAGTGCTGGAGATGATAGAACAATTGTATGATACAGTGTCTCCAGGGCAATATATGTCATCTCTGCTTGTGTTTATTTGAAGGAGTGTGAGAGTCGCCAATGCTGAGGACAGTCAAATTAGTAATAAAAACTACAACACAAATACTATCATCAATTACCTTCAGTTAATGAGCAGCTATGTTCATGTGGTGCAGGATACCATACACCATAACTATTACAAGTTGATACTTTCACAATAAATGGTAAATAACCTTCATTGCATTGGAATGTAACATAAGTCCCTTCTTTGGTGCTGGAGTAGTTACCAAGAGAGCCATTGATTGGTGACAGAGGAGGACCACAGTCAACTAGTGATGTACAAATGAGTAATGAATAACAATGCAGTACATAACCATCACACACACTCACTGAATTCAATGTTAAGTAAAGTGAAAGGGCTGCTTTCTCCAGCACAGTTTACTGCAGTAATGACAGCTGTGTGTTCCACATTATATCCTAATGTCACAATCCATGGAGATGAAAAGAGAACATTTAAAGTTGGATGTGAGAGTGGTTTAGGTGTAAGGAGAATTGAATAATTGTCAACAATGGCCTCTGGGCCACTTCCTTGAGGTGGATCCCATTCAAATGTGATAGTTGTGTTATAATGCAATGAATCTACCTGTTCTGTTACATTGAAGCCAGTTGGTGTGAGAGGAACTATATAAAGAAATTTAAATCAGGTAGGAGGAATATGAATTATGTTAACTAATATTCAATATTTACCTGATGTGTTTACAAACAATATTGTAGATTTAATATCAAGATTTGCTATGCTACATTCCAGATTAGTTCCATTCATTGTGACATTTTTAAGTACTGTTATAACAATGACAGATTCAATGTGTTCTTCATCAGTTGTAGTAATGGTATCTAATTTTGTCAAAATGACACTGATGTTCATATCCAAGTGCTGTATGTTATACAGCATAGAAGTGCTGTCATAAGTGAAACTGATTGGTGTAAGTCCTGGTAAAGTGACACTCCAGATAAGGTGAGGTGTTTCAGTATTAGATATGATAGAACAATTATAGGATATGGTGTCACCAGGACAATATATGTCATCTCTGCTTGTGTTGATTTCCAATAAAGTTAAAGATACTGATGCTGTAGGTTTTTATCATTATTATAAGTTAGATAAATGATTATAATGAATTCCAATACCTTTAGTAAGTGTACAGTTATGTTCCTCTGAAGCTGGTGACCACATCCCAAAGCTATTACATGTTGTAATCCCGATGATAGAAGGGACATATCCTTCATCACATTGGAAAGTAACGTTTGTTCTTTCTTTTGTGACAGAGTAATTTCCAAGATTACCATTGATAGGCTGAATAGGTGGACCACAATCAACTGCAAAAAAATTATCTTTAAATTCGAAGGACTCTTTGATGGAGACTAAAACTCACTAAATTCAATGTTAGTTAATACAAATGGGCTGCTCTCTCCAGCACAGTTCACTGCTGTGATAGTTGCTGTGTATTCAATGTTGAAATTTAAAGTCACATTCCAAGGTGTGGAATACACCATATTTGAAACTGGATGAGAGAGAGGTCTGGGAGTGACTACAATTAGATAATAGTCCACAATGGCCTCTGGACCACTTCCTGAAGGTTTATCCCATTCAAATGTGATAGTGGTATTATAATGTAATGTGTCGCTCTGTCTTGTTATTCTGAAACCAGTTGGTGTTTGAGGGACTAGAGAAAATAAGAAATTACTTAAAGTGTTAAGTGTAGGCTAATGCAATAATAATTCTTGACTTTTGTATCAAACTACTGATTATTTATTTGTATAATTTATTCATTTACATTAATCCCATGAAATTAGGAATAATCATCACATACCTACCTGATGTATTAATAAATACTGTTAATGTGATGCTATGAAGATCTGCTATACTGCATTCCAGTTTAGTGTTATTCATAGTGATATTTCTAAGTACTGTCAGTGTAAGAATAGACTCCATGTATATTTCATTTACATATTCAGTTTGATTTGTGGTGGTAAAATCTGTCAGAGTGACACTTATGTTCATATCCAAGTTGTCTACTTTATACAGGGAAGATGAACTGTTGTATGTGAAGCCAATCGGCATGAGTCCAGGGAAAGTTACTTTCCAATTCAAATGAGGCATTTCAGTGCTGGAGATGATAGAACAATGGTATGATACAGTGTCTCCAGGGCAATATATGTCATCTCTGCTTGTGTTTATTTGAAGGAGTGTGAGAGTCGCCAATGCTGAGGACAGTCAAATTAGTAATTAAAACTACAACACAAATACTATCATCAATTACCTTCAGTTAATGAGCAGCTATGTTCATGTGGTGCAGGATACCATACACCATAACTATTACAAGTTGATACTTTCACAATAAATGGTAAATAACCTTCATTGCATTGGAATGTAACATAAGTCCCTTCTTTGGTGCTGGAGTAGTTACCAAGAGAGCCATTGATTGGTGACAGAGGAGGACCACAGTCAACTAGTGATGTATAAATGAGTAATGAAGAACAATGCAGTACATAACCATCACACACACTCACTGAATTCAATGTTAAGTAAAGTGAAAGGGCTGCTTTCTCCAGCACAGTTTACTGCAGTAATGACAGCTGTGTGTTCCACATTATATCTTACTGTTACAACCCATGGAGGTGAATAGAGAAAATTTAAACTTGGATGAGAAAGTGGTTTTGGTGTAAGGAGAATTGAATAATTGTCCACAATAGCTTCTGTACCGCTTCCTTGAGGTGGATCCCATTCGAATGTTATAGTTGTGTTATAATGCAGTGAATCCACCTGTTGTGTTACATTGAAGCCACTTGGTGTGAGAGGAACTAGAGAATTATTAGAGACCAGTAGTTATAATATAAAATCTATGCAGTGATGATTAGCCCCCCACACAGAATGTATGGCTATTTTATGGCATTACTATGTAGAATCCATCACTAGATACATGATGGATTACAATTTTGCAGAATTGCTTTCTTTCCAGGGCTATTTCATGGCTTCTTTTGTGATATCAAGCTTACCTACTTAGCTAAAGCTAGTTACAGCCACTATAATAGCTGGAGCTAGTGTGGTGATATAATTAGCTATTTAACTATGTCATGTAAAACTGGAGCCTTTCTTGTCAGTCTAAGGAAGCATTTGTGAAGCATCAAAACTAAATGTTGCATCCTACAATGTTTGACATGACAGCTGAATGTTTGTACAATTGTTGCACTAATGAATACAAGTAACTGTCATCAAAAATGTATGTTAATAAATGAATGGAAACAAGTAAGTGGAAAAACATTTCTATGAAATGAAGGGCACTTGGTAGTGTGAGTTAAGGGTAATATAAATTCCTCTTCCAACTATTGTGTTGAGCGGGAAGGATATACATATCTTGTTGAGCAGGGTGGGTTGTAGGCTGAATTTCATGTAGCAGTAAACACAAGCAAAAAGCAAAATCCTTCTCTCTCCCTCTCTCTAATATACATTTTGAGGAGCTAATCACATTCATTATACTGCCACCATAATCATTAGTTCAAGTTGTATCAGGATGCTTTGTTGAAAGGAAGAACTTCATTATAATAATATTGGTTGTACCTGACAAAAGTTTATTAAACTTCCCATTCCACTCAACAGGATATGTAAGGGAGAGAAAAGGTTGTGTATTACAAGAAATATATTACACAACAATTATTACCAGAATTTAAAATCTCAACTGTATACTCATACATTCTCTATGAGGAAAATCATTCCTATGAATTGAAGGGAATGTATGGTCACAAAAGTACACAAACAAGAGAAAGAAACTAAATGGAAGGTAAGTAACACAAACCTTCTCTCCCATTACATATCCTGCATTAGTTTGATGGATTTTCAGTAGCTAATGGTAAGTACAAACAGTAAAGTCCAAAGCAAAACCTTTACATATCAATATTCTGAAGTGATACTAAGCTTATTTGTATACTCATTTTGTAACCAAGTTTATACTGGCTAGTGATCATTCCATAATCAAATTTTGACTTTAACTATTCTCAAATAACAGGATGATAATAGAAGTTTTTCCTTTGGAATATTATTACTGTTTGTACTCACCTTTAGCTACTGGAAGTTCATCTCACTAAAGCAGGGTATGTAATAGGAGGGAAAGTTTATAACATTTTCCTTTCACTTAGTTTCTTTTCTAGTTTATATTATACTTTTTGCACTGTGATCTCATCTATCCCTACATTCCTTTCATTTCCAAGAAATATTTTGGTTTCCATTCACTTTTAGCAAACCATACTATCATACCCATAGCTAGATCCTGTTAATTTGTTGATTTATTACATTCTTTGTATCATGCTCTCAATTGAGTTGTGTGACTGTGTAGGCATTCTTTCCATGTTAAAAATAGAAACAACTTGAACTAGTAATACTTACTACTAGTAGAAAGTCGAATATATGTCACCACTGGTTATGATACTCCTGACAGGCTTTACTTAGACAAAAACACCACTCAAAGTTTTATATCCTGTTACACAATGAAGTAAATAGATACAGCTATTTCACACTACACAGTAAAGAGTTTAATAGCTATAGCTAGCTACTAATTGTTAGCTAAACTCTAGCTAAATGCCTACTTGTGAATAGCTAATAGCCAAATGACTAGCAATTAAAATTATAGACAGCACAACCAGGATAACTGCAGAGCACAAAAATGAACATTGAGAACTAAAAGAAGCTACTAAACCTAAAGCTAGCAAGTGTAAGTCCACAACCACAAACCAAATTTCAGATGTTAACTAGGCACATAGTAAAAGAACACAGACAGTGCTTGTCAAAACCATCACAAATTAGTACAAACACACATACACACAAAGACCATATCCATCACACTACTTCAATGTATCCCAATATAAAGATTCTAATCACCATTCTATGCACTTTACCAGTAACAACTTGTTCTGCAGAAAGATCATTCAGTGTAGCTACTTAGCTAAACGAACTAAATCTCCATTACCATCAACAATGACTACTGAGAGATTAGCTGGATTATCACTTCTTTCAATTCATAGAGATATCAAAATAGACATTAATGCAGTCATAAATGAATTTGGTTGACGTTGCCCCAGACATCTTACCGTATAATTTTAATCTTTCATACTTTGTATTGGCATGATGTGGCTGTGGTATGAGTGTAGTTATGCATATGGTGGTGACCCCTTACCTATGAATGTCTTTTTGTAGACCTAATTCGTGGAAGAACAAAGTCATTTTTGAGCTATCATCAGAAAAGATAAAAGATTAAAGAAAGAAGAAAGTGGTTATAATTGTAATCCTTTGCGTAGCTCCTAGTTATCTGAGATGGGAATAGATTCTACATAGTTGGACCCAAACATTAAATGGTAAGTATATTTAGCATCTGAAAAGGAAATGTGAGAGAGAAAATTGAGGCAGATTTTTGTATTGTGTTATGGGTGGAGTCTGTTACTACCTACAACAACAAAACTCTCTGATGTGGGTGTATAGTACAAATTAATTGTATTAACAAATGTCAGCAATCATACCTGATGTATTAACAAACAGTACTGTGGAGTCTGAATCAAGATTTGCTGTGCTACATTCCAGTTTAGTTCCATTCATGGTGACGTTTTTAAGTACTGTTATCACAATGATAGATTCAATCTGTTCTTCATTAACAGATTCTGTTGTAGCAATGGTATCTAGTTCAGTCAAAGTGACACTGATGTTCATATCCAAGTAGTGTATGTCATACAGTGTAGAAGTACTGTCATGGGTGAAACTAATTGGTGTAAGTCCTGGAAAAGTGACATTCCAGATCAGATGAGGTGTTTCAGTATTAGATATGATAAAGCAGTTGTAGGATATGGTGTCACCAGGGCAATCTATGTCATCTCTGCTTGTGTTGATTTCCAATAAAGTTAAAGATACTGACGCTGTAGGTTTTTATCATTATCATAACTTATATTATAAATAATTATAATAAATTCTATTACCTTCAATCAGTGTACATTTATGCTCCTGTGGAGCTGGGGACCACACCCCAAAGCTGTTACACATTGAAATCCTGATCCTGGAGGGAACATACTCTCCATTACACTGGAAAGTAACATTGGACCTTTCTTTTGTACTGGAATAATTTCCAAGATTTCCATTGATAGGTTGAATAGGAGGGCCACAATCAACTATAGTAGCAATATTATTCAAGATGTAATGTATTTAGTATAGTTTATAAGTTTATAATTGTGTCCAACTTACTAAATATAATGTTAGTTAATGTGAATGGGCTGCTCTCTCCAGCACAGTTCACTGCTGTGATGACAGCTGTGTGTTCAATGTTGTATTCCAAAGTCACACTCCAAGGCGTGGAATACACTATACTTGAAACTGGATGAGAGAGAGGTCTAGGAGTGACTACAATTAGATAATAGTCCACAATGGCTTCTGGGCCACTTCCTTGTGGTGGATCCCATTCAAATGTGATGCTTGTGTTGTAATGTAGTCTGTCATTTTGTCCAGTTACACTGAAACCAGTTGGTGTCTGTGGTACTATAAAGTTATAACAGAGGTAGTAGATTATCATTATTTAGCATAAGGTGGAAATTTCTATAGGAATAAAATTAATGATACTGTGGCGGTACACACCACCTTGATCAAAACATCAAGCATGCAGGCCATTAACACATTGGAACCTGAACATTCCAGGACTCATTGAACTCTTATGTGTGAATAGTTAAGCTAGGTGTAAGTGATGCATACACACTAGATATAAGTCTCTCTGCCATATTTGTGTAGTAGTTGTTGTTGTCTGATGTTAAAAGTTATATAGCTAGTAAGAGAACTTGCTACAGTGGTGACCCCGGCTTCCAAAACGTATTTTGGAGAACAATGACCGAGACAAACGCAGTCAGCCTCAAATTACCTACCTTTTGGACTTCTCAACCTCATGTGTGGTTCCAACAGGCAGAGGCCCAATTTACTATAAGAAGCATAACAGCAGATCAGACTAAATATGCCTACATTGTAGCTGCCCTTGACCAGGACACAGCAAGCCGCCTCCTCGATCTACTCTGTCAACCTCCTGATGAACACAAGTATGATACCATCAAGGCCCGTCTCCTGAAGACATTTGGCCTCACTCGTCGAGTTTGGGCAAACAAGCTCCTCCACATGGACGACCTAGGAGACAGGAGGCCTTCAGCTCTCATGGATGAGATGCTAGCTTTGTTGGACAGACACCAGCCCTGCATGTTGTTCGAGCAACTTTTCCTAAACCGGATGCCAGACCCCATTCGCCTCCAGCTGGCTGATGCTGATTTCACTGATCCACGGAGAGTTGCAGAACGAGCTGATGCACTGTGGCAGTCTATGGCCTGCAGCAGTGACTCCTTAATCCACAAAGCAACCTTGTCCTGGCGCCATGCTAGATTGAAGCCTACAGGCCCGGTTAAGGAAATGACCAACTTTAACACTGACTGGTGCTTCTATCACAAGTTCGGTGATAAGGCAAGGAAATGCTTGAAGCCCTGCAAGTTTCCGGAAAACTCCCAGGCCGGTTGTCAGTAGCGACGGCGGCCGGCCATAACAAAAATCGCCTACTCTTTGCTTGGGACCATCGTTCAAGGCGGCGCTTCCTAGTAGACACTGGGGCAGAAGTGAAGGTACTTCCAGTCACAAGAGCAGACAAGAGTGCAGGTCGCCAAGGAACCAAGCTCACTGCTGCCAATGGCAGTAGCATCCACACTTATGGAAAAAAGACAATCTCACTACAATTCAACAGACGATGTTTTAAATGGACCTTTACCAATGCCGAAGTAACCCAGCCATTGCTGGGGGAAGACTTTCTCAGGGCCCACTCAATCTTAGTGGACATCAAGGGTCAGCGATTAATTGACCCCTCTGACTTTACATCTATCACTTTGCAAAGTATCATCGCAGCAGCACCCCATTTAGACTCCATTGCATCAGCAGATGATGAGTACGCCAAGCTTCTTGCCGAGTTTCCTGACATCACTACACCCTCATTCACCAACCCCTCATCCAAGCATGGGGTACAGCTGTTCATCACCACTAAAGGGCCACCTGTACATGCACGTGCACGACGACTTCCCCCAGACAAGTTACAAGTAGCTAAAGAAGAGTTCCAGAAAATGGAAGAGATGGGCATCATTCGTCGCTCTAACAGCCAGTGGTCCTCACCCCTATACATGGTACCCAAATCATCCGATGGCTGGAGGCCATGTGGAGACTTCTGCCGCTTGAATAGTGCAACAACACCTGATCGATACCCAGTACCACACATACAGGATTTTACAGCCAACTTAGCAGGTGCCAAGATCTTTTCAAAGATTGATCTAGTTCGAAGCTACCACCAAATTCCGGTACATCCAGAGGACATCCCTAAGACAGCAGTTATTACCCCTTTTGGTCTGTGGGAGTTCCTTCGAATGCCATTTGGCCTTAAGAATGCAGCACAGACTTTCCAACAGCTCATGGATACAGTCCTGCAGGGCCTGGATTTCACCTTCGATTACATTGATGACATTCTGGTGGCCAGCCACTCCAAAGCTGAACACAAGGTGCACTTGCAGCAGGTGTTTAAACGCTTACAGCAGCATGGTCTAGTCATCAACTTGGCCAAATGCCAATTTGGCCAGCAAGAGATTGAGTTTCTTGGCCATCACATCACCAAACATGGTGCAACACCACTACCCTCTAAGGTAGCTGCCATCAGGGAGTTCGCCAGGCCCTCTACAGTAAAAGGATTCCAAAAATTTATCGGTATGGTTAACTTTTACCATCGCTTCATTCCATCAGCAGCAAGTATCATGCAACCTTTGTATCAAGCCCTGGCAGGAAAGCCCAAACAGCTACAGTGGGATGATGAAATGAGATCAGCATTTCAGAATACCAAGGAGGCCCTAGCTAATGCTGCCATGCTGGCCCACCCCCAAGCTGAAGCTCCCTTGGCTGTTACTGTTGATGCATCCGGAGTGGCTGTGGGTGACGCACTAGAACAGCTGATCAAAAATACATGGCAACCGATAGCCTTCTTCAGCCATCAGCTCCGGTCTGCAGAGAGGAAGTACAGTGCTTTCAACCGGGAACTCTTGGCACTTTACCTGGCTGTACGACACTTCCGCTACTTCCTTGAAGGGAGAGACTTCACAGCTTTTACAGACCACACATTTGCCTTCGCCAAAGTATCTGAACCATGGTCAGCTCGTCAGCAACGGCATCTAGCTGCAATATCAGAGTACGCAACCTGCATCAAACACATTGCAGGGAAGAGCAATCTAGTGGTTGATGCACTGTCTCGAACCACCATCAATGCTATGCACAGCTTGGGGCCTGGAGTGGACTACACGGCTATGGCCATAGCCCAGCAGGAAGACAAAGAGGAAATGGCAAGGTACCGAAAGGATGACTCAGGGTTAGCACTCCAAGACATACAGTTTGATCCAACAAACACAACACTTCTCTGTGACATCTCAACTGGGCAACCAAGACCAATTGTCCCAGCCAACTTCCGCAAGTAGGTGTTTGATGTAATCCATGGGCTGTCACACCCCTCAATCAGAGCCACACAAAAGTTACAAATTTGTGTGGAATGGCATACAAAAACAAGTTGCTAACTGGGTGAAGACTTGTATAGCTTGTCAAGAAGCCAAAGTCCATCGTCACACCAAAGCTCCACCCCAAACCTTCAATATGCCACACCGTCGATTCGACCACATCCATCTAGATATTGTGGGCCCACTACCTCCATCACAGGGCTACACCCACCTACTTACTATAGTCGATAGGTTCACCAGATGGCCAGAGGCAATTCTGCTGAAAGAGACTGACACTGAGACATGCGCCAGAGCATTAGTCTTCCACTGGATAACATGCCAACAGATGTGACATCGGACAGAGGTTCTCAATTCACTTCAAAGTTGTGGACAGCAATCACAAAACTCCTGGGCATCAAGCTTCATCACACAACAGCATACCACCCACAGGCAAATGGTTTAGTTGAACGTTTCCATTGACACCTGAAGTCTGCCCTTCGAGTAAGACTGACTGGCCCTAACTGGCTAGATGAATTACCATGGGTCTTATTAGGCATCCATACAGCTCCCAAAGAAGACTTAAAATGCTCTACTGCCGAACTTTTATATGGTAACCCCAATCACAGTTCCAGGGGATTTCATAGCCCCAGCTCAAGGAACACGAATGCCAGCAAGTATATTACCACAGCTTCGTGACACAGTTAGCAAGTTTATACCCATCCCTACCTCTTGCCATGGCAGTCCCAATATCTCAATGCCATCCAATCTGCAGAACAGTGATTATGTTTTTATCCGTCGAGATGGCAAGCACTCACCTCTCAAAAGCCCCTATGAAGGACCATTCCACGTCCTGGAAAAAGGCCCAAAGTTCTTTAAAATTGATTTCTGTGGCAAGGCAGATACTATATCAATTGACCGCCTCAAGCCTGCCCATTTGGATGTTAGCAAGCCAATCCAAGTAGCCAAGCCACAGAGAAGAGGTTGTCTACCTACCAAGAAGATACTTGATGTTTCTGGGGGGGGGGGGGGGGGGGTCCTGTGGCAGTACACACCACCTTGATCAAAACATCAAGCATGCAGGCCATTAACACATTGGAACCTGAACATTCCAGGACTTATGTGTGAATAGTTAAGCTAGGTGTAAGTGATGCATACACACTAGATATAAGTCTCTCTGCCATGTTTGTGTAGTAGTTGTTGTTGTCTGATATTAAAAGTTATTATAGCTAGTAAGAGAACTTGCTACAATACCTCTAAATTAATAGTATAAATCCTTTATTTTGTAAAAATAACAGTTAACACAAACACTTACCTGATGAATTAATAAACAACAGAGCTGTGTCATTATGAAGATCTGCTATGCTACATTCCAATTTGGTTTCATTCATAGTGACATTTTTCAGCACTGTGAATGTAAGTACAGATTCTATGTATGCTTCATTTACAAACTCTGATGTAGCAGTGGCATGGTAGCCTCTCAAAGTGACACTGATATTCATATTCAAGTAGTCTGTTTCATATGTGGGAGAAGTACTGTTATAGGTGAAATATATAGGCTGGAGTCCAGGGAAAGTCACTGTCCAGGTTAAATGGAGATTTTCGGTGTTAGAGGTTATAGAACAGTTGTAGGATATAGAGTCTCCAGGACAATGAATGCCATGTCTGCTCATGTTCACTTGATAAAGGGCAAGAGTAACAAATGCTGTTGTCAGTAAAAATATTAAATTCTAGTGATTAATGACAGTATTGTGTATACCTTCAGTTAATGTGCAGTTGTGTTGATGTGGTGCAGGGTACCATAACCCATAACTATTACAAGTTGTAATTCTCACAATAGAGGGGACATAGCCTTCATTACATTGGAATGTAACATTTGTCCTTTCCTTTGTGCTGGAATAGTTGCCAAGATAACCATTCACAGGAGATACAGGAGGACCACAGTCAACTGCAAGTGCATTATAACAACAACAAGGTAGCACTTCTTGAATTTGACAATTTGTAGTCAATGTACTCACTGAACTCGATGTTTGTCAAAATGAAGGGGTTGCTTTCTCCAGCACAATTTTCTGCAGTGATAACAGCCATGTGTTCTACATTATATTGTAGAGTTACATTCCATTGTGTAGAATAGAGAACATTAAAACTTGGATGAGAGAGAGGTCTCGGCATGATGAGAATTGGATAGCTGTCCACAATAGCTTCTGGGCCACTTCCATGAGGTGGATCCCATTCAAATGTGACAGTTGTATTATAGTGCAATACATCAGACTGTCTAGTTATGTTGAAACCAGTTGGTGTAAGAGGAACTAAAGAATTAAGATAGAGTGTGAAATTTTGCAAACAAAAATTTAGTATTCAGTGTAAATCACAACTTACTGATCTGCACCCCCAAAAACTATTTTGAGAATTTTACTAGTACATTTTGTTTGGTTTTACATGTTTCTAATGGTATAAATTTCTACCTGCTATATTAACAAACATGACTTCAGAGTCACCATCAAGATCTGCAATTCTACAGTCCACTTGAACTGTAGAACTGTAGAAATATAAATAAAATGTTACATATAGTGTCATCATGAAATGGAATATCAACTCTTTCTACCTTTTAGTCAAGATAGTCCAAATTAATGCTATTAGCTCATGTCTAGAGATAGTCAATGATGGAATCACCACATAATCAAATGAATTGACTGCCAATAAAAGCTCTATGATGTAATTTTCTTGACCCTCTGTCAATCAACATTAATATTCTAGTTACAAGACCAAATGTATTGTCTTATTACATATTCACCTAGAAAATAGGGAACACTATTACTAAACAAATCATTCTTAAAACATGCGTATCATTAAGACCAACAACTTTTCTCCTTCTAGTTAAAACAGATTTCACTGTAGTTACTGTCATACCTGATGTGTTAACAAATAGAACTGCAGAGTCACTACCAAGATCTGCAATACTACATTCTAGCTCAGTTCCATTCATGCTGACATTTTTAAGCACTGTTATCACAATGATAGATTCAATAAGTTCTTCATTTACAAATTCTGCTGTAGCAATAGTATCTAGTTCTGTCAAAGTGACACTGATGTTCATATCCAAGTGGTGTATGTCATACAGTGTAGAAGTACTGTCATAGGTGAAACTAATTGGCATAAGTCCTGGTAAAGTGATATTCCAGATCAGGTGAGGTGTTTCAGTATTAGATATGATATAGCAATTATAGGATATGGTGTCACCAGGGCAATATATGTCATCTCTGCTTGTGTTGATTTCCAATAGGGTTAAAGTTACCAATGCTGAGGAGGTTCAAAATTTGAATTAGACTATATTAAATTATTACAAATGTATTATATACCTTCAATAAGTGTACAGTTATGTTCCTCTGGAGCTGGCAACCACATCCCAAAGCTATTACAAGTTGAAATCTTCATGATGGAAGGGACATACCCTTCATCACACTGGAAAGTAACATTGGCTCTTTCCTTTGTACTAGAGTAATTTCCAACATTACCATTAATAGGTGGAAAAGGGGGCCCACAATCAACTGTAAAAAATACATAATTATTACATTATTTCTTGAAAAAGTAGAAGCAGTATATTGATTGATTAACTATTATTAGATGATGAGGTTCTAAGGTGAAACCATTTAAAACTCACTGAATTCAATGTTAGTTACTATGAATGGGCTACTCTCTCCAGCACAGTTCACTGCTGTGATTGTGGCTGTGTGATCAATGTTGTAATCCAAAGTCACATTCCAAGGTGTGGAATACACTATATTTGAAACTGGATGAGAGAGAGGTTTAGGAGTAACCGTAATTGGATAATAGTCCACAATGGCCTCTGGACCACTTCCTGGAGGAGGATCCCATTCAAATGTGACGGTGGTGTTATGATATAGTGCATCATTCTGTCCTGTTATTCTAAAACCAGCTGGTGTGAGGGGGACTAGAGGGAATTAATTAATAGAACAATTATTCAGACAGTTTAATAAAATAATTATAGCTATAATATAGTGCAATCATTCTCTTCTTCAGTCACCAAACTACTAATTATACCTGTTAGACTAATGGAATAAAAATTGCTTATTTGGAATGATAATAACCTCTTTACACATACCTACCTGATGTATTAATAAATACTGTAGCTGTGATGTTATGAAGATCTGCTATACTGCATTCCAGTTTAGTGTTATTCATAGTGATATTTCTAAGTACTGTCAGTGTAAGAATAGACTCCATGTATATTTCATTTACATATTCAGTTCGATTTGTGGTGGTAAAATCTGTCAGAGTGACACTTATGTTCATATCCAAGCTGTCTATTTTATACAGGGAAGAGGAGCTGTTGTATGTGAAGCTAATAGGCATGAGTCCAGGGAAAGTCACTTTCCAATTCAAATGAGGTATTTCAGTGCTGGAGATGATAGAACAATTGTATGATATAGTGTCTCCAGGGCAATATATGTCATCTCTGCTTGTGTTTATTTGAAGGAGTGTGAGAGTCGCCAATGCTGAGGACAGTCAAATTGATAGTAAGAATACCACACAAAATGCAATCATCAAATACCTTCAGTTAATGTGCAGCTATGTTCATGTGGTGCAGGATACCATGACCCATAACTATTACAAGTTGTTACTCTCACAATAGAGGGTACATAACCTTCATTGCATTGGAATGTAACATTGGTTCCTTCCTTGGTGCTGGAGTAGTTACCAAGAGAGCCATTAATTGGTGACAGAGGAGGACCACAGTCAACTAGTGGTGTACAAATTGAGTAATGAAGAACAGTGCAGTATGTATCTATAACACACTCACTGAATTCAATGTTAAGTAAAGTGGAAGGGCTGCTTTCTCCAGCACAGTTTACTGCAGTAATGACAGCTGTGTGTTCCACATTATATCCTAATGTCACAATCCACAGAGAAGAATAGAGAAAATTATAGCTTGGATGTGAGAGTGGTTTAGGTGTAAGGAGAATTGGATAATAATCCACAATGGCTTCTGGACCACTTCCTTGAGGTGGATCCCATTCAAATGTGATAGTAGTGTTATAATGCAATGAATCCACCTGTTCTGTTACATTGAAGCCAGTTGGTGTGAGAGGAACTAGTATCATAGACAAATTTAATAGCAAGTGATGTTGTTAGAACAGATGTTATTTTAAAGTATTGGAAGGTAAAAACACTTCTTTTGATCAGCAAGTTTCAACAGTCTTACCTGATGTATTGACAAACAATACTGTAGAATCTGAATGAAGATTTGCAATGCTACATTCCAGATTAGTTCCATTCATGGTGACATTTTTAAGTACTGTTATCACAATGATAGATTCAATCAGTTCTTCATTAACAAATTCTGTTATAGCAATAGTATCTAGTTCTGTCAAAGTGACACTGATGTTCATATCCAAGTGGTGTATGTCATTCAGTGTAGAGGTACTATCATAGGTGAAACTAATTGGTGTAAGTCCTGGTAAAGTGATATTCCAGATCAGATTAGGTGTTTCAGTATTAGATATGATAAAGCAGTTGTAGGATATGGTGTCACCAGGACAATCTATGTCATCTCTGCTTGTGTTGATTTCCAATAAGGTTAAAAATACTGATGCTGTAGATTTTAACATCATGATAAATGATCATCATAATTAATGCCAATAGCTACCTTCAATCAGTGTACAGTTATGTTCCTGTGGAGCTGGAGACCACATCCCAAAGCTGTTACACGTTGAAATCCTGATGATGGAGGGGACATACCCTTCATTACACTGGAAAGTAACATTGGATCTTTCTTTTGTGCTAGAGTAATTTCCAAGATTTCCATTGATAGGTTGAATAGGAGGTCCACAATCAACTATAATAGAAGAATTTAACATCATAAATTTTTACATTTAAGATGTACATTCATAATACTGTACAGCCAATTAAAATTTTCTTTCATTTTGCAGTATGATAGATATAATTATTGTACAAAACTATCTATAGAGTAACATACTGAATTCAATGTTAGTCAGTATGAATGGGCTGCTCTCTCCAGCACAGTTTACTGCTGTGATGACAGCTGTGTGTTCAATGTTGTATTCCAAAGTCACACTCCAAGGTATGGAATACACTTTATTTGAAACTGGATGAGAGAGAGGTCTAAGAGTGACTACAATTAGATAATAGTCCACAATGGCTTCTGGGCCACTTCCTTGTGGTGGATCCCATTCAAATGTGATGGTTGTGTTGTAATGCAGTCTGTCATTTTGTCCAGTTACACTGAAACCAGTTGGTGTCTGTGGTACTATAAAGTTATAACAGTGGTATAGTAAATTTTCATAATTATCATGTTTCTTTGAGAATATATTATATTCTGTTAAAGTGAATATCACAGTATGATAGTTATACTCTGTCATTAACTTTGTACACATAGCAGTAAGATGTAGTTACTTACCTGATGAATTAACAAACAACAGAGCTGTGTCATTATGAAGATCTGCTATGCTACATTCCAATTTGGTTTCATTCATAGTGACATTTTTCAGTACTGTGAATGTAAGTACAGATTCTAGGTATGCTTCATTTACAAACTCTGATGTAGCAGTGGCATAATAGTCTCTCAAAGTGACACTGATGTTCATATCCAAGTAGTCTATTTCATATGTGGGAGAAGTACTGTTATAGGTGAAATATATAGGGTGGAGTCCAGGGAAAGTCACTGTCCAGGTTAAATGTGGAGTTTCAGTGTTAGAGGTTATAGAACAGTTGTAGGATATAGTATCTCCAGGACAATGAATGTCATGTCTACTCGTGTTCACTTGATAAAGGGTAAGAGTAACAAATGCTGTTGTCAGTAAAAATATAAATTCTAGTGAGTAATAACAATATTGTGTGTACCTTCAGTTAATGTGCAGTTGTGTATATGTGGTGCAGGGTACCATAACCCGTAACTGTTACAAGTTGTTACTCTCACAATAGAGGGGACATATCCTTCGTTACATTGGAATGTAACATTAGTCCCTTCCTTTGTGCTGGAATAGTTGCCAAGATAACCATTCACAGGAGATACAGGAGGACCACAGTCAACTGCAAGTGCATTATAACAACAACAAGGTAGCACTTCTTGAATTTGACAATTTGTAGTCATTGTACTCACTGAACTCAATGTTTGTCAAAGTGAAGGGGTTGCTTACTCCAGCACAATTTTCTGCAGTGATAACAGCCACATGTTTTACATTATATTGTAGAGTTACATTCAATTGTGTAGAATAGAGAACATTAGAACTTGGATGAGAGAGAGGTCTTGGTGTGATGAGAATAGGATAGCTGTCCACAATAGCTTCTGGGCCACTTCCATGAGGTGGATCCCATTCAAATGTGACAGTTGTATTATAGTGCAATTCATCAGACTGTCTAGTTATGTTGAAACCAGTTGGTGTAAGAGGAACTAAAGAATTAAGATAGAGTGTGAAATATCTATTAATTTTTAGGCACTATTGCAACCAAAACACCTATGAATTTAGTCTTGAATATAAATCACAGCTTACTGTTCTGCACCCAAAAAGCTTTTATACTAGTCATTTTTCTAACTGCACAAATTTTTACCTGATGTATTAACAAACACGACTGCAGAGTCACTATCAAGATCTGCAATTCTACAGTCCACTTTAGTTTCATTCATAGTGACGTTTTTGAGCACAGTTATCACAATGATAGATTCAATATATTCTTCATTCACAAATATTGTTGTAGCAGTGGTAGTCCGCCCTGTCAAAGTGGCACTGATATTCATTTCCAAATAGACTGTGTCATGTAGAGTAGAAGTGCTGTCATAGGTAAGATTGATAGGTGTAAGTCCTGGCAGAGCGACACTCCATATCAGATGAGGTGCTTCAGTATTAGATAAGATGGAACAGTTGTAGGATATGGTGTCACCAGGACAATAGATGTCATCTCTGCTTGTGTTGATTTTCAACAGGGTTAAAGTTACTGATGCTGTATAGAATGGTGATTAAAAATATATGGTGGCAAAGTAACAATTTTACCTTTAATCAGTGTACAGTTATGACTATCTGGAGGAGGAGACCACATCCCAAGGCTACTACACGTTGAGGTCCTGATGATGGAAGGGACAAACTCCTCATTACACTGGAATGTAACATTGGCCCTCTCTTTAGTATTGGAGTAACTTCCAAGAATGCCATTAACAGGTTGAATAGGAATACCACAGTCGACTGTAATAGCAATAATATGGTTAAACTTATTTCTTAGCATATAATCTACCATCACATCAAGTAAACTGTACAATGAATTTCCTTATAACAAGATACTTACTCCATGTAATCTCATTGATATGCATTTTTTTAATAGTATGTTACAATGGTAATTCATACAGCTAAATTTAATCTTCAAGTTAGCTTGGTGAATTTTCAAAAATATTATTCAATCAAGTGCATAGTTAAGTGTAGCAGAAAATAAAATTTAGCAATGGAATACAACAAATATCCATGTAAATAAAAGTACATGTTAATTTCTCTTTGGTTTTTTTGACAATAATTGGTGAACTTACTAAATTGAATTTTAGTTAATACAAATGGGGTGCTCTCTCCAGCACAGTTCACTGCTGTGATAGTGGCTGTGTGTTCGATGTTGTAATTCAAAGTCACTTTCCAAGGAGTTGAATAGACTATATTCAAAATTGTATGAGAGAGAGGTCTAGGAGTGACTACAATTAAATAATAGTCCACAATGGCCTCTGGACCACTTCCTTGTGGTGGATCCCATTCAAATATGATGGTTGTGTTGTAATGTAGTGTGTCATTTTGTCCAGTTACATTGAAGCCAGTTGGTGTGAGAGGAACTACAAAAGTAATAATTGACCAGTTAGCTAGTCAATAATACTGTGTCAGTAAGTTTTAACAATCATACCTGATGTATTTACAAACAGTACTGTGGAATCTGAATCTAGATTTGCTATGCTGCATTCCAGATTAGTTCCATTCATGGTGACATTTTTAAGTACTGTAATCACAATGATGGATGCAATGTGTTCTTCATTTATAAATTCTGTTGTAGTAAAGGTATTTAGTTCTGTCAAAGTGACAGTGATGTTCGTATCCAAGTGGTGTATGTCATACAATGTAGAGGTACTGTCATAGGTGAAACTAATTGGTGTAAGTCCTGGCAAAGTGATATTCCAGATCAGATGAGGTGTTTCAGTATTAGACACGATAAAGCAGTTGTAGGATATAGTGTCACCAGGGCAATCTATGTCATCTCTGCTTGTGTTGATTTCCAATAAGGTTAAAAATACTGATGCTGTAGATTTTAACATCATGATAAATGATCATCATAATGAATACCAATAGCTACCTTCAATCAGTGTACAGTTATGTTCCTGTGGAGCTGGAGACCACATCCCAAAGCTGTTACACGTTGAAATCCTGATGATGGAGGGGACATACCCTTCATTACACTGGAAAGTAACATTGGATCTTTCTTTTGTGCTAGAGTAATTTCCAAGATTTCCATTGATAGGCTGAACAGGAGGTCCACAATCAACTATAATAGCAGACATGTACATGCATAATAATTATATTGGATATCCAATTAATTGTCTTTCATTTTGCAGTATGATAATATTGTGCAAAACTACATATAGAGAGTAACTTACTGAATTCAATGTTATTCAGTATAAATGGGCTACTCTCTCCAGCACAGTTCACTGCTGTGATGACAGCTGTGTGTTCAATGTTGTATTCCAAAGTCACACTCCAAGGTGTGGAATACACTTTATTTGAAACTGGATGAGAGAGAGGTCTAGGAGTGACTACAATTAGATAATAGTCCACAACAGCCTCTGGGCCACTTCCTTGTGGTGGATCCCATTCCAATGTGATGGTTGTGTTGTAATGCAGTCTGTCATTTTGTCCAGTTACACTGAAACCAGTTGGTGTCTGTGGTACTATAAAGTTATAGCAGTGGTAGTAGATTTTCAATATTAATGTGATGCTTTCATTAGTATAAAATGGAAATTTTATTTAGGAATAAAATTAAATTCCTTTGAAATTGGTATCAATCTCTATGATACTCTGTCATTCATATCAGTAAGATGTAGTTACTTACCTGATGAATTAACAAACAACAGAGCTGTGTCATTATGAAGATCTGCTATGCTACATTCCAATTTGGTTTCATTCATGGTGACATTTTTCAGTACTGTGAATGTAAGTATAGATTCTAGGTATGCTTCATTTACAAACTCTGATGTAGCAGTGGTGTGGTAGTCTCTCAAAGTGACACTGATGTTCATATCCAAGTAGTCTGTTTCATATGTGGGAGAAGTACTGTTATAGGTGAAATATATAGGCTGGAGTCCAGGGAAAGTCACTGTCCAGGTTAAATGGGGAGTTTCAGTGTTAGAGTTTATAGAACAGTTGTAGGATATAGTATCTCCAGGACAATGAATGTCATGTCTACTCATGTTCACTTGATAAAGGGCAAGAGTAACAAATGCTGTGGTCAGTAAAAATTGTTATAAAATTTGTTAAAATCTACTGAGTATTACCTTCAGTTAATGTGCAGTTGTGTTGATGTGGTGCAGGGTACCATAACCCATAACTGTTACAAGTTGTTACTCTCACAATAGAGGGGACATATCCTTCATTACATTGGAATGTAAAATTTGTCCTTTCCTTTGTGCTGGAGTAGTTGCCAAGATAACCATTCACAGGAGATATAGGAGGACCACAGTCAACTGCAAGTGCATTATGATGGCAACTTAGTTACACTTCTCAGATTTGACAATTTGTAGTCATTGTACTCACTGAACTCGATGTTTGTCAAAGTGAAGGGGTTGCTTACTCCAGCACAATTTTCTGCAGTGATAACAGCCACATGTTCTACATTATATTGTAGAGTTACATTCCATTGTGTAGAATAGAGAACATTAAAACTTGGATGAGAGAGAGGTCTTGGTGTGATGAGAATAGGATAGCTGTCCACAATAGCTTCTGGGCCACTTCCATGAGGTGGATCCCATTCAAATGTGACAGTTGTATTATAGTGCAATGCATCAGACTGTCTAGTTATGTTAAAACCAGTTGGTATAAGAGGAACTAGAGAATTAAGATAGAGTGTGAAATAGATTTTAGTCAAGTCACTATTGCAAGCAAAATACTTAAGAATTTAGTCTTGAGTATTAATCACAACTTACTGATCTGCACCCCCAATAACATTTTTAGGTTATTTTACTAGACCATTTTGTAATTTTTCTAACTTTACAAATTTTTACCTGATGTATTAACAAACACGACTGCAGAGTCACTATCAAGATCTGCAATTCTACAGTCCACTTTAGTTTCATTCATAGTGACGTTTTTGAGCACAGTTATCACAATGATAGATTCAATATATTCTTCATTCACAAATATTGTTGTAGCAGTGGTAGTCCGCCCTGTCAAAGTGGCACTGATATTCATTTCCAAATAGACTGTGTCATGTAGAGTAGAAGTACTGTCATAGGTAAGATTAATAGGTGTAAGTCCTGGCAGAGCGACACTCCAGATCAGATGAGGTGTTTCAGTATTTGATGTGATAGAACAGTTGTAGGATATAGTGTCACCAGGACAATAGATGTCATCTCTGCTTGTGTTGATTTTTGACAGGGTTAAAGTTACTGATGCTGTATAGAATGGTGATTAAAAAAAATATGGTGGCAAAGTTACAATCTTACCTTTAATCAGTGTACAATTATGATTATCTGGTGGAGGAGACCACATCCCAAGGCTATTACACATTGAGATCCTGATGATGGAAGGGACAAACTCCTCATTACACTGAAAGGTAACATTGGCCCTCTCTTTAGTACTGGAGTAACTTCCAAGAATGCCATTAACAGGTTGAATAGGAATACCACAGTCGACTGTAATAGCAGTTTTTTTATATAAATTATATCTACTCATAATTATCTTATACTTTTTCCATGAAAGTTGATCTTTTTCTCAAAATGTTGCTCGTTAATAAAGAGCCTTTCTAATGATATATTAAGTCCTTACTTTCCAACAACCTAGCCAAAGTAGCCCGCCCACCTTTATGTACTTCTTTTGAATACTTTCGACTATTACTCAACACCATATTGTTCTAGATGAAAAAAAAATTTTTTTTGAAAGCTCTTTTCCTGTTCTTTCATTTGAATGGGCAGAATTTGCTTATTAAACATTGGGGAAGAATTATAAGTCAGCAGGTTATAACTCCCCTCCAATGTTTCATAAGCTATTCAAAATGAAAGAGCAGGAAAAGAGCTTTCAGAAAAATATTTTTTCTATGACAATGTGGTGTTGAGTAATAGTACATGAAGGTGGGCTGGCTAACTTTGGCTAGGTTGTTGAAAAGAAATGAGCAACATTTTGAGAAGAATATCAACTTTCTTGGAAAACCTATCAGCAGAGGAAAAACAGGAATAAGTGCTTCTCGGGTACCATTTATTACTGATTTCTTAAATATACTTCCCACACACTAGGCATATAATCTACCATTACATCATTGAGTAGACTGTATAATAAATTTCCACATAAAAAGGTATTTACTCCATTTATATGCATGTTATAATTTTTTTGTGAGGGCTAAATTTAATCTTATATTTAAATTATATTACATGTTAGCTAGTAGTGACTTTTGGATATTTTTTTATAAGGTAAATAGTTAAATGTGTAGCAGAAATAAATAATTGAAGTTTAAGGACACATTTCTTCAGATGTCAATAATTCTACATAAGGTTCTGTCAATTTGAATTTTAGGTATTGGATATTTAATGATCTAGACCCTTAATTCATAACAAATATCCATGTAAGCAAAAAATACATGTTAAAATTTTTCTATTTGGTTTTTTGACATAATTAGAGTTACTCTAATTGGTAAACTCACTAAATTGAATATTAGTTAATACAAATGGGGTGCTCTCTCCAGCACAGTTCACTGCTGTGATAGTAGCTGTGTGTTCGATATTGTAATTCAAAGTCACTTTCCAAGGAGTTGAATAGACTATATTCAAAATTGGACGAGAGAGAGGTCTAGGAGTGACTACAATTGAATAATAGTCCACAATGGCCTCTGGGCCACTTCCACGAGGTGGATCCCATTCAAATGTGATAGTTGTGTTGTAATGTAGTGTGTCATTTTGTCCAGTTACATTGAAGCCAGTTGGTATAAGGGGGACTGAAATGGGTATGGTAGATTTTAGTATTGGTAGATTTTAGTATATTACAATATAATTCAGATCATAAAATCACATAACTCAACTGACCAGGCAAGAATCTACACAATCATGTAGCTAACTAGCAAAGATTGTGTGATCATCACAATCTTAAAATATAACTGAATGCAATCCAATTTTTTTTACCAAAATTAATGACTAAGAAGATTTCATCTATTTACCTGATGTGTTAGCAAACAGTGTAGCTGTGTCATTATGTAGATTTGCTATACCACACTCTACTATGGTTCCATTCATAGTGACATTTTCTAGCACAGTAAATATAAGCATAGACTCTATGAATTCCTCATTTACATATTCAGTTAGAGAAGTTGTAGTAAAATTTAACAAGGTGATACTGATATTCATATCCAAATGGTCTATCCAAAGAATGGAAGAGGATCTATTGTATGTGAAATTAATAGGCTCGAGTCCAGGAAAAGTCACTTTCCAGGTTAGATGAGGCATTTCAGAATTCGAGGTAATAGAACAATTATAGGAGATGGTGTCTCCAGGACAATATATGTCATCTCTGCTTGTGTTGATTTTCAATAGGGTTAATGATACTGATGCTGTAGGTTTTAATAATTATAACTGGTCATCATAATGAATACCAATAGCTACCTTCAATCAGTGTACAGTTATGTTCCTGTGGAGCTGGAGACCACATCCCAAAGCTGTTACACGTTGAAATCCTGATGATGGAGGGGACGTACCCTTCATTACACTGGAAAGTAACATTTGAGCTTTCTTTTGTACTAGAGTAATTTCCAAGATTTCCATTGATGGGTTGAATAGGAGGTCCACAATCAACTATAATAGAACATCATAAATTTATGCATAATAATTATATTGGATATCTTAATTGTAAGAAAATTTTCTTTCACTTTGCAGTATGATAATAATATTGTGCAAAACTACATATAGAGTAACTTACTGAATTCAATGTTATTCAGTATGAATGGGCTGCTCTCTCCAGCACAGTTCACTGCTGTGATGACAGCTGTGTGTTCAATGTTGTATTCCAAAGTCACACTCCAAGGTGTGGAATACACTTTATTTGTAACTGGATGAGAGAGAGGTCTAGGAGTGACTACAATTAGATAATAGTCCACAACAGCCTCTGGGCCACTTCCTTGTGGTGGATCCCATTCAAATGTGATGGTTGTGTTGTAATGCAGTCTGTCATTTTGTCCAGTTACACTGAAACCAGTTGGTGTCTGTGGTACTATAAAGTTATAACATTTTAATGATTTATTATGATGCTTTCATTAGCATAAAATGGAAATTTCTCTAGGAATAAAAATATACTCAGTTGAAATGAATATTATAGTATTAATTTCTATGATACTCTATGTTTATATTCTACACATAGCAGTGAGATGTAGTTACTTACCTGATGAATTAACAAACAACAGAGCTGTGTCATTATGAAGATCTGCTATGCTACATTCCAATGTGGTTTCATTCATAGTGACATTTTTCAGTACTGTGAATGTTAGTACAGATTCTAGGTATGCTTCATTTACAAACTCTGATGTAGCAGTGGCATGGTAGTTTCTCAAAATGACACTGATATTCATATCCAAGTAGTCTGTTTCATATGTGGGAGAAGTACTGTTATAGGTGAAATATATAGGCTGGAGTCCAGGGAAAGTCACTGTCCAGGTTAAATGTGGAGTTTCAGTGTTAGAGGTTATAGAACAGTTGTAGGATATAGTATCTCCAGGACAATGAATGCCATGTCTGCTCATGTTCACTTGAAAAAGGGCAAGAGTAACAAATGCTGTTGTCAGTAAAAATATTAAATTCTAGTGAGTAAAGACAATATTGTGTGTACCTTCAGTTAATGTGCAGTTGTGTATATGTGGTGCAGGGTACCATAACCCGTAACTGTTACAAGTTGTTACTCTCACAATAGAGGGGACATAGCCTTCATTACATTGGAATGTAACATTAGTCCCTTCCTTTGTGCTGGAGTAGTTGCCAAGATAACCATTCACAGGAGATATAGGAGGACCACAGTCAACTGCAAATGCATTATGATAGTAACATAGTTACACTTCTCAAATTTGACAATTTGTAGTCATTGTACTCACTGAACTCAATGTTTGTCAAAGTGAAGGGGTTGCTTACTCCAGCACAATTTTCTGCAGTGATAACAGCCACATGTTTTACATTATATTGTAGAGTTACATTCATTTGTGTAGAATAGAGAACATTAGAACTTGGATGAGAGAGAGGTCTTGGTGTGATGAGAATTGGATAGCTGTCCACAATAGCTTCTGGGCCACTTCCATGAGGTGGATCCCATTCAAATGTGACAGTTGTATTATAGTGCAATGCATCAGACTGTCTAGTTATGTTGAAACCAGTTGGTGTAAGAGGAACTAAAGAATTAAGATAGAGTGTGAAACATCTATTAATTTTTAGGCACTATTGCAACCAAAACACCTATGAATTTAGTCTTGAATATAAATCACAACTTACTGTTCTGCAATCTGCACTCAAAAAGCTTTTATACTAGTCATTTTTCTAACTGCACAAATTTTTACCTGATGTATTAACAAACACGACTGCAGAGTCACTATCAAGATCTGCAATTCTACAGTCCACTATAGTTTCATTCATAGTGACGTTTTTGAGCACAGTTATCACAATGATAGATTCAATATATTCTTCATTCACAAATATTGTTGTAGCAGTGGTAGTCCGCCCTGTCAAAGTGGCACTGATATTCATTTCCAAATAGACTGTGTCATGTAGAGTAGAAGTGCTGTCATAATAGGTAAGATTAATAGGTGTAAGTCCTGGCAGAGTGATACTCCATATCAGATGAGGTGTTTCAGTATTAGATAAGATGGAACAGTTGTAGGATATGGTGTCACCAGGACAATAGATGTCATCTCTGCTTGTGTTGAGTTTCAACAGAGTTAAATTTACTGATGCTGTGTAGAATGGTGATTAAAAATATATGGTGGCAAAGTTACAATCTTACCTTTAATCATTGCACAGTTGTGACTATCTGGAGGAGGAGACCACACCCCAAGGCTATTACACATTGAGATCCTGATGATGGAAGGGACAAACTCCTCATTACACTGGAAGGTAACATTAGCCCTCTCTTTAGTACTGGAGTAACTTCCAAGAATGCCATTAACAGGTTGAATAGGAATACCACAGTCGACTGTAATAGCAATAATATGGTTAAACTTATTTTTTAGCATATAATCTACCATCATATTGAGTAAACTGTACAAAGACATAACAAGATACTTACTCAATGTAATCTCATTGATATGCATTTATAGATGGTATTTCATACAGCTAGACTAAAATGAAAGTCATGTTTTTATTGTGAGGGCTAAATTTAATCTTCCATTTACATGTTAGCTTGGTGACTTTTCAAAAATATTGTATAGTTGAGTGTAGCAGAAAATTAATAGCAATGGAATTTATGGAAAATTTTCTCAGATGTCAATAATTTTACACATAATATTAAATAATTATCAATTTGAATTTTAAGTAGAAAAGTCACTGGATAGTATTAAACTATGATCAGTAAATATCTGTTTTTAGGCTAATAAATTAGTGTAGAAGAATCTTATTTAGACCCTTCATTGATAACAAATATTCACTTAAACAAAAAGTACATTTTGGTTTTTTGACATAATATTGGTGAACTCACTAAATTGAATATTAGTTAATACAAATGGGGTGCTCTCTCCAGCACAGTTCACTGCTGTGATAGTGGCTGTGTGTTCGATGTTGTAATTCAAAGTCACTTTCCAAGGAGTTGAAAGGACTATATTCAAAATTGTATGAGAGAGAGGTCTAGGAGTGACTACAATTAAATAATAGTCCACAATGGCCTCTGGACCACTTCCTTGTGGTGGATCCCATTCAAATGTGATGGTTGTGTTGTAATGTAGTGTGTCATTTTGTCCAGTTACATTGAAGCCAGTTGGTGTGAGAGGAACTACAAAAGTAATAATTGACCAGTTAGCTAGTTAACTAACAGATGTCATAACATAATTATAACTAAGAGTGGGCTGAATGCATAGTAACAAAATAAGTACATTTCAATAATACTGTTTAGTAAGTTTAAACAATCATACCTGATGTATTGACAAATAGTGCTGTGGAATCTGAATGAAGATTTGCTATGCTACATTCCAGATTAGTTCCGTTCATGGTGACATTTTTAAGTACTGTAATTACAATGATGGATGCAATGTGTTCTTCATTTATAAATTCTGTTGTAGTAAAGGTATTTAGTTCTGTCAAAGTGACAGTGATGTTCATATCCAAGTGGTGTATGTCATACAGTGTATAAGTACTGTGATAGGTAAAACTAATTGGTGTAAGTCCTGGCAAAGTGATATTCCAGATCAGATGAGGTGTTTCAGTATTAGATGTGATAGAACAGTTGTAGGATATAGTGTCTCCAGGGCAATATATGTCATCTCTGCTTGTGTTGATATTTGAAAGGGCTAAGGTTACTGAAGCTGAGGAAAGTTATAATTCTAAAAGATAAGTGTATGTATCTATATTGTTGAATACCTTCAATCAGTGAACAGTAATGTTCCTGTGGAGCTGGAGACCACATCCCGAAGCTGTTACACATTGAAATCCTGATGATGGAGGGGACATACCCTTCATTACACTGGAAAGTAACATTAGACCTTTCTTTTGTACTAGAGTAATTTCCGAGATTTCCATTGATAGGTTGAATAGGAGGTCCACAATCAACTATAATAGCAGAATTTAACATCATAAATTAAAGATGTAAATGCATAATAATTATATTGGATATCCAATTAATTGTAAGAAAATTTTCTTTCATTTTGCAGTATGATAATATTGTGCAAAACTACATATAGAGTAACTTACTGAACTCAATGTTAGTCAGTATGAATGGGTTGCTCGATCCAGCACAGTTTACTGCTGTGATGACAGCTGTGTGTTCAATGTTGTATTCCAAAGTCACACTCCAAGGTGTGAAATACACTTTATTTGTAACTGGATGAGAGAGAGGTCTAGGAGTGACTACAATTAGATAATAGTCCACAACAGCCTCTGGGCCACTTCCTTGTGGTGGATCCCATTCAAATGTGATGGTTGTGTTGTAATGCAGTCTGTCATTTTGTCCAGTTACACTGAAACCAGTTGGTGTCTGTGGTACTATAAAGTTATAACATTTTAATGATTTATTATGATGCTTTCATTAGCATAAAATGGAAATTTCTCTAGGAATAAAAATATACTCAGTTGAAATGAATATTATAGTATTCTATGATACTCTATGTTTATATTATACACATAGCAGTAAGATGTAGTTACTTACCTGATGAATTAACAAACAACAGAGCTGTGTCATTATGAAGATCTGCTATGCTACATTCCAATTTGGTTTCATTCATAGTGACATTTTTCAGTACTGTGAATGTAAGTACAGATTCTAGGTATGCTTCATTTACAAACTCTGATGTAGCAGTGGCATAATAGTTTCTCAAAGTGACACTGATATTCATATCCAAGTAGTCTGTTTCATATGTGGGAGAAGTACTGTTATAGGTGAAATATATAGGCTGGAGTCCAGGGAAAGTCACTGTCCAGGTTAAATGTGGAGTTTCAGTGTTAGAGGTTATAGAACAGTTGTAGGATATAGTATCTCCAGGACAATGAATGTCATGTCTGCTCATGTTCACTTGATAAAGGGCAAGAGTAACAAATGCTGTAGTCAGTAAAAATTATTATTAAGTTTGTTAAATTCTACTAAGTATAGTAAACTGTAAATATACCTTCAGTTAATGTGCAGTTGTGTTGATGTGGTGCAGGATACCATAACCCGTAACTGTTACAAGTTGTTACTCTCACAATAGAGGGGACATAGCCTTCATTACATTGGAATGTAACATTTGTCCTTTCCTTTGTGCTGGAGTAGTTGCCAAGAAAACCATTCACAGGAGATATAGGAGGACCACAGTCAACTACAAGTGCATTATGATAGCAACATAATTACACTTCCCAGATTTGACAATTTGTAGTCAATGTACTTACTGAACTCAATGTTTGTCAAAATGAAGGGGTTGCTTACTCCAGCACAATTTTCTGCAGTGATAACAGCCACATGTTTTACATTATATTGTAGAGTTACATTCAATTGTGTAGAATAGAGAACATTAGAACTTGGATGAGAGAGAGGTCTTGGTGTGATGAGAATTGGATAGCTGTCCACAATAGCTTCTGGGCCACTTCCATGAGGTGGATCCCATTCAAATGTGACAGTTGTATTATAGTGCAATGCATCAGACTGTCTAGTTATGTTAAAACCAGTTGGTGTAAGAGGAACTAAAGAATTAAGATAGAGTGTGAAACATCTATTAATAGCCAAAACACCTATGAATTTAGTTTTGAATATAAATCACAACTTACTGTTCTGCAATCTGCACCCAAAAAGCTTTTATACTAGTCATTTTTCTATAAATTTTTACCTGCTGTATTAACAAACACGACTGCAGAGTCACTATCAAGATCTGCAATTCTACAGTCCACTATAGTTTCATTCATAGTGACATTTTTGAGCACTGTTATCACAATGATAGATTCAATATATTCTTCATTCACAAATATTGTTGTAGCAGTGGTAGTCCGCCCTGTCAAAGTGGCACTGATATTCATTTCCAAATAGACTGTGTCGTGTAGAGTAGAAGTGCTGTCATAGGTAAGATTAATAGGTGTAAGTCCTGGCAGAGTGACACTCCAGATCAGATGAGGTGTTTCAGTATTAGATAAGATGGAACAGTTGTAGGATATGGTGTCACCAGGACAATAGATGTCATCTCTGCTTGTGTTGATTTCCAACAGAGTTAAATTTACTGATGCTGTGTAGAATGGTGATTAAAAATATATGGTGGCAAAGTAACAATTTTACCTTTAATCATTGTACAGTTGTGACTATCTGGTGGAGGAGACCACACCCCATGGCTATTACACATTGAGATCCTGATGATGGAAGGGACAAACTCCTCATTACACTGGAATGTAACATTGGCCCTTTCTTTACTACTGGAGTAACTTCCAAGAATGCCATTAACAGGTTGAATAGGAATACCACAGTCAACTGTAATAGCAATAATATGGTTAAACTTATTTCTTAGCATATAATCTACCATCATATTGACAGGGGTGTAGACAAGGGTGGGCTTGGGTTAAGCCCCCACAGATTTTTGAGATTAACTAGATAATAATAGCTAATAAGCTCAGGCTCTGGCTAATTTTTTTTTGTAAACTGCATATTTTATATGATGTGCATTGTAGTGGTTTGGTAAACAGTATTTAACTGTGACAGTAGTGGTTAACAGGTAAGCATGGTAATATTGAAACAGTTGCTTAGAGAACTTGAGCTTGACTCTTAGCCTAATTGCTAGTAGCTAGTACCATTTCTGTGAATCTCTAAGAGAGTAGTTTAGCACTCCTTTAAAGCCAGATTAATTATCCAATGAAAATAAGGCCAGCTATCATCCTAGCCAGCAGTCAGCCTGAACTGGTAAGCTAAGTTTTTCAATCAGTGTATTTGATTGAAATGTGATGTTGAGGATCATGATGTTTTAGTACAGAATCCACTACTATCTTTAAATGGAATAGAGCCTAGCCTATCCATCCCCCTCCTGCACCCTCCCCCTTGAGCCGAATTGCAGCTCTTTTGTCTTTACCTTATTAGCCCCCCCAGTCCTAAAAAGTTGTCTACACCCCTGTATTGAGTAACCTGTACAAAGAATTTCCTCATAACAAGATACTTACTCAATGTAATCTTATTGATATGCATTTATAGATGGTAATTCATACAGCTAGACTAAAATGAAAGTCATGTTTTTATTGTGAGGGCTAAATTTAATTGTTAGCTTGGTGACTTTTCAAAAATATTGTATAGTTGAGTGTAGCAGAAAATTAATAGCAATGGAATTTATGGAAAATTTTCTCAGATGTCAATAATTTTACACATAATATTAAATAATTATCAATTTGAATTTTAAGTAGAAAAGTCACTGGATAGTATTAAACTATGATCAGTAAATATCTGTTTTTAGGCTAATAAATTAGTGTAGAAGAATCTTATTTAGACCCTTCATTGATAACAAATATTCACTTAAACAAAAAGTACATTTTGTTTTTTGACAATAATTGGTTAACTCACTAAATTGAATATTAGTTAATACAAATGGGGTGCTCTCTCCAGCACAGTTCACTGCTGTGATAGTAGCTGTGTGTTCGATGTTGTAATTCAAAGTCACTTTCCAAGGAGTTGAAAGGACTGTATTCAAAATTGTATGAGAGAGAGGTCTAGGAGTGATTATAATTAAATAATAGTCCACAATGGCCTCTGGACCACTTCCTTGTGGTGGATCCCATTCAAATGTGATGGTTGTGTTGTAATGTAGTGTGTCATTTTGTCCAGTTACATTGAAGCCAGTTGGTGTGAGAGGAACTACAAAAGTAATAATTGACCAGTTAGCTAGTCAATAATACTGTGTCAGTAAGTTTTAACAATCATACCTGATGTATTTACAAACAGTACTGTGGAATCTGAATCAAGATTTGCTATGCTGCATTCCAGATTAGTTCCATTCATGGTGACATTTTTAAGTACTGTAATCACAATGATGGATGCAATGTGTTCTTCATTTATAAATTCTGTTGTAGTAAAGGTATTTAGTTCTGTCAAAGTGACACTGATGTTCATATCCAAGTGGTGTATGTCATACAGTGTAGAAGTACTGTCATAGGTGAAACTAATTGGTGTAAGTCCTGGTAAAGTGATATTCCACATCAGATGAGGTGTTTCAGTATTAGATGTGATAGAACAGTTGTAGGATATAGTGTCTCCAGGACAATATATGTCATCTCTGCTTGTGTTGATATTTGAAAGGGTTAAGGTTACTGAAGCTGAGGAAAGTTATAATTCTAAAAAGATACATGAGTGTATGTATCTATACTATTGTTGAATACCTTCAATCATTGAACAGTTATGTTCCTGTGGAGCTGGAGACCACATCCCAAAGCTGTTACATGTTGAAATCCTGATGATGGAGGGGACATACCCTTCATTACACTGGAAAGTAACATTAGACCTTTCTTTTGTGCTAGAGTAATTTCCAAGATTTCCATTGATAGGCTGAATAGGAGGTCCACAATCAACTATAATAGCAGAATTTAACGTCATAAATTTAAGATGTAAATGCATAATAATTATATTGGATATCCAATTAATTGTCTTTCATTTTGCAGTATGATAATATTGTGCAAAACTACATAATAGAGAGTAACTTACTGAATTCAATGTTATTCAGTATGAATGGGCTACTCTCTCCAGCACAGTTCACTGCTGTGATGACAGCTGTGTGTTCAATGTTGTATTCCAAAGTCACATTCCAAGATGTGGAATATACTTTATTTGAAACTGGATGAGATAGAGGTCTAGGAGTGACTACAATTAGATAATAGTCCACAATGGCCTCTGGGCCACTTCCTTGTGGTGGATCCCATTCCAATGTGATGGTTGTGTTGTAATGCAGTCTGTCATTTTGTCCAGTTACACTGAAACCAGTTGGTGTCTGAGGTACTATAAAGTTATAGCAGTGGTAGTAGATTTTCAATATTAATGTGATGCTTTCATTAGTATAAAATGGAAATTTTTTTTTAGGAATAAAATTAAATTCCTTTGAAATTAGCATAAATCTCTATGATACTTTGTAGCAGTAAGATATAGTTACTTACCTGATGAATTAACAAACAACAGAGCTGTGTCATTATGAAGATCTGCTATGCTACATTCCAATTTGGTTTCATTCATAGTGACATTTTTCAGTACTGTGAATGTTAGTACAGATTCTAGGTATGCTTCATTTACAAACTCTGATGTAGCAGTGGCATGGTAGTCTCTCAAAGTGACACTGATATTCATATCCAAGTAGTCTGTTTCATATGTGGGAGAAGTACTGTTATAGGTGAAATATATAGGCTGGAGTCCAGGGAAAGTCACTGTCCAGGTTAAATGTGGAGTTTCAGTGTTAGAGGTTATAGAACAGTTGTAGGATATAGTATCTCCAGGACAATGAATGTCATGTCTACTTGTGTTCACTTGATAAAAGGCAAGAGTAGCAAATGCTGTGGTCAGTCAAAATTGTTATAAAATTTGTTAAAATCTACTGAGTAATACCTTCAGTTAATGTGCAGTTGTGTTGATGTGGTGCAGGGTACCATAACCCGTAACTGTTACAAGTTGTTACTCTCACAATAGAGGGGACATAGCCTTCATTACATTGGAATGTAACATTTGTCCTTTCCTTTGTGCTGGAGTAGTTGCCAAGATAACCATTCACAGGAGATATAGGAGGACCACAGTCAACTACAAGTGCATTATGATGGCAACATAGTTACATTTCTTAGATTTGACAATTTGTAGTCATTGTACTCACTGAACTCAATGTTTGTCAAAATGAAGGGGTTGCTTACTCCAGCACAATTTTCTGCAGTGATAACAGCTACATGTTCTACATTATATTGTAGAGTTACATTCAATTGTGTAGAATAGAGAACATTAGAACTTGGATGAGAGAGAGGTCTTGGTGTGATGAGAATAGGATAGCTGTCCACAATAGCTTCTGGGCCACTTCCATGAGGTGGATCCCATTCAAATGTGACAGTTGTATTATAGTGCAATGCATCAGACTGTCTTGTTATGTTGAAACCAGTTGGTGTAAGAGGAACTAAAGAATTACGATAGAGTGTGAAATAGATTTTAGTCAAGTCACTATTGCAAGCAAAATACTTAAGAATTTAGTCTTGAGTATTAATCACAACTTACTGATCTGCACCCCCAATAACATTTTTAGGTTATTTTACTAGACCATTTTGTAATTTTTCTAACTTTACAAATTTTTACCTGATGTATTAACAAACACGACTGCAGAGTCACTATCAAGATCTGCAATTCTACAGTCCACTATAGTTTCATTCATAGTGACGTTTTTGAGCACTGTTATCACAATGATAGATTCAATATATTCTTCATTCACAAATATTGTTGTAGCAGTGGTAGTTCGCCCTGTCAAAGTGGCACTGATATTCATTTCCAAATAGACTGTGTCATGTAGAGTAGAAGTACTGTCATAGGTAAGATTAATAGGTGTAAGTCCTGGCAGAGCGACACTCCATATCAGATGAGGTGTTTCAGTATTTGATGTGATAGAACAGTTGTAGGATATAGTGTCACCAGGACAATAGATGTCATCTCTGCTTGTGTTGATTTTTGAAAGGGTTAAGGTTACTGAAGCTGAGGAAAGTTATAATTCTAAAAAGATACATGAGTGTATGTATCTATACTATTGTTGAATACCTTCAATCATTGAACAGTTATGTTCCTGTGGAGCTGGAGACCACATCCCAAAGCTGTTACATGTTGAAATCCTGATGATGGAGGGGACATATCCTTCATTACACTGGAAAGTAACATTAGACCTTTCTTTTGTGCTAGAGTAATTTCCAAGATTTCCATTGATAGGCTGAATAGGAGGTCCACAATCAACTATAATAGCAGAATTTAACGTCATAAATTTAAGATGTAAATGCATAATAATTATATTGGATATCCAATTAATTGTCTTTCATTTTGCAGTATGATAATATTGTGCAAAACTACATAATAGAGAGTAACTTACTGAATTCAATGTTATTCAGTATGAATGGGCTACTCTCTCCAGCACAGTTCACTGCTGTGATGACAGCTGTATGTTCAATGTTGTATTCCAAAGTCACATTCCAAGATGTGGAATATACTTTATTTGAAACTGGATGAGATAGAGGTCTAGGAGTGACTACAATTAGATAATAGTCCACAATGGCCTCTGGGCCACTTCCTTGTGGTGGATCCCATTCCAATGTGATGGTTGTGTTGTAATGCAGTCTGTCATTTTGTCCAGTTACACTGAAACCAGTTGGTGTCTGAGGTACTATAAAGTTATAGCAGTGGTAGTAGATTTTCAATATTAATGTGATGCTTTCATTAGTATAAAATGGAATTTTTTTTTTAGGAATAAAATTAAATTCCTTTGAAATTAGCATAAATCTCTATGATACTTTGTAGCAGTAAGATGTAGTTACTTACCTGATGAATTAACAAACAACAGAGCTGTGTCATTATGAAGATCTGCTATGCTACATTCCAATTTGGTTTCATTCATAGTGACATATTTCAGTACTGTGAATGTTAGTACAGATTCTAGGTATGCTTCATTTACAAACTCTGATGTAGCAGTGGCATGGTAGTCTCTCAAAGTGACACTGATATTCATATCCAAGTAGTCTATTTCATATGTGGGAGAAGTACTGTTATAGGTGAAATATATAGGCTGGAGTCCAGGGAAAGTCACTGTCCAGGTTAAATGTGGAGTTTCAGTGTTAGAGGTTATAGAACAGTTGTAGGATATAGTATCTCCAGGACAATGAATGTCATGTCTACTCGTGTTCACTTGATAAAAGGCAAGAGTAGCAAATGCTGTGGTCAGTCAAAATTGTTATAAAATTTGTTAAAATCTACTGAGTAATACCTTCAGTTAATGTGCAGTTGTGTTGATGTGGTGCAGGGTGCCATAACCCATAACTGTTACAAGTTGTTACTCTCACAATAGAGGGGACATAGCCTTCATTACATTGGAATGTAACATTTGTCCTTTCCTTTGTGCTGGAGTAGTTGCCAAGATAACCATTCACAGGAGATATAGGAGGACCACAGTCAACTACAAGTGCATTATGATGGCAACATAGTTACATTTCTTAGATTTGACAATTTGTAGTCATTGTACTCACTGAACTCAATGTTTGTCAAAATGAAGGGGTTGCTTACTCCAGCACAATTTTCTGCAGTGATAACAGCTACATGTTCTACATTATATTGTAGAGTTACATTCAATTGTGTAGAATAGAGAACATTAGAACTTGGATGAGAGAGAGGTCTTGGTGTGATGAGAATAGGATAGCTGTCCACAATAGCTTCTGGGCCACTTCCATGAGGTGGATCCCATTCAAATGTGACAGTTGTATTATAGTGCAATGCATCAGACTGTCTTGTTATGTTGAAACCAGTTGGTGTAAGAGGAACTAAAGAATTACGATAGAGTGTGAAATAGATTTTAGTCAAGTCACTATTGCAAGCAAAATACTTAAGAATTTAGTCTTGAGTATTAATCACAACTTACTGATCTGCACCCCCAATAACATTTTTAGGTTATTTTACTAGACCATTTTGTAATTTTTCTAACTTTACAAATTTTTACCTGATGTATTAACAAACACGACTGCAGAGTCACTATCAAGATCTGCAATTCTACAGTCCACTTTAGTTTCATTCATAGTGACGTTTTTGAGCACAGTTATCACAATGATAGATTCAATATATTCTTCATTCACAAATATTGTTGTAGCAGTGGTAGTTCGCCCTGTCAAAGTGGCACTGATATTCATTTCCAAATAGACTGTGTCATGTAGAGTAGAAGTGCTGTCATAATAGGTAAGATTAATAGGTGTAAGTCCTGGCAGAGTGATACTCCATATCAGATGAGGTGTTTCAGTATTAGATAAGATGGAACAGTTGTAGGATATGGTGTCACCAGGACAATAGATGTCATCTCTGCTTGTGTTGATTTCCAACAGAGTTAAATTTACTGATGCTGTGTAGAATGGTGATTAAAAAAAAATATGGTGGCAAAGTTACAATCTTACCTTTAATCAGTGTACAATTATGATTATCTGGTGCTGGAGACCACATCCCAAGGCTATTACACATTGAGATCCCGATGATGGAAGGGACAAACTCCTCATTACACTGGAAGGTAACATTGGCCCTCTCTTTAGTACTGGAATAACTTCCAAGAATGCCATTGACAGGTTGAATAGGAATACCACAGTCAACTATAATAACAATATTATCCTTAAGTAACCGAGAAACACTTATTCCTGGGTTTTTTATATATATTTATTCATTATTTTATACTTAGTTAGACAGAATTTGCTTAGAAACATTGGGGGGGGGGGGAGTTAGAAGTCAGCAGGTCATAAGTCCCCTCCAATGTTTCATAAGTAAATTCTGTTTATTCAAATGAAAGAGAAGGAAAAGAGCTTTCAGAAAAATAATTTTTTTCTATGAAAATGTTGTATTCAGTTGAAAGTAGTATATGAAGGTGGGCGGGCTAGCTTCAGCTAGGTTGTTGGAAAGTAAGAACTCAATAGAAAGCTCTTTAAATGAGCAACATTTTGAGAAGAAGATCAACTTTCTTGGACAAAGTACTTCTTGGTTACCATTAATTACTGATCATAAATATACTTTCCACACACTAGGCTATATACAGCATACAATCTTCCATTACATCATTGAGTAATAGACTGCACAATGAATTTCCACATAATAAGGTATTTACTCCATGTAATCTCATTGATATGCATGTTGTAAATGTTTATTACGTGTTAGCTAGTAGTGACTATCACAAGTCATTATTCTCATAATAGAGGGAACATATGCTTCATTGCACTGGAATGGAACAATAGTCCCTTCCTTGGTGCTGGAATAATTCCCCAAATGTCTATTCGTAGGAGGCATAGGAGGACCACAGTCAACTGTATAATTATGGCAGTTTTAATGAGAATTCACTATCCACTTGGGTTTTGGTACTATGTAAGGGAAATACATTAGATTCTATTTTTTCTTTATGTTTCAGAAACTTCCTAACTGATATTAGTGAACCCATGATCATACTCACTGAATTCAATGTTAGGTAAGATAGCAGGACTGCTTTCTCCAGCACAGTTTACTGCAGAAATATATATGGTGTACTCCACATTGTAGCTTAAAGTCACATTCCATGCTGTGGACATGAGAAGATTAAAGCTAGGATGAGACAGTGGTGTGGGTGTGATTAGAATATCATAGCTGTCCACAATGGCTTCTGGACCAGTTCCTTGAGGTGGATCCCATTGAAAAGCGATAGTTGTGTTATAATGCATTGCATCAAACTGTCCTGTAATTCTGAAGCCTGTTGGCATTTGAGGCACTAGAAAGAGTAAAAGTACAAATCAGAGCTCAAATGTATGCTTATTATTATTAATATACTACGTAACAATGATTAGTGTTTATCATGCACATTATTCATTATAGCATTATTACTTCTTTTTATAATTTCAGATCATGGTGCTGTTTTAACACGAATTACCTGTTCCATGCATGTTTCTAAGACAATAAGGCTGTTCACTAATAATTATAATGGTCAAACCTGATGTATTAACAAAGACTATTGTAGTTTCATAGTCCAGATCTGCAATTATGCATTCTACTTTGGTGTTATTCATAGTAACATTTCTCAACACTGTCAAAACAATAAGAGATTCAATGCATTCTTCATTTCTATACTTTGTCAAAATAGCACTCAAGTTCATAGGTAAATTGTCAGTGTTGTAGAGGGTAGATGAGCTGTCATATGTGATGTTTACAGGGCTCAATCCAGGGAAGGTCACACGCCAAATAAGATGAATAGTTTCAGTGTTAGAGAGGATGGAACAGTTATAGGTTATAGTGTCTCCTGGGCAGTCAATTTCTGGCCTGACCACATTCCTCTCAGAAAGGGTTAATGTAATAAATGCTAAGGAAACAAAATGCTTAGCTAATAATTTACAATGTTAACCCACTTTTCATACCTTCAACAAAAGTGCAGTTATGTTTCTCTGGTGCTGGGACCCACATCCCATACTCATTACAAATTGCAGTCATCACAGCAGAGGGCACATATCCTTCGTTACACTGAAAGGTCACATTGGTCCCAAATTTCCTGTTAGTATAATTCCCAAGATATCCATTGATAGGGCTGATAGGGTTACCACAGTCAACTACACCAAAAAATATGAATCACAGATTTGTCATTGCTTGAGACTGTGGAAAACACACATCTGTGACAGCTATTGCTTTACATACTATATCAGGGGTGGATCTAGAGCTAGAGAAGTTTGGGGGGGGGGGGTTATAATCCACTTTTGCTTCTAACTCCTTCCCTCTCTTAGCTAATACTTATCACTTCTGCTTTATTGTTGTAAAGCAGTAATGAAGTAGCTATAACACTAGCTATATCAGTGCTTTCACACTGTGTAATGCACATCCCCATCATAGATGTGGTGGCTTTTGGCCAAAGATAGAACCACCTCCCTTATATTAATTCCCAGATTCAACCAAGTAATCATAATAATGAACGACACAATAATTATTAAAATTATTATTTCTAAAAGGGAGGAGGAAGGTGATTTTAGCTAGTAAGACCATTGGACTACTGCCACTACTTTAGAGAGTAGTTAAGCAGCGTGATTGGGGTGATGCCCACAGAAAAAGATCTACATGTTGATGACATGATGCAACCAATGCCATGCTTTGAACAAGTCGCATAATAATATAATAGAATTGATGTACAGGCTTAGCAATAATTATCTGTTTGCTAATGATAACATAGCTAATACCTATTCTAATAGTTACTTTGTTGAAGAACTTAAGATTTGCTATAGAGCTACTTTTGTTTGAACATCTTCAGGCAAGAATGGCAGGATACTGAGACTCAGAATTTCATTATTGAACTGCCTTTTTGAGTTAGAAGAAGAGAAAACACCCTGGATAATAATTCATTTATCCAAATGAGTACTTTGGATACTTGAGCAGGTTGATTTATACTAGCTAAAGAAGCCACAACTCTCTAAAACAATAACTGCAATATCAATATTTCATATGATTTTGCTATTGTGTACAATGCCACAGCCATCTAGCTACTGACATAAATGTTCACTAATTTTGGCTTAACAATTGGCTTGCCCCTGCTATATTGATAGAGTACTCACTGAATCGAATGTTAGATAACACAACTGTGTTACTCTCTCCAGCACAGTTCTCAGCAGTAAGAGTAGCTTCATATTCCTCATTATACTCCACAGTTGTAATAAAATATGTAGAGTTGACGACACCGAGAGTGGGATGAGATAATGGCTGTGGTGATATTGTGATCACATATCTAGCCACAATGACTTCTGGACCATATCCTTGTGGAGGATCCCATTCAAACATGATAGTTGTATTTGATAAGGTGTCTAATTGTTGAGTTATGTTGAATCCAGATGGTGTTAGAGGTTCTACAAGATACAGAGTATCATTTGTCATAATCATGTGTATATACCTTGTTATTATAACTAGTAACTTTTATTGACTGTCTGATACTTTTGTGTAAATAGGGGTTAATACCTACACAGAATTGAAGAATTAGGCTGGTTATCAATGCTATAATTATACAATAGTTGAATTATGGAGTTGCATCATGCATAAATCTCAGTCATACCTGATGTAGTAACAAGTACATTTGTTGTCTCACTACTGAGACCGGTAATACCACATTCCAATTCAGTTCCATTCATACTAACATTTCTCAGTATTGTCAGCACAATAGTTGACTCTATATATTCATCACTTCTATAAGAAAGTAAAATAGAACTTATATTCATTGGATAGATGTCCGTGCTGTTGAGGTCAGACGTGTTGTCATATGTGATGTTGAGTGGCATGAGTCCAGGGAAAGTGACACGCCATATTAGATGTACAGTCTCACTATTTGACAGTATCAAACAGTTGTAAGTGATAGTGTCTCCTGGGCAGTCAATGTCGGATCTGACTGTGTTTCTTTCAGTCAATGTTAAAGTAATATTTGCTGAAGGAATGATATTTACAGGACTATGTCAACATAATAAAAGTTGATGCAATATAGATTATAGCACATGCAAGGTAATCTTCATAGGCTGAGGTATTATGAAGTGCAATTATTTAAAAGAGAAAATAAGTAATCAGGACTGTAAAATTTATATACCAGGGATTTCCTCTTGTTGCTGAACAAGATATAGAGCTAAGATAATGTTAACTTATAATGTATAAAACTGATGTTGCCAAAATAATGAAAAGTAACAGATAACTCAGTAATTTCTGATATTTATTTCAGTGTTAAGATTAGTGTTTGAAACTACTGACTATGAAATTAGTTAGGTAATAATATTTATACTTGATTTCATCCTTTTGAGCATCTAGAATATCATAACTTAGATAGTACTTTGGAGGAAACAGTTTCCTAAGTTTAAACATTGGGAGTGGCTGCATGCTCTGTAATTATCTTCACTTTTTAACAGCTAGCAATTCATCTGTTTATACTTTTGACACTACATGTTTTCAAAGATATTGGAAAGAAAGACAACAAAATGATAGGATAAAGGATTGCAATTAAGATGATATGATAGTGTCAAAAATTAAGCTCTGATTGGTTACTATACAGTGTACAGAAACTTCATACAAAGTGTGCAAGCATACCTACTACTAGTGTGCAGTTGTGCTCTTCTGGGTCTGGCATCCACATTGCATCTTCAGTACAGGTAGAAATAAATGATAAAGAGGGGCGATATCCATCATTACACTGGTACGTGACAGTGCCCCCTTCTCTTTTGTGCACATAGTCTCCCAGGCTCCCATTTAATGGAGGTAAAGGTTCATCACATTGAACTGTAGTTAACAAAAAATTAGAAATAAAATCCTACCTGTCAACACATTGACTCTGTTGAGAACAAACTACAAACTACATGCTGTCCATTAATAGATGCACTTAACATGCAACTGTTACTACTTACCATATAAGACTGGAAGTGTTACTTCACTGCTTTCTCCAGCACAGTTTTCAGCATTGATGGAAACTGTGTAATTAGCATTGTACTGGAGTGTTACATTCCAAGATGTGGAATAAACTAAATTGTTTATTGGATGAGAGACTGGTTTGGGTATGACATTGATATTGTAACTGTCTACAATAACTTCCAGACCACTTCCCTCTGGTGGATTCCACTCTAAGGTGATGTTGTAGTTCAGCATAGTGTAGTATATGTCAGTAATGTTCAAGTTGCTAGGTGGAAGAGGAACTAAAAGAATAAAATAAACATAATAGTGTATCAAACAGATTTAGCTATGAAGTAGAGAAGACAATTTTTGCACTTGGAACTAAAATATTCATTATGTGTAATGTGTGGAGATGCTTCAACTGTTTCTGGAGAAGCACTATTTCGGATAAGAAATGAAGAGTGTGCCAGAAAAAAATATATGGCATTCAGCTATAAATAAATATTAGTATTATAACAAACTTCCTTGTTCAGACATGCAGCATAATTTTATCACTACTACTATAGACCTGAATCTATTAAATGCACATGCAATGTATTGAACACTATTGAACCTAATGACAATACTGTTATTAGCCAGTTATGTTACTGTGGCTTTGTGTGTATCTTGTATGTGTACTGATAACTGAGTAGTTGGTCTTAGTTGAACTATTCCGCAATAGCTACCCAATGAAAGGATTACATTTTTGAATTATTATAATAATAATAGATATAATATTGCACACAACAGGCACACCCTCAGGGCTGACTAATCAAAGGTAGGAATTATTTGTTCTAGATCATTGACATTAAAGTAATAGATATACCTCAAAACAATAGGCTTTTAACAGCCTATAAAATAGCAGCATGAGATAAGTAAATATAATGATTTACAATAAGGGTATGCATAGTGGTAAAGGGGTGATACATGGTAATGTACAAATGTAGTTCCATATCATTATTGTACTTTAAATTTTCATACTATAGTCTTAGATTTACCAGATGTATTGACTATGACATTCACAGTATCCCTATCCAGATCTTCTATGCCACATTCCACAATTGTTCTGTCCACACTAAAATTACTCAGAACCTTAATGACAATGGTAGATTCTATATAGCTATCATCAACATATGCAAGTAATGAAGTATAGGTGTCCATGAATAAGTAGTCCATGCTGTTAAGATTAGTGGTACTGTCGTATGTGATACTTATTGGCATCAGTCCAGGAAAAGTTACATTCCATGTTAGTTTTATATCCTCACTGTTTGATAGTATGGAGCAATTGTAGGATATGGTGTCTCCAGGGCAGTCAATGTCAGTTCGTGACACATTTCGTTCAAGAAGGGTTAAAGTAACATGTGCTTAAGAAAATAGAAATGTTTGAACAATCATATATTTCTCAACTGGTGAATAAACCAACTCTCCTCATTTTAAGGAGATTTCTCAGTATAAATAATTTTGCTTTAGCTATAATATAGGATATTGTTCCAAAATGCCATGTTTTAGAAATAATTATATGGAAGAACTAACCCATGTGTACACTAAAACTTTGACAAGTGGAGTTTGAAATCACAAGAGTATAAGTGGATGTTAATCATTCATCACTTTGTCTTATCAGCACCCATGAAATATTTACTGTACTAGCTAATTCTAGTTAGCTAATAGCTAACTAGAATTGGTCCTTCTTAGCACCTAGAATTTTTCATGCCATTGTCTTCATAATGATGACATTATCTATTTATAGATGTAGTATTTGCTTACCAGCATTACTCATTACCCTACTCTCCAGTATTATGTATTATTATAGATAATATCTATGGTGTCATAATAATTATAAAGAGTGTGTGACATGAGGAACTAAATGTGTAACTGATACTTTAATTATTGTGTCTCTAAATCTCTATGTAGATAAATATAACTATTAATCTTCTACCTGTGATTAGTGTGCAGTTATGTTCCTCTGGTGATGGACTCCATGTAGCATCTTCTGTACATGTTGCAATCATAGAAGTGGAGGGACGATAACCACCATTGCACCGAAATGTAATATTTGTACCCTCATAGGTAAGGTTATAGTCCTCAATAAAGCCATCAGTAGGTGGTACAGGGGTACAGAAAGCTATTCAATAAATAATATAATTATTATCACAGCTATATCCATCTATAGTAATGGTTATTATATTAACAATGCAGTACAATAATACTCTTAAAACTATCTGTTACACTAGCATGCTGTATAGTCCCTTCTAAAATTACCATAATGAATGTCAGATAATGTAACATTAGGACTCTGTCCTACACAGTTGACTGAAACGATAGTAGCATTGTATAATGTATTGTATTCCAGACCCACATCAAGAGAGGTAAAAGAATAAACTACAATAGGTATATTTTGATGAGTCACGGGTTGGGGTAAAATAGTGATATGGTATGAATCTATAATATATTCTGGTCCATCTCCTTCTGGTTGATTCCATTCAAATGTGACATTGACTAGAGATGTTCCATAATGCACTCTTGTAATCTTGAAGTCAGCGGCTTCAATAGGTTCTATAATAATAGGTGGAAATTAATGAAGCAGCTAGCAACACCATGAGTTGGATTATTAGCTAGTGAGAAAATAATTATAATGCTCACTGTGTCAATTAGAATACAACAATAATTATTATTGATATCAATTGGGACTTTTCCATCTATAACATATACTCATACCTTCACCTTAAAATGATCTATTATTATACCCAGAGAAGACCTCACATTATACCTGCTGAATTATTAACAAATACAGTCAGAATATCTCTGTCTAAGCCAGTAATGCCACATTCCAGAGTAGTTCCATTTATCGTTTGCAGTAAAGAAAACACTATGGTGGACTCTATTTCACCACTTTCATATCTGACCAATCTGGAGTAGATATTCATTACTAAGAGATTACTACTGTTGTCAGAAGTGTTGTCATATGTGACGATCATAGGATTGAGTCCAGGTACACTGACTGTCCACCTTAGATACAATGGATCCACCACCTTTGAATTTATGAGGCAATTATATGTCACAGTGTCTCTAGGACACTCAATGTCAGTTCTTGATACAGTCTTTTCAAGAAGAAATAAATAGACAAATTCTAAAAAATATAAATACATCAAGTAAAATGCACAGTGCATACAGCTGGTAAGAGTATAGTACAATATTCTATTCTGGACACCTTGGGTCAAATTAAACTGAATAGAAGTGTGGCCTGAGGGCTAAAAATAACAATAGAATATCACAAGGGTTGGAGCTAGTGTTCATAAATATTCTATTGAAAGTATTCTGATACAACAAAAAAACTAGAGACACAACATGATGGCTACCATAATATAAGTCTCTGTATGTAATGAGCTCTAACCTTCTAATTGCACTGTGATCAAAGCTGTATTGGAGATTGAAGTATTACCCGGGTCAATTCCAATGCATTCATAAGTTCCCATATGTTCTGGGTAATGGGGGTTCTCTATGTGTAGTGTAGACACTATTCTTCCACTTGATGCCACACTGACAAGATTTCCACCTTGTCGAACTATTCTTGCTGAAGTGTTTTTGGCTATAATATCAGTTTGATCAAAGGATGTGACCTGGTTGTTTAATTTCCAAATGATGATGGGAACTGGTATTCCAATTGAAGTACAGGATATGTTTGCATTTCCTCCCTCTGCAACTGTCACTGCACTGCTATGAACAAAGGTGGTATTTGGAGTCACTGAAAGGAAATATATACTATGAGCATTACAGTAGAATATAGAGTTCTTCTACCTGGTGCAATCACAGTAAACTCAATTTCATCTGGACTTTGCTGTCCTGCATTTGGTGCTACAGTCACCTCATACAGTCCCATATCATCTATGGTGGTTGGGTCAACTACATAGATCTCAAAAAAGTGGGGGAATTCTTCAGGAAACTGGGGTAGGAATGTTGTTCCAGATGAATATGATATCCCATCTTTGCTCCAATCAAAGAAGACATATCGTCCAGTGGCTCTGGCCTCCAACACCAGTTTCTGAGGAGGACGGAGGACAATGGAAGTGGGGGACACACTCTCAATACTTAAAGTTTCACCTAAAACATTATAATGAGATACAGTATAAATAGTTGATCACTACTCACCAGAATCCAGTCTTATGGGAATAGTAAAAAGCTGTTCGGTGTTAGTGTCAGTGAAGACACACTGGTAAACTCCAGCATCAGACTCCTGGAAGGAGAAAGAGAGGGTGGTTCTAAGACGACCACTATTACCAACTGCAGTGTTGGTAGGTGTGGCTTTAGCCGGAACTCCATCCCTCAACCACAACACAGTAGGAGTAGTGTACATGTTGGTGACATCATCCACATGGCCAACAAGAAAGCTGAGAGAGGCTGTGTCTCCTGCCTCATATCCAGTCCTGTTATCAGGTATAGGAAAGCCACCAGTGATGGCATTGTCGTTCTCAATGATTTGAAGTCTTCCAGAACTTGTAGTGGATGCTATAGTGATAATAAAACATTCAAATGATTACGGTGTAGTCCTGTGCAAAGCACCTGTGAGTGTCAGTGGCAATCCATTCCCTGTCATCACTCCATCCTCAGCAGTGCACTGGTATAAACCATTATCAGAGGATTGGAAGTTGTCCACCACTAGTAGAAAAATGGAGGAAGTCATGGTTTTTGAGCTCCTCATACGAATGTGAGGTACATTCTGTACCACTGTGGCATTTCCCTTTTGCCATGTCACCGTGAGAGATGATGAAACAGAGTCCACTTCACAATAGAGCCAGATGACAGATCCCTCCACTATAGTCACACTCCCTCCATCGTACAACACATCAGGGTGTGATGTCACAGTCAACTGGCCTTGTACAACTAATGATAGTAATAAGATTAGCTAGCTAGAGATCTCTAAACTCTATAGCTATAACTATGTTAGCTAATCTATTCACTAGAGACCATGGATGACTGTACCTACCTGAAATACATGCAAAATGTTGTTTCAGTTTTCATATCACTGTCCCAGCTAAAATTAATCTTTGGGCAGATCTTGAGTGGCAGTAAAAATTAATAGTATAGTATAATTATCTTTACCTAGTAATATTAACCTTTCTTTAGTAAAGTCTATCTATAATGATAGTATGCCAATGTATTTGCATTCCTATAATATATGCAGTGATCACAAATGATAATTAAATTCCTGAAAGGTAGCTACTCAGGCCGTAAAGTATATAGCTACAAGAAATGCTAGCTATTGGCCTAGTAGTAGAGTCCACCTTATTCATCTCTACATTCCAAATTATTTCTAATTCATTTTCTAGTAAACCATATAATCATACCTAGTTATAGCTAGATCCTGATGATATTATACTAATGGCAGCTCAGCACTCTCAATTGTTAAACTGCATGTAATTATAATTTTAGCTACAAGGCTACACAGTGCAAAAAAAAATGCACTAACTAGGAAGGGATGGACACTTGCAGTATAAGCAGATAGTTAAACTTCAGAATTTTAATACTATTAATTTCCACCATTTTTCATATTGAATCAATCTAACAGGGAAGATCAAAACTAGAGTGGTAGCTGCTCACAACATGTTATTATTTCTGGCAGAGTACTAGTACTTAGTTACTTGTGTATACCTTCTGCAAAGTTAGTTGTTGAGAGGAGCACCAGTAGAGCAATGCAACCAATATTATAGATGGTCATATTTGACTTCATAGTTAATGGTTCTTCTTTAGCTCAGTGGGGCTATACATGATAGCCATCTATCAAAGTAAATTTCACATCAGATATAATATTTCATTGAGGGTAGTACCCTATCATAGGTAATGTTGTGTGTATGTAAGCATTTCTATAATTGTATCCCAATTTATAAGGGTAAATCTATATAAAGGGAAAAAAACACTTGGGACATTCACACAAAATTAATAAACCACCCTACTTTCCATTCCATCTAGGATGGATAGACTAGGACAAAAAATTAATGATACATTTCTATTGGAGATTAGTGTCTTGTCAAAAACTATGTTAGAGTTAAATGTTAATGTTAGCTATCATATTGTGCTATATACATAGCATTTAGTTTATACTAATGAATATTGAAGAAAGAATGATGCTATTGTGTAGCTATGACACAAATAACTCATTCCTCGATGTATTATTTTGCTTCCTCATACCTATAGCTACATACAGTAATTATGCTAGTTACAATTCGCTCTTAACTGGGATAACAATACTACTTATGAGGCTCAATTTACAGAGGTGTCCAAATCATATCAGAGAAAGTTCCAACAACAGCGCAACTAGAAGCAGCTATAATAGCTATATAGAGTACGCTCATGGGCTCAATTTACTGAAGCGTTCATATCATAATACCTACCAGAGAAAGTTCCAGTGACAACGTAGCTAGAAGAGGCATATAAAGTGTGTGCTCACGGACAGCGCTACTTATTAACTGGCTAGTGAAACTTCGTTCCCATGGGATTCGCAAACGGGCAGCGATTAATGGATACAGGTAACGGATACGGATAACGAATACGGAATGGTTCTACGGATAACGGATATACGTACGTGTTATGACTAGGCCCTGGCCAATTGTGCTTTTTTCCCCACCTATTGTGCTATGCTCAAGTGCTTAGCGGGTTACTCTGTTATTCTTTCATTTTGTCACCTGTTGTGCTCAAAATTATGCTTGAGTCTATTACCATTATCAATAATTAATTGTACAGCACACACACTTGTGACTAAACAGTCTACAATTCTAATGGTCTGTTATACTGAAGCTTCAAAGATGCCTCAATGTAATCCTCAAGGAACTTTGTTGTTGTTCATTGAATGAGTTTTTTTAACAATGAAAAGACACGTTCAGCGGAAGCTGAAGAAGGCTGGACTAACAGAATCTTTTGTGCCTAGGAATAGTGACTACTGTACTAGTGACTATTGAGTCTGTAGTGACTCCTAAAATGTCTATAGACACTGGACACAAATTATGACAATTTTTATGACCCATTATGCTCAGTGCTTTGAGAGACCTATTGTGCTCAAAACAGTGCCAGCACAATTGGCCAGGGCCTAGTTATGACCAAAGTAAAATTTAAGGAAGGGTTAATCTATAATTATGACTCTGATGATGTGATAGCCTAGGGATTTAGAGGAGTTGTCAAACAGCCAATGTTACAGATCATTTCACCCTCCCCTTGGCCCCATGGTACTTACCTCTAAGGCTCTTATTACACTAATTACAGTTTGTGTTGTTTTGTGTACTGATAACAAAGAAGTCTTATGTATGCCCCACAAAGTGTAATTTTACACACTTTTCAACTCTCCATTACTCAGACCCTGTCAGCACCAGGATGTCCTTTCAACCACCAACCACAACCATTGGCACTGGAAGTCAGAACAATGGGTTGTGGTCTGGCAGTACTCTGTTGATGGACCTCAATCAGGGAAGTTGTTGTTTGCTCTACGTAGATTCAGTTAATTTCACTGTCACTTTAATTTTGCTATTTTCGTGGTAGGTATAAAGGTAATCGAAAATAAAAAAAAATTTCAATTATTATACACATATAAATTCAAAAGCATTACCTAATTGAAATCCCTCCCCCTCAGTGAAAATAAAAAGCGTGAATTGCTTTATAATACAAGATTTTAGTGAAAATATAGTGTCTTGAAAATAACCGGATCTACGGTATATGTACTTTTAATCATTATGGTGGTTAAAACCAATCACAGTGTTTGTAAGACTACTGTACTATTTTTTCTAATAACCTTGCAAGAACATAATATTAAATCATTGGTGATAATAAATCATAGGGGTTAGGGTCAAGAATTGAAGAGCTATTAGTAAACGCTATAGAAAAATTAGTCCTGATGTTTGATTGCAGGATATGCTATCAGTTGTGTCACACTATGGCTATTATTTCAATGCACTAAAAGGACACTGTGTTTAAAGTTTCACTCTTGCTTCTGTTACTATTAGGGATCATGATTTCAGAGAGGAGACTATAAATAGTTTCAGAGAAGAGACCACATGATTTCAGAGAGTTGTTTGGGAGAAGAGGGGATGTGAGGACTTAGCCCTAATCCTTGGTGGCTCCCTATAATATTATATAGCTCTTTGCCCAAATCCCTAGCCAACTCATAGCCCTATATAATCCCTAGCCCTAATTTCTAACCACTAACCTAGTCTTAAACAGAGTCCACTTCAGAGTCATTGAAAAAAGCAATAAAAAAATCCATGAAGTTTTTTCATGGGTTGGATTGATCTATTCTTATTATACCAGGAGAAAGTTGTAGCTTAACATGAATTTTAGGCAGTTTGTTATTATAGTTTGCTAGCTAATTATTAGCTACAGCCCAAGATCACAAGATTGGGGTATATAGAAGCTAGAGACAGAGAAAACTGCTATTTTTGCATTTTGCTGTGGGTGGAGTTTAGTTATATTTATACAGCTAGACAGTGATGTATTCTATAACCAAAGAATTTTGCTGTATGAGCCAAGTTTATCTATGATAACTGTTCTTCACTAAAAGAATCAACTGGAGTAGGACAGTAGAATTTTTAAATATGCATTGAACTCTATTCACTTAACCACACTGTTTAAAATTTTTAAAAATGTATTACCATAGATTCGGTTAATTTCACTGTTACTTTAATTTCGTTATTTTGGCGGTAGGTAAAAGGGAAGTGAAAATAAAAATCTTCAATAATATAGCTATGTACAAGCATTACCTAATTGAAATCCCTCCCCACAGTGAAAATAAAAACGTGAATTGCTTCATAATACAAGATTTTATGAGATCAGTGAAAATAAAGTGTCTTGAAAATCTACAGTAGTACTCATAAAGTGAGTTCCAGCCACACAGACATAGAGAGTGGCCACTGTGGTGAAGAAGTGTGGATATTTAAAATGATTCAGCAACATGCATCAGGAATGATATTGAATAGAACATTTCTTCTGAGATAAGGCCACTGGTTATGTTCAACTAATGGTTACTTCAAAACAACTCCCTTTTCCTATGATGTTATGGATACCTTATGCTTTAGCAAATTGTATAAACATGGCCAAAAAATTATGACTTGAACATGGTAGTATCTAAAATATGTTTCAACATTTGGAGCATTAGATAGTTGAAGCCCTATTGTCCAGATAAGGGGGAAAACATTCAAATGATGGGAGCAATAGTTAATGACCCTCATTGCTTCCTGTAAAATGATACTTTTCTTCTGCAAATAGGCTTACTTTGATTGATCCTTTGGTGGAGAAGAACCAACTCTCTCTAACCGTACTTTAGCTAGCCAAATAAAATGAAAAAGAAGAAATAAAAATTGTTGATGACATTCAGGAGGAGCCTTGAGATTCTCCAAGTCTAAGTAAAGTATTCTATCTATATAGAACACATGCTCACCTCTTGTGGCCAGCAATACAAACCCTATCCGTAACCCTAACCGTAACCGACCGTAACCGGTCTTCGTAATCCTTATCTGCGCTGCTCCCCCTAGCCTTTTGCCTTCGCCCTATTTAGTCTTATTATTCCCATGGGAACGAAGTTTAATAATAAGCAGCGCTGGATACTGTAGTACCTCTTCTATCTGCGAGTCGTTGGAACTCTCTCTGGTAGGTATCAACACTGAGCCATAGCTAGATACTGTTATCGAAGCTAGGAGCGAACTCTAGCTAGGAATAGCTAACTAGCTAGAGTTGGGACCGGGAAACAAACATGAATTCATTTGTGTCATACACAATAGTATCACTCGATAAATTAGCATTCTACGTGTATAATGCGGTACAAACAGTATAGCTAATAGCTACATTTTATTATTATAGGCATTAATTTCATTTCCTTATTGTAGCTAATCAACTAAAAGTATGATACTAATATTGACACAAGTATACTAATTAATTATGACAATGATAATGATAATGATAAAATTAGCTGGTATAAAACATGAAAACTGTTATTTTTATATTTGGCAAGACAATAAGAAATGTATTATCTGTCTTATTCCACTGAAATTTCCTGTTTACATTTGCCATGATCTTCAAACTTGAAATCAACTTTTGAAATTTGTGTGTGGCCTCAGGTTTTACATTTCACATTTACTTCCTGAGTGTATGTTTTCAACTCATAGATACTCATAATATTGTAATTAGGTTTTAGCAGTAAATGTGATGTGACATTGAATATTTTTCTATGGGCTTTCATTGAAAGTAGGTTGGTTAATATTATGAAGTGTGGGAATGTTCCAAGTCTTTCTCCCTCTTCCCCCCTCTCTTTTTGGACTTACAATTATAAGGATAATTGCATTGTCTATAATATTATAGATTCAATTATAGAAATACAAAAAAAGGTGCCCCCCAAAAGAATAATTATCTGATGTAATGTGACATTTACTTTGATAGATATCATGTATGGTCTCACTGAGTGCTAAAGAAAAACCAATAACTATAGATGTTGTGAGTCAAAATTATGATCATCTATAATATTGGTGGCATTGTTCTACTGGTGCTCCTTTCTACAACTAACATTGCAGAAGGTATATAAGTATTCTGCCAGATCTCATATAATAAGTAGATATTGATTTGGCTCTTTTAAATCATTTAGAAATATTACTAGCTTATAATTGCTATTAAACTTCCACCATTTTTTCATCCACTGAATCAATCTAACAGGGAAGATAAAAACTAGAGTGGTAGCTGCTGCTCACAGCATATTTAGAAAAATCATTTCTATAATGAAGGGAATGTTGAAATCAAATGTACAAAGGGTTGTTTATCTTTTAAGAAATTCATCATTATTGTACATCAATAGCTACTTACCAGAAGTTTAAATGTCCACTCATAATACAAGTATCTAGTTAGTACACTTTTTCTGTACTGTTTGACTCATTCATAGATATCTACATTCTTTGAAATGTCTATCCTCTTACTAATCTATACCATCATACTAATGGCAGCTCTGGGAAAAATTCTCTCAGTAGTTAAACTGTTATATAGCCACATGCAATTATAATGTTAGCTACAAGGCTATAGTGAAGTGGCTCTATCATTAACTAGCCAGCTTACTATATGAGGATATAATTTTGTGGCCACTCAAGATTTGCACAAAGATTAATATTTGTTGGGACAATAGCTAATATGAATATTGAAACAACATTTTGCATTCACAGTCATCCATAGTCTCTAGTGAATAGATTAGCTAACATAGTTATAGCTATAAAGTTTAGAGATCTCTAGCTAGCTAATCTTATTACTATCATTAGTTGTACAAGGCCAGTTGACTGTGACATCACACCCTGATGTGTTGTTCGATGGAGGGAGTGTGACTATAGTGGAGGGATCTGTCATCTGGCTCTATTGTGAAGTGGACTCTGTTTCATCATCTCTCACGGTGACATGGCAAAGGGACAATGCCACAGTGGTACAGAATGTACCTCATATTCGTATGAGGAGCTCAAAAACCATGACTTCCTCCATTTTTCTACTAGTGGTGGACAACTTCCAATCCTCTGATAATGGTTTATACCAGTGCACTGCTGAGGATGGAGTGATGACAGGGAATGGATTGCCACTGACACTCACAGGTGCTTTGCACAGGATTACACCATAATCATTTGAATGTTTTATTATCACTATAGCATCCACTACAAGTTCTGGAAGACTTCAAATCATTGAGAACGACAATGCCATCACTGGTGGCTTTCCTATACCTGATAACAGGACTGGATATGAGGCAGGAGACACGGCCTCTCTCAGCTTTCTTGTTGGCCATGTGGATGATGTCACCAACATGTACACTACTCCTACTGTGTTGTGGTTGAGGGATGGAGTTCCGGCTAAAGCCACACCTACCAACACTGCAGTTGGTAATAGTGGTCGTCTTAGAACCACCCTCTCTTTCTCCTTCCAGGAGTCTGATGCTGGAGTTTACCAGTGTGTCTTCACTGACACTAACACCGAACAGCTTTTTACTATTCCCATAAGACTGGATTCTGGTGAGTAGTGATCAGCTATTTATACTGTATCTCATTATAATGTTTTAGGTGAAACTTTAAGTATTGAGAGTGTGTCCCCCACTTCCATTGTCCTCCGTCCTCCTCAGAAACTGGTGTTGGAGGCCAGAGCCACTGGACGATATGTCTTCTTTGATTGGAGCAAAGATGGGATATCATATTCATCTGGAACAACATTCCTACCCCAGTTTCCTGAAGAATTCCCCCACTTTTTTGAGATCTATGTAGTTGACCCAACCACCATAGATGATATGGGACTGTATGAGGTGACTGTAGCACCAAATGCAGGACAGCAAAGTCCAGATGAAATTGAGTTTACTGTGATTGCACCAGGTAGAAGAACTCTATATTATACTGTATTGTTCATAGTATAAATTTCCTTTCAGAGCCTCCCAATACCACCGTTGTTGATAGCAGTGTAGTGACAATTGTGGAGGGAGGAAATGCAAACATATCCTGTACTTCAATTGGAATACCAGTTCCCATCATCATTTGGAAATTAAACAACCAGGTCACATCCTTTGATCAAACTGATATTATAGCCGAAAACACTTCAGCAAGAATAGTTCGACAAGGTGATGATCTTGTCAGTGTGGCATCAAGTGGAAGAATAGTGTCTACACTACACATAGAGAACCCCCATTACCCAGAACATATGGGAACTTATGAATGCATTGGAATTGACCCGGGTAATACTTCAATCTCCAATACAGCTCTAATCACAGTGCAATTAGAAGGTTAGAGCTCATTACATACAGAGACTTATATTATGGTAGCCATCATGTTGTGTCTCTAGTTTTTTGTTGTATCAGAATACTTTCAATAGAATATTTATGAACACTAGCTCCAACCCTTGTGATATTCTATTGTTATTTTTAGCCCTCAGGCCACACTTCTATTCAGTTTAATTTGACCCAAGATGTTCAGAATAGAATATTGTACTATACTCTTACCAGCTGTATGCACTGTGCATTTTACTTGATGTATTTATGTTTTTTAGAATTTGTCTATTTATTTCTTCTTGAAAAGACTGTATCAAGAACTGACATTGAGTGTCCTAGAGACACTGTGACATATAATTGCCTCATAAATTCAAAGGTGGTGGATCCATTGTATCTAAGGTGGACAGTCAGTGTACCTGGACTCAATCCTATGATCGTCACATATGACAACACTTCTGACAACAGTAGTAATCTCTTAGTAATGAATATCTACTCCAGATTGGTCAGATATGAAAGTGGTGAAATAGAGTCCACCATAGTGTTTTCTTTACTGCAAACGATAAATGGAACTACTCTGGAATGTGGCATTACTGGCTTAGACAGAGATATTCTGACTGTATTTGTTAATAATTCAGCAGGTATAATGTGAGGTCTTCTCTGGGTATAATAATAGATCATTTTAAGGTGAAGGTATGAGTATATGTTATAGATGGAAAAGTCCCAATTGATATCAATAATAATTATTGTTGTATTCTAATTGACACAGTGAGCATTATAATTATTTTCTCACTAGCTAATAATCCAACTCATGGTGTTGCTAGCTGCTTCATTAATTTCCACCTATTATTATAGAACCTATTGAAGCCGCTGACTTCAAGATTACAAGAGTGCATTATGGAACATCTCTAGTCAATGTCACATTTGAATGGAATCAACCAGAAGGAGATGGACCAGAATATATTATAGATTCATACCATATCACTATTTTACCCCAACCCGTGACTCATCAAAATATACCTATTGTAGTTTATTCTTTTACCTCTCTTGATGTGGGTCTGGAATACAATACATTATACAATGCTACTATCGTTTCAGTCAACTGTGTAGGACAGAGTCCTAATGTTACATTATCTGACATTCATTATGGTAATTTTAGAAGGGACTATACAGCATGCTAGTGTAACAGATAGTTTTAAGAGTATTATTGTACTGCATTGTTAATATAATAACCATTACTATAGATGGATATAGCTGTGATAATAATTATATTATTTATTGAATAGCTTTCTGTACCCCTGTACCACCTACTGATGGCTTTATTGAGGACTATAACCTTACCTATGAGGGTACAAATATTACATTTCGGTGCAATGGTGGTTATCGTCCCTCCACTTCTATGATTGCAACATGTACAGAAGATGCTACATGGAGTCCATCACCAGAGGAACATAACTGCACACTAATCACAGGTAGAAGATTAATAGTTATATTTATCTACATAGAGATTTAGAGACACAATAATTAAAGTATCAGTTACACATTTAGTTCCTCATGTCACACACTCTTTATAATTATTATGACACCATAGATATTATCTATAATAATACATAATACTGGAGAGTAGGGTAATGAGTAATGCTGGTAAGCAAATACTACATCTATAAATAGATAATGTCATCATTATGAAGACAATGGCATGAAAAATTCTAGGTGCTAAGAAGGACCAATTCTAGTTAGCTATTAGCTAACTAGAATTAGCTAGTACAGTAAATATTTCATGGGTGCTGATAAGACAAAGTGATGAATGATTAACATCCACTTATACTCTTGTGATTTCAAACTCCACTTGTCAAAGTTTTAGTGTACACATGGGTTAGTTCTTCCATATAATTATTTCTAAAACATGGCATTTTGGAACAATATCCTATATTATAGCTAAAGCAAAATTATTTATACTGAGAAATCTCCTTAAAATGAGGAGAGTTGGTTTATTCACCAGTTGAGAAATATATGATTGTTCAAACATTTCTATTTTCTTAAGCACATGTTACTTTAACCCTTCTTGAACGAAATGTGTCACGAACTGACATTGACTGCCCTGGAGACACCATATCCTACAATTGCTCCATACTATCAAACAGTGAGGATATAAAACTAACATGGAATGTAACTTTTCCTGGACTGATGCCAATAAGTATCACATACGACAGTACCACTAATCTTAACAGCATGGACTACTTATTCATGGACACCTATACTTCATTACTTGCATATGTTGATGATAGCTATATAGAATCTACCATTGTCATTAAGGTTCTGAGTAATTTTAGTGTGGACAGAACAATTGTGGAATGTGGCATAGAAGATCTGGATAGGGATACTGTGAATGTCATAGTCAATACATCTGGTAAATCTAAGACTATAGTATGAAAATTTAAAGTACAATAATGATATGGAACTACATTTGTACATTACCATGTATCACCCCTTTACCACTATGCATACCCTTATTGTAAATCATTATATTTACTTATCTCATGCTGCTATTTTATAGGCTGTTAAAAGCCTATTGTTTTGAGGTATATCTATTACTTTAATGTCAATGATCTAGAACAAATAATTCCTACCTTTGATTAGTCAGCCCTGAGGGTGTGCCTGTTGTGTGCAATATTATATCTATTATTATTATAATAATTCAAAAATGTAATCCTTTCATTGGGTAGCTATTGCGGAATAGTTCAACTAAGACCAACTACTCAGTTATCAGTACACATACAAGATACACACAAAGCCACAGTAACATAACTGGCTAATAACAGTATTGTCATTAGGTTCAATAGTGTTCAATACATTGCATGTGCATTTAATAGATTCAGGTCTATAGTAGTAGTGATAAAATTATGCTGCATGTCTGAACAAGGAAGTTTGTTATAATACTAATATTTATTTATAGCTGAATGCCATATATTTTTTTCTGGCACACTCTTCATTTCTTATCCGAAATAGTGCTTCTCCAGAAACAGTTGAAGCATCTCCACACATTACACATAATGAATATTTTAGTTCCAAGTGCAAAAATTGTCTTCTCTACTTCATAGCTAAATCTGTTTGATACACTATTATGTTTATTTTATTCTTTTAGTTCCTCTTCCACCTAGCAACTTGAACATTACTGACATATACTACACTATGCTGAACTACAACATCACCTTAGAGTGGGATCCACCAGAGGGAAGTGGTCTGGAAGTTATTGTAGACAGTTACAATATCAATGTCATACCCAAACCAGTCTCTCATCCAATAAACAATTTAGTTTATTCCACATCTTGGAATGTAACACTCCAGTACAATGCTAATTACACAGTTTCCATCAATGCTGAAAACTGTGCTGGAGAAAGCAGTGAAGTAACACTTCCAGTCTTATATGGTAAGTAGTAACAGTTGCATGTTAAGTGCATCTATTAATGGACAGCATGTAGTTTGTAGTTTGTTCTCAACAGAGTCAATGTGTTGACAGGTAGGATTTTATTTCTAATTTTTTGTTGTTAACTACAGTTCAATGTGATGAACCTTTACCTCCATTAAATGGGAGCCTGGGAGACTATGTGCACAAAAGAGAAGGGGGCACTGTCACGTACCAGTGTAATGATGGATATCGCCCCTCTTTATCATTTATTTCTACCTGTACTGAAGATGCAATGTGGATGCCAGACCCAGAAGAGCACAACTGCACACTAGTAGTAGGTATGCTTGCACACTTTGTATGAAGTTTCTGTACACTGTATAGTAACCAATCAGAGCTTAATTTTTGACACTATCATATCATCTTAATTGCAATCCTTTATCCTATCATTTTGTTGTCTTTCTTTCCAATATCTTTGAAAACATGTAGTGTCAAAAGTAATTATAAAACAGATGAATTGCTAGCTGTTAAAAAGTGAAGATAATTACAGAGCATGCAGCCACTCCCAATGTTTAAACTTAGGAAACTGTTTCCTCCAAAGTACTATCTAAGTTATGATATTCTAGATGCTCAAAAGGATGAAATCAAGTATAAATATTATTACCTAACTAATTTCATAGTCAGTAGTTTCAAACACTAATCTTAACACTGAAATAAATATCAGAAATTACTGAGTTATGGCAACATCAGTTTTATACATTATAAGTTAACATTATCTTAGCTCTATATCTTGTTCAGCAACAAGAGGAAATCCCTGGTATATAAATTTTACAGTCCTGATTACTTATTTTCTCTTTTAAATAATTGCACTTCATAATACCTCAGCCTATGAAGATTACCTTGCATGTGCTATAATCTATATTGCATCAACTTTTATTATGTTGACATAGTCCTGTAAATATCATTCCTTCAGCAAATATTACTTTAACATTGACTGAAAGAAACACAGTCAGATCCGACATTGACTGCCCAGGAGACACTATCACTTACAACTGTTTGATACTGTCAAATAGTGAGACTGTACATCTAATATGGCGTGTCACTTTCCCTGGACTCATGCCACTCAACATCACATATGACAACACGTCTGACCTCAACAGCACGGACATCTATCCAATGAATACAAGTTCTATTTTACTTTCTTATAGAAGTGATGAATATATAGAGTCAACTATTGTGCTGACAATACTGAGAAATGTTAGTATGAATGGAACTGAATTGGAATGTGGTATTACCGGTCTCAGTAGTGAGACAACAAATGTACTTGTTACTACATCAGGTATGACTGAGATTTATGCATGATGCAACTCCATAATTCAACTATTGTATAATTATAACATTGATAACCAGCCTAACTCTTCAATTCTGTGTAGGTATTAACCCCTATTTACACAAAAGTATCAGACAGTCAATAAAAGTTACTAGTTATAATAACAAGGTATATACACATGATTATGACAAATGATACTCTGTATCTTGTAGAACCTCTAACACCATCTGGATTCAACATAACTCAACAATTAGACACCTTATCAAATACAACTATCATGTTTGAATGGGATCCTCCACAAGGATATGGTCCAGAAGTCATTGTGGCTAGATATGTGATCACAATATCACCACAGCCATTATCTCATCCCACTCTCGGTGTCGTCAACTCTACATATTTTATTACAACTGTGGAGTATAATGAGGAATATGAAGCTACTCTTACTGCTGAGAACTGTGCTGGAGAGAGTAACACAGTTGTGTTATCTAACATTCGATTCAGTGAGTACTCTATCAATATAGCAGGGGCAAGCCAATTGTTAAGCCAAAATTAGTGAACATTTATGTCAGTAGCTAGATGGCTGTGGCATTGTACACAATAGCAAAATCATATGAAATATTGATATTGCAGTTATTGTTTTAGAGAGTTGTGGCTTCTTTAGCTAGTATAAATCAACCTGCTCAAGTATCCAAAGTACTCATTTGGATAAATGAATTATTATCCAGGGTGTTTTCTCTTCTTCTAACTCAAAAAGGCAGTTCAATAATGAAATTCTGAGTCTCAGTATCCTGCCATTCTTGCCTGAAGATGTTCAATGAGAACAAAAGTAGCTCTATAGCAAATCTTAAGTTCTTCAACAAAATAACTATTAGAATAGGTATTAGCTATGTTATCATTAGCAAACAAATAATTATTGCTAAGCCTGTACATCAATTCTATTATATTATTATGCGACTTGTTCAAAGCATGGCATTGGTTGCATCATGTCATCAACATGTAGATCTTTTTCTGTGGGCATCACCCCAATCACGCTGCTTAACTACTCTCTAAAGTAGTGGCAGTAGTCCAATGGTCTTACTAGCTAAAATCACCTTCCTCCTCCCTTTTAGAAATAATAATTTTAATAATTATTGTGTCGTTCATTATTATGATTACTTGGTTGAATCTGGGAATTAATATAAGGGAGGTGGTTTTATCTTTGGCCAAAAGCCACCACATCTATGATGGGGATGTGCATTACACAGTGTGAAAGCACTGATATAGCTAGTGTTATAGCTACTTCATTACTGCTTTACAACAATAAAGCAGAAGTGATAAGTATTAGCTAAGAGAGGGAAGGAGTTAGAAGCAAAAGGGGATTATAACCCCCCCCCCCCCCCAAACTTCTCTAGCTCTAGATCCACCCCTGATATAGTATGTAAAGCAATAGCTGTCACAGATGTGTGTTTTCCACAGTCTCAAGCAATGACAAATCTGTGATTCATATTTTTTGGTGTAGTTGACTGTGGTAACCCTATCAGCCCTATCAATGGATATCTTGGGAATTATACTAACAGGAAATTTGGGACCAATGTGACCTTTCAGTGTAACGAAGGATATGTGCCCTCTGCTGTGATGACTGCAATTTGTAATGAGTATGGGATGTGGGTCCCAGCACCAGAGAAACATAACTGCACTTTTGTTGAAGGTATGGAGAGTGAGATTAGATTGTAAATTATTAGCTAAGCATTTTGTTTCTTTCTTAGTATCTATTACATTAACCCTTTCTGAGAGGAATGTGGTCAGGCCAGAAATTGATTGCCCAGGAGACACTATAACCTACAACTGTTCCATCCTCTCTAACACTAAATCTATTCATCTTATTTGGCGTGTGACCTTCCCTGGATTGAGCCCTGTAAACATCACATATGACAGCTCATCTACCCTCTACAACACTGACAATTTACCTATGAACTTGAGTGCTATTTTGACAAAGTATAGAAATGAAGAATGCATTGAATCTCTTATTGTTTTGACAGTGTTGAGAAATGTTACTATGAATAACACCAAAGTAGAATGCATAATTGCAGATCTGGACTATGAAACTACAATAGTCTTTGTTAATACATCAGGTTTGACCATTATAATTATTAGTGAACAGCCTTATTGTCTTAGAAACATGCATGGAACAGGTAATTCGTGTTAAAACAGCACCATGATCTGAAATTATAAAAAGAAGTAATAATGCTATAATGAATAATGTGCATGATAAACACTAATCATTGTTACGTAGTATATTAATAATAATAAGCATACATTTGAGCTCTGATTTGTACTTTTACTCTTTCTAGTGCCTCAAATGCCAACAGGCTTCAGAATTACAGGACAGTTTGATGCAATGCATTATAACACAACTATCGCTTTTCAATGGGATCCACCTCAAGGAACTGGTCCAGAAGCCATTGTGGACAGCTATGATATTCTAATCACACCCACACCACTGTCTCATCCTAGCTTTAATCTTCTCATGTCCACAGCATGGAATGTGACTTTAAGCTACAATGTGGAGTACACCATATATATTTCTGCAGTAAACTGTGCTGGAGAAAGCAGTCCTGCTATCTTACCTAACATTGAATTCAGTGAGTATGATCATGGGTTCACTAATATCAGTTAGGAAGTTTCTGAAACATAAAGAAAAAATAGAATCTAATGTATTTCCCTTACATAGTACCAAAACCCAAGTGGATAGTGAATTCTCATTAAAACTGCCATAATTATACAGTTGACTGTGGTCCTCCTATGCCTCCTACGAATGGACATTTGGGGAATTATTCCAGCACCAAGGAAGGGACTATTGTTCCATTCCAGTGCAATGAAGCATATGTTCCCTCTATTATGACAATAACGACTTGTGATAGTCATGGGTTGTGGTACCCTGCACCACATGAACACAACTGCACACTAGTTGAAGGTGAGAGGTACATAGTATCACATTACAATTATAACTAACTTGATCATTGCAGCATTTGTGAAGCTCTCGCTCGAAGTAAATACAGGAAGAAATGACCTATATTGTCCTGGAGACACCATCTCCTATAATTGTTCTATTACCTCGAATTCTGAAATGCCTCATCTAACCTGGAAAGTGACTTTTCCTGGACTCGAGCCTATTAGTTTCACATACAATAGATCCTCTTCCATTCTTTGGATAGACCATTTGGATATGAATATCAGTGTCACCTTGTTAAATTTTACTACAACTTCTTTAACTGAATATGTAAATGAGGAATTCATAGAGTCTATGCTTATATTTACTGTGTTAGAAAATGTCACTATGAATGGAACCATAGTAGAGTGTGGTATAGCAAATCTACATAATGACACAGCAACACTGTTTGTTAACACATCAGGTAAATAGGTGAAATCTTCATAGTCATTTGGTAAAAAAATTGTATTCATCTGGATTGCATTCAGTTATATTTTAAGATTGTGATGATCATACAATTTTTGCTAGCTAGCTACATGAATACATATTATGTGTAGTTTGTTGCCTGGTCAATTATGTAATTTTATGATCTGAATAATTTATGCTAACAACTACCATACCCATTCCAGTCCCTCTTACACCAACTGGCTTCAATGTAACAGAACAGGTGGATTCATTGCATTATAACACCACTATCACATTTGAATGGGATCCACCACCAGGAAGTGGTCCAGAGGCCATTGTGGACTATTATTCAATTATAGTCACTCCTAGACCTCTCTCTCATCCTATTTTGAATATAGTCCTTTCAACTCCTTGGAAAGTGACTTTGAATTACAACATCGAACACACAGCTACTATCATAGCAGTGAACTGTGCTGGAGAGAGCAGCCCATTCACATTAACTAATATTCAATTTAGTGAGTTCACCAATTAGAGTAACTCTAATTATGTCAAAAAAACAAAGACCAAATTTATACATGTATTTTTTGTTTACATGGATATTTGAAAGGTCTAGATAAGTTCTACATTAACACTATTCAGTGATTTCTCTACCTAAAATTCAAATTGACAGAACCTTATGTAGAATTATTGACATCTGAGAAAATGTTCCTTAAACTTCATTTATTAATTTCTGCTACACATTTTTAACTATTTACCTTATAGAAAAATATTATCCAAAAGTAACCACTAGCTAAACATGTAATAATTTTAAATTTAGCCCTCACAATAAAAGCATTTAACATTATAACATGCATAACAATGAGATTATATGGAGTAAATACCTTGTTATGTGGAAATTCATTGTACAGTCTACTCAATGATGTAATGGTGCTGTATAGCCGAGTGTGTGGGAATTATATCTATGAAATCAGTAGAAGCACTTATTCCTGTTTTTTCCTATCTGCTCATAATTATCCCATACTTTTTCCAAGAAAGTTAATCTTCTTCTCAAAAGGTGGCTAATTTAAAGAGCTTTCTAATAGTTCTTACTTTCCAACAACCTAGCTGAAGGTAGCCAGCCCACCTTCATGTGTTACTTTTGACTATTTCATTGTCATAGAAAAAGAAAAAAAATTTTTTCTGAAAGCTCTTTTCCTGCTCTTTCATTTTGAATAGACAGAATATATTTATGAAACATTGGAGGGGAGTTATGACCTGCTGACTTATCCAATGTTTCATAAGCAAATTCTATGAAAGAGCAGGAAAAGAGCTTTCAGAAAAAAATTTTTTTTTTCATCTAGGACAATGTGGTGTTGATTAATAGTCGAAAGTAGTCAAAAGAAGAACATGAAGGTGGGCGGGCTAACTTCAGCCAGGTTGTTGGAAAGTAAGGACTTAATATATCATTAGAATGCTCTTTATTAATGAGCAACATTTTGAGAAGAAGATCAACTTTCATGGACAAAGAAAGAATAGGATAGCTAATTGTAAGCAGATATAATAAATAGAGTAAGTGCTTCTCAGTTACCTAAGAATAATATTGCTATTACAGTCGACTGTGGTATTCCTATTCAACCTGTCAATGGCATTCTTGGAAGTTACTCCAGTACTAAAGAGAGGGCTAATGTTACCTTCCAGTGTAATGAGGAGTTTGTCCCTTCCATCATTGGGATCTCAATGTGTAATAGCCTTGGGATGTGGTCTCCTCCACCAGATAATCATAATTGTGCACTGATTAAAGGTAAGATTGTAACTTTGTCACTTTTGATAATCATATTTTAATCACCATTCTACACAGCATCAGTAAATTTAACCCTATCAGAAATCAACACAAGCAGAGATGACATCTATTGTCCTGGTGACACCATATCCTACAACTGTTCCATCTTATCTAATACTGAAACACCTCATCTGATCTGGAGTGTCGCTCTGCCAGGACTTACACCTATTAATCTTACCTATTATGACAGCACTTCTACTCTACATGACACAGTCTATTTGGAAATGAATATCAGTGCCACTTTGACAGGGCGGACTACCACTGCTACAACAATATTTGTGAATGAAGAATATATTGAATCTATCATTGTGATAACAGTGCTCAAAAATGTCACTATGAATGAAACTATAGTGGACTGTAGAATTGCAAATCTTGATAGTGACTCTGCAGTCGTGTTTGTTAATACATCAGGTAAAAATTTGTGCAGTTAGAAAAATAATAAATGGTCTAGTAAATTACCTAAAAATGTTATTGGGGGTGCAGATCAGTAAGTTGTGATTAATACTCAAGACTAAATTTTAGGTATTTTGCTTGCAATAGTGACTTGACTAAAATCTATTTCACACTCTATCGTAATTCTTTAGTTCCTCTTACACCAACTGGTTTTAACATAACTAGACAGTCTGATGAATTGCACTATAATACAACTGTCACGTTTGAATGGGATCCACCTCATGGAAGTGGCCCAGAAGCTATTGTGGACAGCTATCCAATTCTCATCACACCAAGACCTCTCTCTCATCCAAGTTTTAATGTTCTCTATTCTACACAATGGAATGTAACTCTACAATATAATGTAGAACACATGGCTGTTATCACTGCAGAAAATTGTGCTGGAGTAAGCAACCCCTTCATTTTGACAAACATTAAGTTCAGTGAGTAAAATAACAACAAATTTCAAATTCAAGAAGTGCTGCCTTGTTGTTGTTATAATGCACTTGCAGTTGACTGTGGTCCTCCTGTATCTCCTGTGAATGGTTATCTTGGCAACTATTCCAGCACAAAGGAAAGGACAAATGTTACATTCCAATGTAATGAAGGCTATGTCCCCTCTATTGTGAGAGTAACAACTTGTAACAGTTACGGGTTATGGTATCCTGCACCACATCAACACAACTGCACATTAACTGAAGGTATTACTCAGTAGATTTTAACAAATTTTATAACAATTTTTACTGACCACAGCATTTGCTACTCTTACCCTTTATCAAGTGAACATGAGCAGACATGACATTCATTGTCCTGGAGATACTATATCCTACAACTGTTCTATAACCTCTAACACTGAAACTCCCCATTTAACCTGGACAGTGACTTTCCCTGGACTCCAGCCTATATATTTCACCTATAACAGTACTTCTCCCACATATGAAACAGACTACTTGGATATGAATATCAGTGTCACTTTGAGAGACTACCACACCACTGCTACATCAGAGTTTGTAAATGAAGCATACCTAGAATCTGTACTAACATTCACAGTACTGAAAAATGTCACTATGAATGAAACCAAATTGGAATGTAGCATAGCAGATCTTCATAATGACACAGCTCTGTTGTTTGTTAATTCATCAGGTAAGTAACTACATCTCACTGTTATGTGTATAATATAAACATCATAGAAATTAATACTATAATATTCATTTCAACTGAGTATATTTTTATTCCTAGAGAAATTTCCATTTTATGCTAATGAAAGCATCATAATAAATCTTTAAAATGTTATAACTTTATAGTACCACAGACACCAACTGGTTTCAGTGTAACTGGACAAAATGACAGACTGCATTACAACACAACCATCACATTTGAATGGGATCCACCACAAGGAAGTGGCCCAGAGGCTGTTGTGGACTATTATCTAATTGTAGTCACTCCTAGACCTCTCTCTCATCCAGTTTCAAATAAAGTGTATTCCACACCTTGGAGTGTGACTTTGGAATACAACATTGAACACACAGCTGTCATCACAGCAGTAAACTGTGCTGGAGCGAGCAACCCATTCATACTGACTAACATTGAGTTCAGTAAGTTACTCTATATGTAGTTTTGCACAATATTATCATACTGCAAAATGAAAGAAAATTTTCTTACAATTAATTGGATATCCAATATTATTATGCATTTACATCTTAAATTTATGATGTTAAATTCTGCTATTATAGTTGATTGTGGACCTCCTATTCAACCTATCAATGGAAATCTTGGAAATTACTCTAGCACAAAAGAAAGCTCCAATGTTACTTTCCACTGTAATGAAGGATATGTTCCCTCCATCATCTGGATTTCAACATGTAACAACTTTGGGATGTGGTCTCCAGCTCCACAAGAACATTACTGTTCACTGATTGAAGGTATTCAACAATATTGATACATAAACTTTTTAGAATTATAACTTTCTTTAGCTTCAGTAACCTTAACCCTTTCAAAAATCAACACAAGCAGAGATGACATATATTGCCCTGGAGACACTATATCCTACAACTGTTCTATCACATCTAATACTGAAACACCTCATCTGATATGGAATATCACTTTACCAGGACTTACACCAATTAGTTTCACCTATGACAGTACTTCTACACTGTATGACATACATCACTTGGATATGAACATCACTGTCATTTTGACAGACCTAAATACCTTTACTACAACAGAGTTTATAAATGAAGAACACATTGCATCCATCATTGTAATTACAGTACTTAAAAATATCACCTTGAATGGAACTAATCTGGAATGTAGCATAGCAAATCTTGATTCGGACTCCACAGTACTGTTTGTCAATACATCAGGTATGATTGTCAAAACTTACTGAACAGTATTATTGAAATGTACTTATGTTGTTACTATACATTCAGCCCACTCTTAAACTTTATTCTTTTTTAAAAATTAGTTATATGCTATGACATCTTTTAGTTAACTAGCTAACTGGTCAATTATCACTTTTGTAGTTCCTCTCACACCAACTGGCTTCAATGTAACTGGACAAAATGACATGCTACATTACAACACAACCATCACATTTGAATGGGATCCACCTCCTGGAAGTGGTCCAGAGGCCATTGTGGACTATTATTCAATTATAGTCACTCCTAGACCTCTCTCTCATCCAATTTTGAATATAGTCTTTTCAACTCTTTGGAATGTGACTTTGAATTACAACATCGAACACACAGCCATCATCACAGCAGTGAACTGTGCTGGAGAGAGCAGTCCTTTCACTTTACTTAACATTGAATTCAGTGAGTATGTGTGATGGTTATGTACTGCACTGCTCTTCATTACTCATTTGTACATTACTAGTTGACTGTGGTCCTCCTCTGTCACCAATCAATGGCCATCTTGGCAACTACTCCAGCACCAAGGAAGGCATCAATGTTACATTCCAATGCAATGAAGGATACATCCCTTCTATTGTGAGAATATCAACTTGTAATAGTTATGGTGTGTGGGATCCTTCCCCACATGAACATATTTGCACATTTAATGAAGGTAATTGATGATAATAGCTATAGTTGTATGGTATTTTTATTATTGATTTAACTGTCCTCAGCATTGGTGACTCTCACACTGCTTCAGATAAACACAAGAAGAGATGACATATATTGCCCTGGAGACACTGTATCATACAATTGTTCTATCATCTCCCACACTGAAGCACCTCAATTGGATTGGAAAGTGACTTTCCCTGGACTTATGCCTATTAGCTTCACATACAACAGCTCCTCTTCCCTGTATAAAATAGACAACTTGGATATGAACATAAGTGTTACTCTGACAGATTTTATCACCACTAATCTTTTAAATGAAATATACATGGAGTCGGTTCTTACACTGACAGTATTTAAAAATATCACTATGAATAACACTAAACTGGAATGCAGTATAGCAGATCTTCAGAGTGTCACAGTTACTGTATTTATTAATACATCAGGTAGGTATGTAAGGAGGCTTTAATCATTCCAAATTTTTAGCAGTTTTTGAGATTCCATTATTCTAACAGGTATAGGTATAATTATTCTAAGCAGAGAATGATTGCACTAGCTATATATTTATCTGTCTGAATAATTGTTCTATTAATTAATTCCCTCTAGTCCCCCTCACACCATCTGGCTTTAGAATAACAGGACAGAGTGATGCACTATATCATAACACCACCATCACATTTGAATGGGATCCTCCTCCAGGAGAAGGTCCAGAGGCCATTGTGAACTATTATATAATTACAGTCACTCCTAGACCACTCTCTTATCCTGTTTCAAATAGAATGTATTCCACACCTTGGATTGTGACTTTGGACTACAACATTGTATACACAGCCACCATCACAGCAGTGAACTGTGCCGGAGAGAGTAGCCCGTTCGTATTAACTAACATTAAATTTAGTGAGTTTTAATATCAATGGGTTCCACCTTAATCAATCTAAAAATAGTTAATCATTCACTATATCTATAATCGAAGCTTCTACTGATTCAGGAAATATGTAATAATATTATGACATGTATTTTTTACAGTTGATTGTGGGCCCCCTTTTCCACCTATCAATGGTAATGTTGGACATTATGCTAGTACAAAGGAAAGAACCAATGTTACTTTCCAGTGTGATGAAGGGTATGTCCCTTCCATCATGAGGATTGCAACTTGTAATAACTTTGGGATGTGGTCACCAGCTCCACAAGAACATAACTGTACACTGATTGAAGGTATGCATTTGTGATATTTTATAGTCTAATTCAAATCTTGAACCTCTCAGCATTGGTAACTTTAACCCTATTGGAAATCAGCACAAGCAGAGATGACATATATTGTCCTGGTGATACCATATCCTACAACTGTTCCATCACATCTAATACTGAAACACCTCACCTGATCTGGAGTGTCACTTTACCAGGACTTACACCAATTAGTTTCACCTATGACAGTACTTCTGCACTGAATGACATACACTACTTGGATATGAACATCACTGTCACTTTGACAAAACTAAATACCATTGCTACAACACAATTTGTTAATGAAGAATTCATTGAATCTATCATTGTGATAACAGTACTTAAAAATGTCAGCATGAATGGAACTGAGCTAGAATGTAGCATTACAGATCTTGGTAGTGACTCTGCAGTTGTATTTGTTAACACATCAGGTATGACAGTATAACTACAGTGAAATCTGGAGGAGGAAAGCTGTTGGTCTTAATAATATGCATGTATAGTTTAATTTTCTAGGTGAATATGTAATCAGACAATACATTTTGTCCTGTAACTATTAATGATGATTAACAGAGGTTCCAGAAAAGTATATTACATCAAGTAATGTGATGTATAAAGCTTTTCTTGGCGGTCAATTTGTTTGACAATGTGATCTTTCCATTGACTATCTCTAGACATGATCAAGTTTAATAGCACTAATTTTTGACCATCCTGACCAAAATCAACAAATTAAATACAGAAAGTGTTATTGTCATTGATATTCCATTTCATGATGCACACTATTTTTTTCTTATTATTATTGTCCATATTTTATTCTCAGTTCCCCTTTCACCAACTGGGTTCAAGATTACACAGCAGATGGATACATTGCATTATAACACAACTATCACATTTAAATGGGATCCTCCTCCAGGAGTAGGTCCAGAGGCTATTGTGGACTATTACCCAATTATAGTCACTCCTAGACCACTCTCTCATCCTGTTTCAAATAGAGTGTATTCCACACCTTGGATTGTGACTTTGGACTACAACATTGTATTCACAGCCACCATCACAGCAGTGAACTGTGCTGGAGAGAGTAGCCCATTCGTATTAACTAACATTAAATTTAGTGAGTTTTAATATTAATGGGTTCCACCTTAAAAATAGCTAATCATTCACTATAATATTATCTATAATCGAAGATTCTACTGATTCAGGAAATATGTAATATTATGACAATGTATTTTTTACAGTTGATTGTGGGCCCCCTTTTCCACCTATCAATGGTAATGTTGGACATTATGCTAGTACAAAGGAAAGAACCAATGTTACTTTCCAGTGTGATGAAGGGTATGTCCCTTCCATCATGAGGATTGCAACTTGTAATAGCTTTGGGATGTGGTCACCAACTCCACAGGAACATAACTGTACACTGATTAAAGGTATACATTTGTGATAATTTAACATAATATTATAGTCTAATAAATTTGAACTCCTCAGCATTGGTAACTTTAACCCTACTGGAAATCAGCACAAGCAGAGATGACATATATTGTCCTGGTGATACCATATCCTATAATTGTTCTATTACATCTAATACTGAAATACCTCACCTGATCTGGAGTGTCACTTTACCAGGACTTACACCAATTAGTTTCACCTATGACAGTACTTCTGCACTGAATGACATACACTACTTGGATATGAACATCACTGTCACTTTGACAAAACTAGATACCATTGCTACAACACAATTTGTTAATGAAGAACTCATTGAATCTATCATTGTGATAACAGTACTTAAAAATGTCAGCATGAATGGAACTGAGCTAGAATGTAGCATTACAGATCTTGGTAGTGACTCTGCAGTTGTATTTGTTAACACATCAGGTATGACACTACAGTCAAGTCTGGAGGAGGAAAGCTGTTGGTCTTAATAATATGCATGTATAGTTATAATTGTTAATAGCATGTTTGGTTAGTATTAGATTTAGCTCTCTGCATAATATTAATTTTCTAGGTGAATATGTAATCAGACAATACATTTTATCTTGTAACTATTAATGATGATTAACAGAGGTTCCAGAAAAGTATATCACACCAAGTCATGTGATGTATAGAGCTTTTCCTGGCAGTCAATTCATTTGACAATGTGATCTTTCCATTGACTATTTTCTATATCTGTAGCTAGACATGATCAAGTTTAATAGCATCATCCTACAGAAAGTGTTTTTGTCATTGATATTCCATTTCATGATGACATTATATTATTAATATTGTCCATATTTTATTCCCAGTTCCCCTTTCACCAACTGGCTTCAACATTACACAGCAGGTGGATACATTACATTATAACACAACCATCACATTTGAATGGGATTCACCTCCAGGAAGTGGTCCAGAGGCTATTGTAGACAAATATTTCATTTATATCACACCTAGACCACTGTCTCACCCAGAAATGAATTTTGTCACTGCACCATGGAATGTGACTGTCAGATATAATGTGAAATACACAGCAACTCTTACTGCTATTAATTGTGCTGGAGAGAGCAGTCCACTCTTACTACCTAACATTGAATTCAGTGAGTGAAGTAACTATTAGCAATCATCATTGAATATAAAATGCATTTATTCTGGGACAATGGTCTTGGCAAGTTAGTCATTATAAAAGACTGGCAAGTCTTGGCATGTAGTCCAATCTTAACAGCAATGATGTAATGATAATTACATAGTAGTGGGCAGATGTGATGTGGGCATGCTTTATTAGGTTATAACATCCTGTATGAATGTCCATGGATGAAGATTTGTAGAAGATATTTACAATGGAGATAATTGGGGTACAAAAATTAATTTACAATGGTTAGTTATATATTGATGACCATAATTTCATATGACACAGCAGTTTTAAAGGGCTACAGAGACTAAGAGGAGACTGACAAAATAATTAGAAGCTACATTTAAGGCCACTATTTTTGCTTCAGTTCACCTTCCGAATCAATTTATGACACTGCATGTAATATTATTATTCATCCCACAACAAAACAAACTGAATTTGTTATTCTGCAGTTGACTGTGGTCTCCCTATTGAGCCAATAAATGGAAATTTAGGAGAATATTTCAGTACAAAAGAAGGAGTTAATGTTACCTTCCAATGTAACGATGGCTATGTCCCCTCTGTCACGAACACTGCAACTTGTAATAACCATGGAATGTGGGAACCAGCACCAGAGGAACACAATTGTACATTTGTTGAAGGTAAGACACATGGTAATTATGTGTACAATCAATTATACTTCCTTTTTATGTGTGCTTACTTAGCATTGATCACTCTGGAATTAGTTGATTCAGATATGGTCTCTTCTGACATTGACTGTCCAGGGGACACATTGACCTATAACTGCAGCATAGAATCTAACAGTGAAACTCTACACTTGACATGGAATATCACTTTCCCTGAGGAAATACCTATAGACTTCACATTCAACAGCACCTCCATCTTGTTTACTTGGTATGATTGGGATATAGGTGTCAGTGCTGTTCTGACAGGGTACATTGATCAAGAGTATGTAAAGTCAACTATTATTTTCACCATAATGAATGATGTTATTCTGGATGGAACTGAATTGGAATGTAGTATTACAGATCTTGGTAATGAAATATCTATTCTGTACATCAATACATCAGGTATGTGTGTAGCTAATCACATAATTATAATAAAATTAATAATAATAGTAATAATAATAACAACAAACAAACAAACATACAAACAAACAAACAATGCTCAGGTATTGAAATGAAATCGACATTAAGCTTTATTATTATGTGAGAGAGAGATTTTGGGTGTGAGAGTCTGCACTAATAAGTCTTTTTTGGATAATAAATGCATCCATCAATCTATTGAATTAGTGCTTGATTCAAAATGTGCTAGCAGTTTTATCTGTCCAACTTTTATTGTGTGCCTCTCTTCTATGCTTGCTTTGATGTTCTTCACCTTGTACTGTATAGCTATCCCCTTTTATCCTGTCTGAAAACTAATCTTACTTTGTTAGCTTTTGTGAGTGGTCAAAGAATTGAAAAATAGATTAATGATAAAATTAATGATGTAATTTTTTCCTGAACCCAACTGTGAAATTTTACAGTGAAAGGAATCTTTGGGGTTGAAAATTAATTAGAGTCTCAAGAAAAATCCCAACATAGCTAATTATTAGTCCCCATAAACACTCCTGATCAGTTATGCACCTAAATTTACAAGCACAAAGACATAGGTTCTCTTCACAATAATATTCTTTTCATGCTATGTAGTTATAAAATGTAGTTCCAAAAATCTACCTTTTAAATTAACAGTAATTTTTCTCATTTTACAGAACCCTTACCACCTACTGATTTTAGAGTTACAAAGGTAGATGAGAAAATAATGGATGTCACTGTACATTATGAGTGGGATCCACCCATGGGAAGTGGTCCAGAAGCCATAGTAGATTACTACAGTATCATGATAACTCCTGAGCCAGTCCTCAACTACACATCAAATGTGATAGACTCTACATCTTTGAATGTGACACTAGATTACAATGTGCAGTACACGTTTTCTGTCATCTCACTGAATTGTGCAGGAGAGAGCCTTCCAACTGTGCATGTTTTTAAATTTGGTATGCATGGTCACATAAGCTATAATTTAACAACCAAAGGACAATGTAGGAATTAATTAGATCAAGAACAATCTCTGTATAACATGTGAAACTCCTACATTGTCTTTTCTGTGTAGAGGGAGAGAATGTATAATGAGGAGGCAGAATGCTAACAAGTCTAGTTGATGGTTTACAGTACTAAGGGGGGGGGGGGGATCCCTCAGAATGGTCAAATCTAGTTGATGGTCCACAGTATAGAGTACAATAAGGGTGAAGGATTCCTCTGACTGTCAAGTCCAACTGATGATTCACGGTACATTAAGATAAGGGTGTGGGATTCATCAGAAATGAATCAAAATACATATGAAGTGATGTGCATGAAATCATTATACACAAGCATTTTTAATGAGTGAATGTGATAGTAGCTAATATTGTTTTTTATTTTAAAGTATTATTACTGGAAGGGGAGCTAGGCCTCACTAGTAATATAATTTGCAGGGAGGGGGTAGAACTGTGGCATAGTCATAATGTGATTGATAGGTATATATGCAATCCATGTAAATGATATGATACATGTTCACAATAATATGCATGTATAGAATATACAATTACCTCTTTTGCTCAGTTTTCTCCACCCCTCAGGTTTCATGTCTTAAAAAATATTATTTGGCTTTTTTATTAATGATGAAAAGGTAATAGTTATAATATGCTGAAAAAAAGAATGTTCAAATTGAGGTCAAATCACTTAATAACAGCTAAAAATGTTTCAGTATTGATATATAACCACATTACATTTCCCATTGAAATGAGTTCATTCATGTAGCTAGCTGGCTAACTATAATGTTTCTCATACTCTTGTTGATAATGCAGTTGTGACAATAGCTAACTATTAAAATTATGCTACAAGATAACAATATCAGCAAGCTGAAGCTATTCCTACTTCTGGGAACTAGAAAGTTTAGATATAGCTATGTATATGGTAGCAGTTACATTCCTTAGCCATATTTGCAGTCACTACTGTTGACAGGCTTATGCTAAACTAATGCTGCCAATCTTCTTGTAACTCGAAAGATAGCTACAATTAATTTTATAGCTACTGTTTGTAATTACATGACAGTAATTTTGCAGAGTTCATGGCTTGACACCATTAGAGCACCTATATACCTAAGGATAAGAATTGTAGTAGCATAATAAGATACATTACTTTCTTTCATCCTTCATCACCCAATGATGTGAAATAGTAAAACATCTTGTGTGATTTCCAGGCCAATGTTTATCATAAGAATTGCATGATCATCGAGAATCTATCAAGAGTCTATCAAGTGTCTATATAATGAAATTGAGTGAGTAATAAACTTTAGCTCTACCTAAAACTGTAACCAAACAGAAGATCTATCTGTACCAAACACAATGGAATTTAATTCTGGCATTGTAGATGTAGCTAACCACAGGGCAGCATAGAAGGTGGGGCTTGCAGGGTTCTAGTCTAGATACAATCATGATTTATATATCATAGCTTAGCTACTTATTAGTCAACAAGAGATTTTGTGATGGCCTTTGAATTTACCACTAGCAAACTCCAACTAGCACTGTCACTTTTAGTTTGGCTATACTATTCCTGGTAGCTTCTACCATCCAAGTGGAACAGAGAATTGACATGAGCAAACATCATATACATTCTGCTAAATGTAGATATTACTTTCCTAAAAATAAATTTCAGCTGTAAACTAATAGTTGCTTCAGTGAAAGCAGATCTTTTGTTGAAAGAAGAATTAGCTAGCAGCCTGGAAAGCAGAAACAAATGTCTTTATTAAAGCTAGAACTAGCTATTATATTATATGATGGATATTAGGCTATGGTCTTTACCACCTCTATATTCTACACTCTCTGGTGTAACCAAGTGTAATTAATTATTTTATGTAGCTGATTGTGGCCACCCCCAACCTCCAACAAATGGTAGTCTAGGAGAGTATGTTAAAACCACAGAAGGGTCTAATCTGACCTTTAAGTGTAATGATGGATACATTCCTTCCACTGTAATGACTGCAATTTGCATTGGTGGAGTGTGGGACCCACCACCAGAAGAACACAACTGTACTGAAAATCAGAGTAAGCAGTTAGTTAATGTAGCTATTAAATTATGGCAAAAATTATAAATGAATAAATCCTTATTTATTTCTAGCTCTGCTGAGGTCTGCCACATTTTTTTATTTGTAAAAGCATTGATTTATTAAACTTAGTATGTAAAGTGTATCATTGTTACGGATTTTATTTCTGATTTCTATAGCAAGAATCAATCAACTGGATTATTTAAATCTAGCAAGTCTGGTGCCATTATTGGGTATTCTTTATATCTTTATCGTTTTTTCTGTCCTCACTTGTTTCTGCATCCACTCATATGTGGCTATAAAGTATTCAAAAAAAATTCGATCATATTTTGAAGATGAGGATGAGCAAAATGAAAAGAATTCCATAGAGACAGAGACACTATCAAAAAATGAAGGATCCAATCTTCCAGAAGATAATGCAACTCTAACAACACTGCCAATTAAACAACCTAAAGAGATTTCACTACTTTCAGAGATGAAATTGCTGGATAGTAACTTGCTGGATAGTAACTTGCTGGATAGTAACTTGCTGGATAGTAACTTGCTGGATAAACTGGATAGGAATCAGTTGGTTAAACGTGGTGGTAAACATCCAAATTACAATCAGATTAGAGAGTTACCACTAGCAACTGATATCAAAACTGTTAGAAAAATGTCACCACATTCTAAAGAGCTGTCACTTGCACCTAATATTAAGAATCAGGATAATAATGTGTTAAATCAATCACCAGCTATAGATATTAAAAAGTTGCCATCTGGACTTGATAGCATAAAGATGGATAAACAGATACCATTACCACCTGATGTCAAACCAATGTCACTTGTACCTGATGTCAAACCAACATCACATATACCTGATGTTAAACCAATGTCACTTGTACCTGATGTCAAACCAACTGATGTCAAGCCAACTGATGTCAAGCCAACTGATGTCAAGCCAACTTCACTTGTATCTGATGTCAAACCAATGTCACTTGTACCTGATGTGAAGCCAGTATCACTTCTACCTGATGTCAAACCAGTATCACTTCTACCTGATGTCAAACCAATATCACTTCTACCTGATGTCAAACCAATATCACTTGTACCTGATGTCAAACCAATATCACTTGTACCTGATGCCAAACCAATATCACTTGTACCTGATGCCAAACCAATGTCACTTGTACCTGATGCCAAACCAATGTCACTTGTACCTGATGTCAAACATGCCAATGAACCAATTATAGAGTCATTACCACTTTATGAGTCCGATAATACAGAAATCAATAAACAAGTTTGGGGCAAATCACCAACACCATCTGAGAAAAAGGTTAAGATAATGCCACCATTGGTAGATATCAATATGCAAAAACTAAATAACAATACAACAGCAACAGCAATACCTGATGCTACTAAAGTGAGCTTGATAAAATCTCAAGTACTAGAAGATATGGAGGAAAGATCATTTTCACCATTATTAGAAGATAGATATTTGAATTCCCCTTTTGAAGAAGATACTATGTCTCCACTGCCACACGGAAAAGATACTATGTCTCCACTGCCACATTTTAATGTGGCAAAAAAACACATGAGAGGATTATCATCTTATCAAACTGGAGGAAGTATAGACAGTGACACAGATATCTTACCACATCAACATGAATCTAATTGGAGTATAAATACAATGACACGTCCTGATTCAAATTTTGATAGTAGAGTATCAACAGCAGCTAATTTTACCTCTCAGAGTAGGCCTAACAGTGTATTCCCACTGAGTGATAATATAAGTTTGGCTACTCTTGAAAGCTATGAATCAGAAGGTTATGATGATTGATTCCTCATTCCAAACATGCATAATGTCTACAGTTGAAGTTAACTATTATCTACTCATTGCTTAGCTACGTACATTATAGCTACACTGTCAAGATTAATTTATCTTGTTAACGAGTCAGAGCCTTTATATCATGTATATAATATATACCATGGCATAAATTGAAACTATATCTATATCAGAATTATATACTTATTAAGTGAACTACAGATGTGGTATCATCATGATCAGGATTATCAACTACTAGTCATGTTGGCCAAACAGCTGTATTGACATGCTGGTGATCATGACAGCATTTTGTCCCACCTATATCAATAGTACTTTCTCTGACACTTCATTTTCAGCTGTTGTAGCTATAGAGAAGCACATAAAACAAGGTGTGTAGCCAATACTCACTTCCTTCATTCTCTCCTTCCTTCCTTCTTAACTACCTTCCTTCTTTTCTTTCTTCCTTCCTTTTTTTTTTCCTTTCTTTCTTTCCTTCTTTATACTGGCCTAATTCAAGGCTGTAGTATTTTGATTTATAGCTAAAGCAATGGCACACAATAGGGTGATTTGACTGTTGTGAAAGTAAGTGATTACTTCATTTTCTTTGAGCTAGTCTTGGGAAATAAAATGAAAGAAAGAAGGGAAAGAAGGAAACAAGGAAAGAAAGAAAGAAAGAAAGAAGTAAAAAAAGAAATAAAACTTTGATGCTTTTTATGCATTATTATGATGATAACAAGCAATACTAAACCCTGAATAGTAATGATAAAAACCAAAATAGTATGCCAGTAGTTACAATTTTATTACAGTAGGTAACACACTATACTGAAGTGGACTTAGTTATATAGTTACCTATGTACCTGTACGTAAGGTGCTTTAGTACCTTCTATTCCTAGTCCTTTTTCTGCCTCTAGAGATAGAGCAATGCATGGGTGGTTATAATATTGTCATCATGCACATTTTAATACTGAAACAAAATCTGTCAAAATTAATAGTATTACCTTTTCAGATTTGTATAAATTTAACTGTTATACAACAACTATTAGCTATAATTTATACGTACATGCGTACATGTTTTGGTTACACTCAAAGATATCCATAATTATGCTGTTATTACTATATCTGATTACTAGCATGACCACCTTAACTTGCTCCTACCCTTTATAGAAGTTAAAGAATAATCCATCATAAAAATTAATAACAGATTCAGATGAGATGTTCTTTGATACTTGGCTAATGCTTAATTAATTGGTGGTTAACATTGACACACTGGATTAAATATTAGTAGTTTCCTACTTTACCTACTAGCTATATAAAATACAAGCAAACCTGATGATCTCTAAACTTGTCCATGGATTCTTTTTGAGTAATAATCTTTGTTACTATAATTATGCAAAAATGTATTATGTTGTGCTTTACTGCTTTAACTTATCAATGAAACCAGTTGTAGATTATTCTGTTATGAATTAATTCTAGGAGTGCCACTATGAGTTACTTTAAGTCTGTGTTAAATAGGTGTCAGATTACACCTACATGAATGTACACTGGGTGGGAATCATGGGGAAGACAATGAGTCCCTCTACAATAGCTACATGCATACTGTAACATCTAGCTTGAGCTTAACTTCCTGTATGAAACAAGCAGAAAACTTGATGGACATGTCAACAATGCTTCTTGTTTATTCGATGTAAATTATATTCAGCTTATTGATATAGCTAACAAGGTGTATTATTGATGATTTGCAAATCCAGACAATATTATCATGACGAAATATTTTTTGCTAGCTATAATAATTGTAGGGTGCTCAGAAATTTCAGTTCCTGAGTTAGCTATTAAATATTTAGCTAGTTTCAGGTTTATTATTATGGAAGCACCATCTATGGGCACTACAATTCCAGACCTTCTTTTGGCTATTGTGCACATCTTTAACATTCTTACTGATTGCCAAATCAGTGTGATGAGCTGGTTCATTTCAACAACCTACCTAGCTATGTCTAGGGCTATTAACTATAATTATTAGTGGCATTTCTATAAAGTACAATCATAGTAAGCTGTATCCTTAAAAATTGGAAGCACACTTGGATCTAGAATAGATCTATCAGATGAACTGCTGAAGTGGAGGGTGTTATGACTAGATCTGACTCCATAAGCCTTTGTATTCTGAATAATCCCATGTAATTAATTTTGTGTAGTTGCACAGTTGTATTAATTTTTACAACTAGCATGGCAAGATCATAATCATAGTGATAATGTATAAAGAAAAATTTCCTCTGCTGTCCAAAATTTGCTATTAGCTATATTAGGGGTTCCATGCATGGTAATAGAACCCAATGGATACAAAAATGTCGAATTGTTTAACTATCCACTCATTGTAGAAGCCTGTTTAGCTTTTAGCCAATATGCAGAGACATTAAACATTAGTTTAAACAGAATCATGACAAAAATCTAAACACTTACCCTTTACCTTATGCCCTATCTAGTGAATAATGTTATAATAATAGGATGTTTAACCCACTATAGCTACACATAACTAAGGGATAAAAAATTATTGAAGCTAAATATAGCTACAGCTACATTTTCAGAAATATTATAGCTATTGCAATAGACAATCATAATACTAAGAGAATATGGACAGTACTGCAGTGAATAGTACTGAAGAAAAGCAGGAAGTTTAATTTGTACATCAGACACTATAATATTGTATTATTTTGTATCACTAGTTGACTGTGGTCCTCCTGCATCACCAATCAATGGCTATCTTGGTAATTACTCCAGCACAAAAGAAGGAACTAATGTTACATTCCAATGTAATGAAGGCTATGTACCTACTATTGTGAGAATATCAACTTGTAATAGATATGGTGTATGGCACCCTGCACCACATGAACACAACTGCACATTAACTGAAGGTAATATTGATGATAATTGTAAATATTCCTATCAAGTTGATTGTCCTCAGCATTGGTGACTCTCACACTTCTTCAAATAAACACAAGCAGAGATGACATATATTGCCCTGGAGACACTGTATCATACCATTGTTCTATCATCTCTAACACTGAAACACCTCATTTGAAATGGAAAGTGACTTTCCCTGGACTCATGCCTATTAGCTTCACTTACAACAGCTCCTCTTCCCTGTATAAAATAGACAGCTTGGATATGAACATAAGTGTCACTCTGACAGATTTTACCACCATTAATCTGACTGAATATGTGAATGAAGAACATATGGATTCTATTCTTACACTGGCAGTACTTAAAAATATCACTATGAATAAAACAGAACTGGAATGTAGTATAGCAGATCTTCATAATGGCACAGTCACAGTTTACATTAATACATCAGGTATGTATGTATGTATCTAGTTACTTAGTACCTATACAGAGCCAAGCCAATCATGATAATAGCATAATATTGTTGTAAAATCAGAAGCAACGTGGCTAGACTCAGGTTTACAGCAGAAAATTTAGCAGCAGCACACACACACTCACACATGTGGTTAATAAAACAACAGAATGTTCCAGAAGGTTCTAAAGTACAAATCAAAGTTTACAAGTTTACACCATTTTGCACAAGCACTTGTGAGTAAAATGACTCAAAACAGGATTTTCCTTAGCTTCTCCAAGTTGCTGTGACTTAGTCCCTTGGTCAACATATCTGTCACCATGACTTCTGTATGGCAATACTTCAGCTCAACAGATTAATCAGTAACTCGCTCATGAATGAAGTGATGCTAAAGATCAAATGTGTTTTACTCAACCATGGTACTGAGGATTCTTTGATTATCTTCATAAATCACAATACTCTTAGTTGGTTCACTTTTAACACTCGATTCTGAAATAAGTTGTCTTATCCAGATTGCCTCCTGCACAGCAATTGACACTTGGCCTCAGCAGTAAATAAGGCCAATGAAGCTTGCTTTAAACTCTTCCAACTACGTAATTCCAGCACCACTCAGCTTGAAGATGTACCCAGAAGTAGACCTTCTATCACCAGCCCAATTGGAGTCAGAATAATCAAAGCAAACCTGTCCATCAACTTGGCATCTTTCATCCCAAACTTCTACAATACCTTGTCAACATAAACTGGTTGTCCTATCCACACATCTTCAGTGCATCCCAAGAAAGAAATGCAACCAACCAAGATCCTTCACATCAAATCTCTCAGCCAGAGCAAGTTTAATGAAATCCTTCACTTGTCTCTCATCCTTTCCAGCAATGATCATAACACACAGACAATCATTTTGCCACCAGACTCATAAATGCAAGGATCACTTGTTGATTGCACAAAAATTCCATTGGCTTCAGATACCCAAATTCCAACAGCATGGAGCTTGCTTTAGTCCATAAAGGCTACATTTGAGCTATATAGCAAAACAGATGCTCCTGTTCTTTCACCACAAAACCCTTTAGCTGCTTCATGAATACCTGGTTTCGTAATTACATCTACTTACCTGATGAAATTTCAGACCTCTTTGCATGGACATAGCAACCAACATTCGCAGTGACTCCATTCAAACAATAGGACAAAATGTTTCGTCATAGTCTGTTTCCTCCACTTGCATGAAACCCTGGGCTACCAGCCTAGCCTTGTAACTCTCCACTTCACCATATTCATTGGTTTTCACTTAAAATACCCACTTGCTTTCAACTGATTTACAATCTTTTGGCAACTCGACCAGCTTCCACACATCATTAGTGAATGCATTTCTGCTGTCATGGCATCTTCCCACTTCCACTTCTGCTGACCATAATTGAGTGCTTCCTCAAAAGTGGTTGGTTCATCAAGACTGTCCTTGGCATAAGACACTCTCTCCACATTGCAATCCTGATTCTACGACTGTATCCAGCTCTATCAGCCAATAGCCCATGACTTCCCTGCCATACCAAACTAGCACACATCATTTAGCCACTGGATCTCTCATCCTTCACGAGGATAGCTTACACAGCCAAATGCTCAAAGATACTAGATTAAAAGCATCAAATGGAGCCTTTCACACCCTTGGTAGGATTCAATTCCATAGACTACTGTGCACAATGCTTCTCCCGATCCAGATAGCTCTCAATCATTAACCACAGCTTTCGATATACCCATGCATATCTTGACTTATCATCAATGAATGTGAGGAAATATTCTGCACTACTAGGACATAATTTTGTATTGACAGTTCCACACACATCACTATGAACTAACTCCAATAGCTCCTTTGCATGTTTTTCATTGTCACAGGACTCACACTCTCATATGTAGAGACTCCCACATCTTGAAGCACATGCTATCAACTTCTTGTTGGAATCCACAATTTGACAACCTTGACCTGTCAAACTCAGTCACTTCCCCAGCCTTGGATACCTTTAACACACTTAGCAAATTCAAATTGTAAGAGAGATCCGGAACAAACAGCTTTCCTCTTCTTTCCATCAGGTAGCTCATCAATGTAACCAATCCCCGTCCAACAGCATTCAAACAGTGACCATAATCTTCTCAGGCCTTTTAAAGTTCTGGTACTCAACAAACATTGACCTGTCATTACCCATGTGACAGGTTGCACCTGAGTCCCCAATCCAATTGCTTGTTAAGCCAGCTGACATAGCCACATGCTTCATGATTAAAACCTTGTGTCATTCATCTCTTCAGACATCATATGAGCTGTGTGTTTTTCACTCCTTTTCTTCGTTCACTGGAAAACTCTGGACAAACTATTTTGAAGTGCCCATGCTTCCCACAATGATAACAGAGACCTTTCCTGTATAACTTTATAGACAGTGTTGCCATAGCCTTCTCATCAAGAGTACCTTCTTCTTTCTCTTCCTTTCTTCATGCAACAGCTTTTCAGTTACAACATCCATGATTAGCACAGTTGCATTAGCCTCAAGGGCAGTGACTAACATTCCAAATGAGTCTGGTAGGCGTACTAGAAGATATATGACTTGATCTTCCTCGGACAATGACGCCTCCATCACAATGAATTATTATCTTTGATGTGGCCTTGATCACCTTCCTTTAACCTTAATGAATGTAGCTTCCTTCTCTTATTTGCCCACATCTTTTTCTGGAACTGGTATCCAAGTTTGGTCTACACTTCCTTGGGGTCAGTTGGTTCACCAATCAGATAGAGTAGAGTTGGGTCAATTGGCAAAACCACAATTACAAGAAGTGCCCTGTCTCATAGCTCCACAAACCTGCTTCATCTACATTTGAAGTAACATCTGTACCATTTACAATCTTCTAGAGGCCTTCCTTCATTAGGGCCATCTTACATTGGATCTTACATGTATGGTAATTTAATCCATTTAATGGCACAACATTTATTATTCTAGACTCAGCCATTTTCCACACACTTTCACTTGTCACCACACAGCTAAAAAGTTTAACAGACTACAGAGTTCACCTGTAATTACTTCCTGTAGCTAGTAGGTAGGCTGTTCTGGGCTCATAACCTGCTGTAAAATCAGCAGCAACTGGGCTAGACTCAGGTTTGCAGCAGAAAAATTATCATTAAAGCAGCATCATGCAAACATGATTAACAAGACATGACATAAAGTTCCAGTAGATTCTAAAGTACAAATCAAAATTTACAAGTTCACACCATTTTGCACAAGTGCTATTTCCAACACATATTGTTCAACATGGGGAGAAACATTGATAATCATATTTTCCCTTTTCTCTAGTCCCCCTCACACCAACCGGTTTCAGAATAACAGGACAGAATGATGCACTGTATTATAACACAACCATCACATTTGAATGGAATTCACCTCCAGGAATAGGTCCAGAGGCTATTGTGGACTATTATTCAATTGTAGTCACTCCTAGACCTCTATCTCATCCGGTTTCAAATATAGTGTATTCCACACATTGGAATGTGACTTTAGAATACAACATTAACCATACAGCTGCCATTACAGCAGTGAACTGTGCTGGAGAGAGCAGCCCATTCATATTAACTAAAATTGAATTCAGTGAGTCCTATAAATACATGCTCTATAAATAATTGCATCCATAATTCAATGTTATAAGATGGTCATTTCCCATTTGTGTCATAGCATCTTTCTATAATTATTATAAATTATAATTATTTGAAACTAATCATTAGTCTTGACTATCTAATATTTAGTTGATTGTGGACCTCCTATTCAACCTATCAATGGAAATTTTGGAAATTACTCTAATACAAAAGAAAGGAGCAATTTTACCTTCTACTGTGATGAAGGGTATGTCCCCTCCATCCATAGGATTGCAACATGTAATAGCTCAGGGGTGTGGTCACCAGCTCCAGATAAACATAACTGTTCACTGATTGAAGGTATTCAACAATATAGATACATACACTTATCTTTTTAGAATTATAACTTTCCTCAGCTTCAGTAACCTTAACCCTTTCAAAAATCAACACAAGCAGAGATGACATATATTGTCCTGGAGACACCATATCCCACAACTGTTCTATCACATCTAATACTGAAACACCTCATCTGATGTGGAATATCACCTTACCAGGACTTACACCAATTAGTTTCACCTATGACAGTACCTCTACATTGTACGACAAGCAACATTTGGATATGAACATCAGTGTCACTTTGACAAAACTAGATACCATTGCTATAACAGACTTTGTAAATGAAGAACACATTGAATCCATCATTGTGATAACAGTACTTAAAAATATCACCATGAATGGAACTAATCTGGAATGCAGTATTGTAAATCTTGATGCAGACTCTACAGTATTGTTTGTTAATACATCAGGTATGATTGCTAAACAATAATATTATTGAAATGTAGTTATGTTGCTACTAGCCCACTCTTAAATTTCATTCTTTTGTTAAAAATTAGTTATATGTTATGACATCTGTTAACTTGCTAACTGGTCAATTATTACTTTTGTAGTTCCCCTCACACCAACTGGCTTCAATGTAACAGAACAGGTGGATTCATTGCATTATAACACAACTATCACATTCGAATGGGATCCACCTCCTGGAAGTGGTCCAGAGGCTGTTGTTGACAGTTATTCAATACTCTTTACGCCTAGACCACTCTCACATCCAAGTTTTAATGTTCTCTATTCATCTCCATTGATTGTGACATTAGGATATAATGTGGAACACACAGCTGTCATTACTGCAGTCAACTGTGCTGGAGATAGCAGCCCTTTCACTTTACTTAACATTGAATATAGTGAGTGTGTGATGGTTATATACTGCACTGTTCTTCATTACTCATTTGTACACCACTAGTTGACTGTGGTCCTCCTCTGTCACCAATCAATGGCCATCTTGGCAACTACTCAAGCACCAAGGAAGGGATCAATGTTACATTTCAATGCAATGAAGGATATATCCCCTCTATTGTGAGAATATCAACTTGTAATAGTTATGGTGTGTGGGATCCTTCCCCACATGAACATATTTGCACATTTAATGAAGGTAATTGATGATAATAGCTATAGTTGTATGGTATTTTTATTATTGATTTAACTGTCCTCAGCATTGGTGACCCTCACACTGCTTCAGATAAACACAAGAAGAGATGACATATATTGCCCTGGAGACACTGTATCATACAATTGTTCTATCATTTCAAACACTGAAACACCTCATTTGAATTGGAAAGTGACTTTCCCTGGACTCATGCCTATTAGCTTCACATACAACAGCTCCTCTTCCCTGTATAAAGTAGACAGCTTGGATATGAACATAAGTGTCACTCTGACAGATTTTACCACCACTAATTTAACTGAATATGTAAATGTAGAATACGTAGAGTCTATTCTTACACTAACAATACTTAAAAACATCGCTATGAATAAAACCAAACTGGAATGTGGTATAGTAAATCTTCACAGTGATACAGTTACAGTACTCATTAATACATCAGGTATGTATGTAGCTCATGTACTAAGATAATTATAATTATGTTGCTACAAAGCATGCAAGAAGTGTTGATTATATTTATTAATAATGTTATTCGCTCTAGTCCCACTCACACCAACTGGTTTCAGCATTACTGGACAGAATGATTCACTACATTATAATACCACCATCACATTTGAATGGGATCCACCACAAGGAAGAGGGCCAGAAGCTATTGTGGACTATTATTCAATTTTAGTCACTCCTAGACCTCTCTCTCATCCACCTTCGAATATAGTTTATTTCACACCTTGGAATGTGACTTTGGACTACAATATTGTACACACAGCCACCATCACAGCAGTGAACTGTGCGGGAGAGAGCAACCCATTTATATTAACTAACATTGAATTCAGTGAGTATTAATTACTTCAATATGAGATTGTTATTTTTCAAATTGTTTCATAGTGAATAATATAGCTAAATAAACAACAGGACCTCTCTAATTCAGCATTAGAAACTTAAACATTAACTTTCTAATTATTATTATGCTTAATTTATTCAATTGATGGTGTATTTGGCAAGGGTACAAGTGGTAGACTTATCAGTAACATTCAAGTATAACATCATTTCTAACGACCCTGTGATAGCTACTGAATAGAGAAGTGAGCTGCATTAATGTGCATATGTGGGAATAAGAATGTACTTGACATTTTGATATACCGTATTTCCTGAAATTTTCATTTATTAATAATTCATTTTTTAAATTTTCATGTTGTTTTAATTTCGGATAAGCCTGGCGAGCTTAGCATGCTGCCCTCTGCATCTCCAATTATTAAACTTTTTAAATTTCGTAATAAAAGTGACATCCAAAATTAAAACAATGACGAAAATTTCAGCAAATATGGTATTGTACCTTATAAGTTCACAAACATGCATTTTACAATAGTCAATATCTGCCCTGCCCACAGTTCTTTGTGCTAATAGCTATTTTTATAATAATAGAAAATTGAATTTTTATATAACTATTATCAAATATTATTATATTTATATAATATTAATAGTTGATTGTGGACCTCCCATTCCGACTATCAATGGTAATCTGGGATATTACTCTAATACAAAAGAAAGGACAAATATTACTTTCCAGTGTGATGAAGGATATGTCCCCTCCAGAGTCAGGATAGCAACATGTAACAGCTTTGGGATGTGGTCTCCAGCTCCACAGGAACATAATTGTTCACTGATTGAAGGTATTCAGCAATATAGATACATACACTTATCTTTTTAGAATTATAACTTTCCTCAGCTTCAGTAACCTTAACCCTTTCAAAAATCAACACAAGCAGGGATAATATATATTGTCCTGGAGACACTATATCCTACAACTGTTCCATCTTATCTAATACTGAAACACCTCATCTGATCTGGAATATCACCTTACCAGGACTTACACCAATTAGTTTCACCTATGACAGTACTTTTACACTGTATGACATACACCACTTGGATATGAACATCACTGTCACTTTGACAAAACTAGATACCATTGCTATAACAGAATTTGTAAATGAAGAACACATTGAATCTATCATTATTATAACAGTACTTAAAAATGTCACCATGAATGGAACTAATCTGGAATGTAGCATAGCAAATCTTGATTCAGACTCTACAGTATTGTTTGTTAATACATCAGGTATGATTGTTGCAATTTTATTGTAGTATGCTGTTACGATTTTAGCTATGTATTCAGCCCACTCTTCAATTTCATTCATTCTTTCAGAATATGACATCTGTTATATTTTAGCATAAACTTCACTAACTGGTCAATTATTACTTTTGTAGTTCCTCTCACACCAACTGGCTTCAATGTAACAGAACAGGTGGATTCATTGCATTATAACACAACTATCACATTCGAATGGGATCCACCACCTGGAAGTGGTCCAGAGGCCGTTGTTGACAATTATTCAATACTCTTTACACCTAGACCACTCTCACATCCAAGTCTTAATGTTCTCTATTCATCTCCATTGATTGTGACATTAGGATATAATGTGGAACACACAGCTGTCATTACTGCAGTCAACTGTGCTGGAGATAGCAGCCCTTTCACTTTACTTAACATTAAATTCAGTGAGTGTGTGTGATGGTTATGTACTGCACTGTTCTTCATTACTCATTTGTACATCACTAGTTGACTGTGGTTATCCTCTGTCACCAATCAATGGCCATCTTGGCCACTACTCCAGCACCAAGGAAGGAACCAATGTTAAATTCCAATGCAATGAAGGCTATGTCCCCTCTATTGTGAAAGTAACAACTTGTAATAGTTATGGTGTATGGTATCCTTCGCCACATGAGCATAACTGCACATTAACTGAAGGTAATTGATAATTGTATTTTGTGTGGTAATCTTACTATCAATTTGACTCTTCTCAGCATTGGTGACCCTCACACTTCTTCAAATAAACACAAGGAGAGATGACATATATTGCCCTGGAGACACTATATCATATAACTGTTCTATCATCTCTAATGCTGAAGCAACTCATTTGAATTGGAAAGTGACTTTCCCTGGACTCATGCCTATTAGCTTCACATACAACAGCTCCTCTTCCCTGTATAAAATAGACAACTTGGATATGAACATAAGTGTCACTCTGACAGATTTTACCACCACTAATCTAACTGAATATGTACATGAAGAACACATAGAGTCTATTCTTACACTGACAGTACTTAAAAATATCACTATTAATAAAATCAAACTGGAGTGTAGTATAGCAGATCTTCATAATGACACAGTTACAGTTTACATTAATACATCAGGTATGCCTGTATCTAGTTAATTAACTAGTACCTGTAGCTACAGAGCCAATCACTAAGTTGTATGATATAACATTATCCTTTAAACTCAACATTAGAAGAAACATTGACAATCTTTTTTTTTTCTTTTCTCTAGTTCCCCTCACACCAACTGGTTTCAGAATAACAGGACAGAATGATGCACTATATTATAACACAACCATCACATTTGAATGGAATTCACCTCCAGGAATAGGTCCAGAGGCTATTGTGGACTATTATTCAATTGTAGTCACTCCTAGATCTCTATCTCATCCAGTTTCAAATATAGTGTATTCCACACCTTGGAATGTAACTTTGGAATACAACATTGACCACACAGCTGCCATCACAGCAGTGAACTGTGCTGGAGAGAGCAACCCATTCATATTAACTAACATTGAATTCAGTGAGTCCTATAAATACATGCTATATAAATAACTACAAGCTTAATCCAATGTTATAAGATTGTTATTTCCCAATTGTGTCATAGCACCTTAAATAAACAACACTTTGTTATAATTATATTTGAAATTTAAATTTAGTTGATTGTGGACCTCCTATTCAACCTATCAATGGAAATTTTGGAAATTACTCTAGTACAAAAGAAAGGAGCAATGTTACCTTCTACTGTGATGAAGGGTATGTCCCCTCCATCCATAGGATTGCAACATGTAATAGCTCAGGGGTGTGGTCACCAGCTCCAGATAAACATAACTGTTCACTGATTGAAGGTATTCAACAATATAGATACATACACTTATCTTTTTAGAATTATAACTTTCTTCAGCATCAGTAACCTTAACCCTTTCAAATATCAACACAAGCAGAGATGACATATATTGTCCTGGAGACACTATATCCTACAACTGTTCTATCACATCTAATACTGAAACACCTCATCTGATGTGGAATATCACTTTACCAGGACTTACACCAATTAGTTTCACCTATGACAGTACCTCTACACTATATGGCTTACGCCACTCGGATATGAACATCAGTGTCACTTTGACAAAACTAAATACCATTGCTACAACAGAATTTGTAAATGAAGAACACATCGAATCCATCATTATAATAACGATACTTAATAATGTCACCTTGAATGGAACTAATCTGGAATGTAGCATAGCAAACCTTGATTCACACTCTACAGTATTGTTTGTTAATACATCAGGTATTGTGATGTAGCTAACTTTTTAATGTGAAGTCAGTCAAATCACTGGTAAAAATAGTTTGTGTAGCCCCACACATCTCTAAAATTATTAGTTAAACAAACTTCTCATTCATAATTGGTTTATATTTCTTTAGTTCCTCTCACACCCACTGGCTTCAGTGTAACACAGAACGTGGATTTATTGTATTATAATACAACTATAACATTTGAATGGGATTCACCTCCAGGAGATGGTCCAGAGGCCATTGT
>OZ024673.1:3405838-3655838 GCA_964016965.1 Diacarnus erythraeanus | reverse complement strand
TCGTGTGTATAGTAGTAATTCAGTATAGGATCATTGTTAAACCCTTCCACCCATGGAAAAGACTCATCTAAATTCCTGTCATCATCTATTCCTCGGCTGTTAATGAGTTTAACAATCTGCTGAGTCCAGGTAGTGCCCGACTTTGGGTAGCTCACTACCCAGATGTCGTCAGGACGCAGGGCCATGTTCTTCATGCCATCCTCCACCCATGAGCGAGATACGTAAGGCGGGAACAGCAAGCCTTTTGTAGTAATTCTCTTTCTTTCTGGAGCAAGTTTATAGCATAAACCTTGATCCATTCTGAGGCTATAAATATTCTTCAGCAATAACTTTTGTTGCAAGCTAGGATTGTTGAGGTCTACTTTTGTAGCTTGGTCTTCAGAGTAATATTCACCTCAGTTTCTGTAGTAAAAACTATAGTCTAAAGCTTTTTTTATACCATCACAACAGCTGCAGCTTGTGAGTGAGCATTTGGCAACAATAAGTAGTTCCTTAAGAAGAAACGGAAAACCCTTTTTTGCAGATCTATTTGATTAACTTCAAGCATAGAATTAGTTGGCCTGAGTTCCAGACATCCTAAGTGTCATTTTTGTGCATTTATTGTACATGAAATTTTTGGCAGGACAAAATTTATACCTTAGGTTACAATAATTTAATGTAGCCACAAAACACTATTGTCTGTAATGCTTGTTTAGAAACAGTGATTGAGTTTCTACACTGGCAGTCAAAAGAAACTAGCTATTATGTTTTACAAGTGCATCCTTCTATTATAACCTGTATTTCCTTGGAAACCAAACTTTAATTCACTCTCAATAATAGAACCCAAAAACATTTATCTCTCTTAAGACACAATCATACTTATGACATTGAATATACATAGTATCAAGCATTAGTATAAGCAAGTAGCTAGCATTCACAGGATGTGTGGCATATTCTGCATGCCTAAAAGTTATCATCTACGTAAGGTGCTAATATATCTACCACCTCCTCCATTCAGAATATTTTACTTTTATAGTTTCACATTTTCCAAAGTCTCCAGTCAGTATTAGATTGTGAGCTAAATTCACAGATTTAGCTATAAACATTCTACTTGTGGCCATATTTGTAAACTACAATGATTTTTTTTTGAATAATACACTTGTATATAACAGCCATCTATGTAAAATGAACTTAATGTGAACATAAATTGAAGTTGTTCCCAATGTCCCAAGACTTTTCCCCTCTTCTTTTGAAGTGGATTAAATATGTACAGTTTATACATTACTAGTTATGTGTAATAGTAACAATTTTATGGAAAATGGGTTAGATTGAAAGGGCTATAATATTACAAATAGATGAGCTAACCTCACCAGACTATTGAAAAAATTTAATATTAATGGCTCAATAAACCTATGGTGACAAATGCTGGCAACAGAGATGCCTCAGAGCTGCCAAATCTACAGTTTTCTCTTGTAGTAGTCTAACTACATTGTTGCAATGCATGAACCTATATAGTTTATAATGTAATGTGGAGGATACAGCAATCTATGTTTACTGATTTTCAATAACCATTTAGCAGCTCTACTATAAGTAGCTAGCTAATTAATTTTTGGACTCCAGACTTGATAATTGATTTTGTGTGTGCAGTAGGCCTTGGCACTAATAGCATGTTAGACCAGTATTTTGAATATTTTAGCTAATCTGAAACAGGTAAGCAAGTTTTTATTGGTTTTTATAAGTATGGTTCTACTTTGCCAATATCCAGATAAAACTACTGCAGCCTCAAGCTAATCAGGCTCAGACAGTGGTGAAGAAGTCATTGACCATTGGCACTATCAATAATGACATGACTATTTGGAGCAGGTCAAAGGTAGTAATTGAGAGCAAAACAGTCCTGCCAACCAGGCAAATTTAGAAACTGTTACTAATTTAATTATCAGAAAATACATTTTTTATGACTGTATATTGCTTACAAATCTCACAATAGAATCTTGAGAGTTGGTAGACTACACCTGGCGTAATACAGCAATAGCTATTATTTTGAGACGAACATGCCAAGATCTAACATGTAGTAGTCATCAAACTTGTAATAATATACCCTGTGTATGAATTAGACATTAATGTGTTTGGCTAGCTACAATTCCTGATCAAGTGTCTATAACTAGCTATGTGGTTGTGTTACCTACTTTTAGAAACTAGATTATATGGGTAGCAGAGAATAAAGGAGACCTAATCCCCAAGGCACCAGAAGGCACCACTATAGGAATTTTACATTTAATAAATTTCACGAAGTCTCTAGTTATTCCCACAAATTTTTAAATACAAGCATTTCTAATCACATAATTTTGGAAGTTAATAATGAGTTACTGTGAGGACTCCATAACCATGAAAGAAAATTCCTGAATTATGTTATTATTATACCTAGGTGTTGGTTTCCGACTTGTCCTTGGCAATGTGCATTATCCAACTACCATCCACTTTGGGTGTGTGACCAGGAATTTGTTTACGTAGGTGAGGTGGCCTGCACCTACTACAAAATGTATATTAGTGGATACAATCATGGTTATGTTCCTACTAATGGGTGTGTGACCAGGAATTTGTTTACGTAGGTGAGGTGACCTGCACCTACTACAAAATGTATATATTAGTGGATACAATCATGGTTATGTTCCTACTAAAGTCATGTTGCTAGTCCATAATTTTTAGTGTTCTTCTTTCCTCCTTGCTGAATTGGCTAATCTTATTTTTTGAGCTACAATAATTATAGCCATCATAATTTTGACTCAGTCTACAGTCTATGCCACGCCTTCTTTTAGTTGATAGAGCTGTGGTAAAAACTGTCTATACTCTCAGTTAAAAAAAAACTCTAGTGGAGGAAGAGTGTAATATTGTTATAATAGCTATCTGTATATAATTATGTAGTTCCTGGATTATAAGACCACCCCTTGCAGTAGCTGATCCAGAAAATTCTTACAAGGGGTTTTCAGTCGAAAAAATGCAGGAATTTGTGGTTGCCATGCCCACTTATTTCCTCATTTCCATGGTGTGATTTCTATACACATTTTGACAAATTTAAACAACTTCACCTAGAAAATGACTAATAGTTTTCTTGTTGCTGATATCATTTTTCTCCATATGAAAATAACTATAGTTAAGAGAAGGGGGATGACATGTCACCCTATTCACCCCCCTGGATCAGCCCCTGCTTGGGATGACACAAAGTGGTCTTAATATATTCATAGTAGCCAACTATTTTGGTTTTGCTGGGATTCTCCTGTTTCTTAGTGTTTCCCGGATCCCACCTGGTTTACTTTCCCCAGAATCCTTACATAAGCCCACATAACTTATGTAAGCCCACCAGTGGTGGATCCAAGTGTTAGTTAATGATATTATATCATTTGTACATTCCTAGTGTCTGTATAATATGTAACTGTACTGATGATAATATGAGAGCTAGACATGTGTCATGCAAGTCATAAAAACGATGTAACATACTTTTAGAATTAAAATGTTCATTGACACTGTACCATGAATGTATATGACAATAACACTTAGTGCCAGTTAGCCAACTCCTCCCCCTTCCAAAATTCTGGATCCACCCCTGCCCACCCACACAACTTAAGGGGGTTGTAAACCATTTCATTTCCGTTTTTCTCTTTTTTTACATCTGCTTATAATTATCCTATACTTTGTCCTGGAAAGTTGATTTTTTTTCTCAAAATGTTTGTCCTTTAAAGAGCTTTCTGATGGTATATTAAGTTTTTACTTCACAACAACCTAGTCGATGTTAGCCTGCAAACTTCTTTTGACTACTTTCAACTATAACTCAACACCACAGCGTCCTAGATGAAAATTTTTTTTTTTCTGAAAGCTCTTTTCCTGCTCTTTCATTTGAATAGAAAGAATTGGTTTATGAAACATTGGAGGGGAGTTATGAGTCAGCATGTCATAACTTCCCTCCAATGTTTCATAAACAATTCAAAGGAAAGAGCAGAAAAAGAGCTTTTTTTTGCATTTGCATCTAGGACAATGTGGTGTTGAGTTATAGTCGAAAGTAGTCAAAAGTAGTTAATGAAATTTGCAGGCTAACTTCAACTAGGTTGTTGTAATACACCATCAGAAAGCTCTTTAAATGACAAAAAAAATTAACTTTCTAGGACAAAGTATAAGCAGATATAAAAAATGGGGAAAACGGAAATGAAATGGTTTACAACCCCCCAAATGCTGGTGCAGAGACCACAACACCAGAGAGCTGTATAGTCAGCAAGTCTGGCTGGAACAACCTACAGCTATGTACAGTCATCTTAATAATCATTATTCAGACTAAATTAGCCAGTGTGTCAGTAAGTGTGGTCAATCCCGGTTTCTCGAGTTGGCAACTTAACTACGTAGCTATATTGTAGGCGGTCTCTTAACAAAGGGATAAACAAAATAATGCACATTATAATAACAGTATTATGCAACACCCACACTGTGGTGGTGTTAAAATGTATTGTAAAACCATTGGTGCATTAGAATGTGGTCTATTAAGGCAGGTGGTTTTTGAACACAGGGGTCTTATAATCCAGGGACCACTGTATTGGGTTGAAATATTCAACAAAATTTTAATTTCAGAAACAGTTCCATTAATTAGAATAATTGGTAAGGAGGTAATTGATTCTGGTTTTCAAAAAATTTATGGTGTATAGCTATATAAGTTGTGTAAAGTTTTTGGTGTGTGGTTGTTGGAAATACACAATATTTGAACACTCAATATCAAATCAATGATATATCAAATAAAGAATAGTCTCCATTACATAATAATAATTATAAAGATTAGTGTCTGTTCATTACGAAAGTATGTAAGGAAAGTACAGAGTACAGCAGGACTGTCACTTTCAGAGTGATCACACATCCCAAATTAAAAGAAACCAAACAACCTTGAGACCCTGCCTTTGATTCAATGAAACTGCTTGTTGACATCCACTACCCATACTCTTGTATGCATTAGACATGGATACTATCTAAAGTGATTTTTCTGGTTCAAACTGATTTCAAAGCAATTTTCAAAGTATTCTTAATAATTAACTTTACTTTTAGGACTTTGGCCAGGAAAAAATTCAACATTTCATTTTTTGTAATAATACTAGAGTACAAGGTAATAATTCTGTAATTGTGAGAAACCCGATACAGTGGTGCTAGCAGTTTAACCATGGAGAGTGGTAATAATGTTATTATTTGGAGTCTAAACACAGGAGAATGAGAGGACACTTGCACAAAAACAAACCCTTGCCACAAACATGCTGATTATAAGTCATGGAGATGAGTACGTTTATGTCTGACCAATGAAATTAATTAAGTGCTTCAGGGTTTCAGGGTAAATACAGTTATTACTTGCATGTAATAAAGTCCAGTTCTTCACAGTAAGCAAGTCTATGAATATCTTTAGATTATATCACCAATTTCTTGTGTTTTTAGGATTACGTACAAATGAATATAACTTTAGGATTGTTCAGTGGTAGTAATAAGCATCCAAGAAGATTGGGGTAGAAATAAAGGATGTAGGAAACATTTTTGAAGTGGGTAGGAAAAGAGAAGGTTGTGAGTTTACTTGGACACACCCACTTTGATTAACCACACTCATTTTTTAACATGATACAATGTTTTGGCTATCTAACAGCAAAATTGCAGTCTTTAAGCATTCCAAATATTTGGCCATTGATACGTAAAAGTTGTGTGAGCAAATGCCTAACTGGTTCCTAGCCTGATGCTACCACTATACCAAATACTAGAGAACTTCATTCAAGAAAAGGTTGCAATCCTAATATAAAGTGAAGGTTTTTATAACTACGTATCAGTTCAACTTAGTTTTTATAACTATCAGTTAGTGTTTGATTTTTATCTTGGAAATTTCTACATGTAGCTAATAGCATGTACAGTACATGATTTGTGATGACTGGTCTTTGTAAGAGAGGATCATGTATAGATTAGCTATGTCATTGTCATGCACAGTCACTCCAAAACTAAGCCATGTTGGAATGACTTCATCAGAAATGTATTGCAAGAGTTTTATACCTGTCCACATCCAGTCATTTTGACCACACCCACAGAAAGATTTGTTACATAATGAACGTACTCTTAAATATCCTGACCTGTACTGACATTGATGTGTGTATCACTGTACAAGAATATCTGGCTATCTGCTTCAAATTCAGTACATGCCCCTCTATTTTTGCATGTGCTATAACTACAGTCAGATACCAGATGTGTTTAGAAAGACGTTAATTAATGATGCAGCTATATAGCTATGTAGCATCATCACAATGTTTGTGGTATGTAGTTCTTCAATGATTCTGGTGAGATTCGATCTCTTCCCACAAGTTTGCCACCAGTTCTGTTTCTCAAAGCTCAATCTCTCACAGAACTCTAAATTGTAATAATATTGATTCTGTGAAATATGTGCAAAAATATGTTAACCCTAACATTCATATCCTTCCTTGCTTCACATAAATCTCAAAGAGTCATTTTAAACTGCTAGAACCTTATAGTGCAACAAGGCATCCGGTTCCAAAATGTATTTCCGGTAGTAACTTACCTCCAATGGTTTTTGCATCACCCACCTATTTAGGTGGACTATGACATCACAAATACAAATATTAAACAGTCAATTACATCATCAATTTTTACCGCATGGTTCCCAGCAAATTGTTGTTTTGAGTTAGTTGTTTGTCAGATTTAGAGCGCTTGAAAGGATGCCACTCAAGACTAAGAACGCAGAAAATGTTGGAGGATAGGGTGAAGAATGCTAGGGGTGGCAGGTGGAAGCAGGATTATGGTGAGAATACATATAGTTTGGTGGAAGAAAATGATAGACTGGATGGGGATGATTTAGAAGAGGTTAGTGGGTTGTCTGAGCTTCTTGCTATGTCTGATGAGGCTTTAGATACTGATGATGAATTTAAAGACCCCAGCTTTGATAGTCTGGCATCTGATTTGGACCATAGTATAGAACAATTTTGTGAGTATTGGGTATTACATCTTGATTGAGATAATAATGGTGTCTTTGGGATTGTTCTTGTCTTTTCAGTTAGTTAAGCACCTAAATGTTGGTGAAACTAAAGCAGCTGAACTTGCAGGGCTTATGATAGGGAGGTCTAACAGGACTATCAAAGGGCTAATACCGGAGTGTAAGCAGGGTCAGTATCAGCATAGTGGTGTTGTTTGGAAGAATGAAGAATTAAATAAAAAGGCAACTATATATGTATGGAATAATAACATTGTTAAAGAGAGAGCTAACTTAACTATTAGCAGCTTTTGTGGGTGGATCAATGATGAATTACTGCCTAATGAAACCTTGGAGCCTCGAACACTGTCTGTTGAAACTACTCAAAAGTGGTTGGCTTTGAGGTTGTAGCAAAGAAAAAGGGCACTTTTGTGGATGGCCATGAACGTGAAGATGTAGTAGAGTTCCATACTAAAGTTTTTCGTATAATGATTGGCCTTGGTTTTCTAATGATAGTAATGTACAAACTGAAGAGGCAAAAGTAGTATTAATATAGAGCCCCCCGACCATGATAAAACAGTACTAATTTTTTTCATGACGAGTCAACTTTTCAAGCAAATGAGGACCAGCAAACCTTGTCGGCAACAGCAATTCTAATGGTAGTGGCATAATGGTGTCAGACTTTATAGAAGGAAGGAATGGATAAATAAAGAAGAGCATGATGGAGAGAAATTAACTGATCCTAGTATAAGAATGTATGCACGTATGTTGTTTGAGTATTCAAAAGAAGTGTATTGGACCACAGATAAATTCATTAGTCAAATTATAAAAGCTGTTAAAATTGCAGAAATAAAATATCCTAAGGATAAAGGTTGGCGTGTAGTGTGGATATTTGACCATAGCAGTTGCCATGCTGCTAGACCTTGGGGAAGCCAAAGAGTTATGAGAGATGGATAGTGGGGTGGAAAGCCTCAGAAAATGGTGAATTTGCGTGGTGAATCTAAAGGAATGTGGGGTTGACACTCGTGGAATGTCTGGTGATAAGATGAGAGAAATTCTTGGCAGTCACCCTGACTTCAAGTACAAAAAGTCAAGTTACTATCAGATGAGCATGGCCATATAGTTTACATGTTGCCCAAATACCACTGTGAGCTGAATACAATTGAAGTGTGTTGGCGCAAAGAGATACACAAAAGCGCTTGCATAACAATAATAATTCCTGCATTAGACTCTGTTTCTATTGATAGTATTTGTAGTTACTTCAGGAAGGTTTGCCATTATAATAATGTTCGCATACTTGGAGGGTGTTCCTGGGGGTTCGGACTTAGAAAAGTTAGTGAATTTCTCAGACTAATTAATTTGTATTTTTTGTTTGTTTGTTTGTTTGTTTGTTTGTTTGTTTGTTGTTTTTAGTGTGTGTGCTTTTTTTTGCCTTTTTTGGTGAAATTCCTCTTACAAATGTTTAAGTATATGTATTTTTAGTAGCATTAATTAAAAAAAAAAATTCGCACTAATTTTCGCTATGTACATAGGATTTGATTTGACATCCTTCTAATTATAATTAATCAACTATACTAAATTCCTCTTACAGATTTTTTGTACTCTATATGAACTTCCTTTTAAAAATAGCTACTAAGATATTAATTTGAATAACTTTTAATTAAAATCCATATGGAAATAATACAAGCTATTCTGCACTGGGCAAGAAGTTAATTAAAGACTCCATGTCACACATCTGAACTCCTTGAAGATTATAAGTAAGTCATGTTACAGGCTGTTTGAGAGACACTTCAGAAACAAAAGCTGCACAAGTTTGAGATTGCTTGTTTGGCAAATTTGGCACCATCCACTGCAGATGGATGACATCATGGCTAGGAATTCACAGATCTTGTCTCATTTATTCCTGGTCTATTGTATTTAGTGTCACTATTGACTTTTAACAGCTGACAGGGAGTACTGTCATGATATGAGTTCTATCTAAATACAGTGGTATAGGAATCTTTGAGGAACTTCATGTGTACAAGAGTACACTAGGTACAATATATACCACATTAGCTTCATTTTCCAGTGGTGATGCCTCTGAGTCAGACCCAGCCTGGATATTCAGCAACACCAAAATGGTGGCATTTTCCATTTCCCACATTAGAATTGACATGTAGTTGTGCCAGAAATGTATTATAATCTACAGTCACAAGGTTTGTATACCTCTCCCAAGTATAAGTACAGTAACAATTGCAGGACAATTATTAGAAGTATAATAGATTAACTTTGTGTTTCCTTTACCAATAACTTGTTTCACAACAAACTTCTTGGAGTAGTTGATATTTGGAGTTTAGGGACATCATACCTTTCAAGAGTACTGTGGTCTGTCATCAGATATTGATTTATCTGCTCTCAATATTCCTTATGTACTTGAATATATAAAGTTCAGCTATAGTATATACATACAATTCTGAGTTAGTTTCTGCAGAGGCTAGGAGACTCAATGATTCCACACCACTATGTAGAGAAAGATTAGTGACTAGATGATATTTTCTGTGTGGTGAACCATGTTGCAGTAAGACTGACAACCTCCCTCCCTTCCCCAGTTATAATAATGAGCATAAGACTCACCCCCAGGTGGTGGGAGGGACCTACACTTTCTTCTCTTTCTCTCAGCCCATCCCACCTGACTAGCCATCAATAAAGTAACTTCCTGGAACTAAGAGAGCATCTAAATTGTTGCACAGTAATGTCTTCATGTTATTGTTCATAGCACTACTTATTGACATAAAAATTAATTAGATAGCTAATACTAACAGCTAACTACAGTATACTTACAGTGATACTACAATATTGATTCAATTACTGTTCATATTAACAGATCTCATAATACATAATTGCCACAACTGTTACAATTTTTATTTCACAAACTCAGTGGATATTTTGTGTTAAAGTCCCAGTTCATAATTCCTATGTACTTCAATGAATTAATCCTGTTTGGTGTCAAACAAATTTGCATCATAATCTTCAATTATACTCCAAACTGTGCATCCACTAAATATTTAGGAAAAGCTCTGTATACAATCAAAGAGTTATCAAACATCATTGAGTTTCACATGACCTACTTTACAGTGGCATCCTAATTTACTATTCAGCTAGCTACTAGAGAGCTTACAAGTAATTTCTTTTGTCCTCAAAATCATTTAGCTTTGGTAATCCTGCAAGCCCCCTCCCCAATATAAAAAAGGCAAATTTGTTTTGATCAGAAGAGTAGGAAAGACAAAAACAGTAGCTACTTGGTAGGGGTTGGCGAATTATGTCGGCATAATTTCGAGCATAATAAGTGATTTCATAAATACTAGCATATGCTAGCATAATTGATATTATTTATGAGCATAATGAGGTATTTTTTGGCAAAAAAAAAAAAAAAAATCATTGTACTGTAACATTAAACCAGAGCTTAAATCAGCACTTTCAGCAGTGGCCATTGCAAAACCACATGTCAGGTCAGCATGTGTGCAGCTAGCTAGGATGTGATTGTGATTTAGGTGACCTTTGGACCCTGTTTATGAGCATAATGTTGAGCATAATATGAGGTTTTTAGTAGCATAATTATTAAAATGATGAGCATTGCTAGCATAGCATAATAACAAAAAATGAGCATAATTCGCCAACCCCTACTACTTGGTGTATGGGATCAGGTGATGACATAGTGGGTGAGGTCAGTCTTAATTGATGGGTGTGGTTTGTCCCTGATTTTGTTCACCAAAAAAATGAATGATATGCTGGAGATCCTGTAGAAAGGCTCAAGAAGTTTGAGATCTTTAGCAAGGCAGATGAATTAACATTTGTTTGAGCTTAGTGAAAATGGGCAGAAGGACTATGTTGTTGCTAAAGATGAAGTAGTTATAGTTTTGTTTGCTCAATTAATTTCTTCTACTTAGCTAACCACTGTCAGTCTTTGTACAAGAAGCTAAAATGCCCAATAAAAATCAATTAAAAGGCCTGACTTTTGATGAAATGAAAAGTCCAGTTACTATTGACAGTTGTAAATAGATTCCAGTATCATATACAACAGCCATTCAAGACTGAAATAATATTGAATTCACCTCAATTTAAACGTACATTTCCTTCTTCAGTTAGCTATAATGCCTCCAGACTTTATCTGATAGTAGAATGAGCACTTTGAAAGAGGGATAGCTCCATGTAATTTGCAAATCATCAGTACCACATGTATTACACACATGCATGCCATTCAGGCTTAACTGCGCTTTATTGGTGCAAATATGTCATTGTTATGACTGTAATCCTTTAATCAGCTAGGTTACAACAGTTTACTACCAACTATGTTGCCAATAATACATCTCTTATCTAATAACATGATGCAGGTAAGTAACCATGTGTTATTCTCTGGATGAAAAAACACACTCAGATAAAAAGATTTTAATGCAAAACTATACCCATTAAATGAAGCCACACAGATGGCAAAAATGAAATTAACTGACAAAAATAATTATTAAACTATTATTGTCACATAGCTATATATAATAATATCATCTTTCTTGCTATGACCCGGATGAATCTCATAGAAGTAGGAAGAAGTCTGGGACTTACCAAACCCCACCCACATTTTGTATATTGTTGTCATCTTTTATTTACATTCCATGAAAGTGATCATGAGAAGAAAATTGGCATGTTTGACAAACCACTAGCTACTCCCTCCACTCTGTATTTTCATCATGTTCATACCTCATTGCTGATCAATAAGTACATGAGCTTCTATAGATAATGCAATTTTCACAGGTCTGATCATGGTATAGGTGCATCTCTTCATACATGATGAGATAAATACTAGTTACTTTATGTGGAGATAGAGATCAACAGAACATTTCCCCTTCTTAGCACCCTTCTGGAGAGTTCTTACTAACAAAATGGTGTATTAATGCCGTGCAGTGTGTTACGTAAGTAAGGACACCAACATTAGCCTGTGCTCCATAATGCAGATCTGGGGAGTCTGTAGATGTAATTACTATCCAATAAGTGTGCAAAAATGCAATTATACTTCCACAAATTGCCACTGTTGTAGATAATGTACTTAATTATTTGATTTTGTATTTGTAGCTTAGCTAGCTACTTCTTCTTTGGGTAGGTACTTGTTTAAGAAGTTGGTAGTAAATACTAATAATAGTTGATAAGTACTGACAGAACAGATTGTAGAACTGTTTTCAGGTGATAAGAGGTAAATCTAGAGTGTATATTATATTTGTTGCTATGGAACCATTCTAAACTGTGTGAACATGTGTGACAAACTGCTCTGGAGTCTGCAGTCTGCTGAATGTAGTGAATGTAGTAATATTATAGGAAAAAGGGGTAGTTTCTTGAGAACTCCTTGATGTACCCATGAGAAAGGGTCTTTTAGAATCCACAGCTACAATAACTAAATATGGTCATATAAACACCTCACCCAAAGTTGCCAGCAAAGTGCATTGAATAATAATGTTCTAATGTGTAAAAGCAAATTGAATTCCATAGACCTATATAAGGTCAAGTATCTCAATACAATGTTGTTTGTCTTAATCAGTACAATTAAGAGGGTAGCTATGTATTTAATGAATCCTTTAAGTAGAAGTGTTATGTAATAATAGAGCTTTGAAAAGTCTTGCTACTGTTACACAGTAATAAGCAGTGAATACAGGACAATAATATCGATCTGTACTAGACAATGAATAACAACAACAATAATAATAACAACAACAATAACAACAACAACAACATTATAGCATTAATTGAAAATCCATGAAGTATTTTATAGCAGCTATATAGCTAACAGAAATTACTAAAATGAGTGCTAATGACAAGAAGATAGCTAATAATAAACACATGACTATTAATTATTAATAACTTCACCCTCTGAAATGGGGTCACCTCTCTAATGAGTATACTAATAGCAGAAACTGTAATACAGTGGTATAAGAAGGAGTGGAAAGGCCATGGGTGACTGTATGCAGCATCAAGTGTGCCATCTATGGGAGGTTGTCCCAGGGGAGGTTGTTTCAGGTGCAGTGTCTGAGAGGTATTTGTGTGTAGTTAGTTATTTATAGAAAATCAAAGCAAAGAGTCAGAAAAAACCTCTTTATAACAACCTTCTTCCCAAAGATTCTAAGGGGATATTGAAAATGGTGGTGTTTTCCATTTCTCACATTAGAGTTGACACGTAGTTGTGCCAGATATGTATTTATAATCTACAGTCACAAGGTTTGTATACCTCTCCCAAGTAAGTACAGTAACAATTGCATGACAATTAGATTCTTCTTTGTGTTTCCCTTACCAATAACTTGTTTCACAACAAACTTCTTGGAGTAGTTGATGTTTCTTAGGGACATACACACCTTTTAAGAGTACTGTGATCTGTCATCAGATGACATGATATTGATTCATCTACTCTCAATATTCTATAAAGTTCAGCTGTAGTACAATTCTGAGTTAGTTTCTACAGAGGCTAAGAAACTCATTTATGACTATAGACATTATTTTTGTGTACTATGTAGAGAAGATTACTGACTAGATATTGTTTGGTGAACCATGTTGCAATAAGACTGACAACCTCCCTCCCTTAATTCCCCAGTCTTTTCATAATAATGAGCATAAGACCCACCCGCAGGTGGTGGGAGGAACCTACACTCTATTGGTCTTTCTCAGCCCATCCCACTTGACTAGCTATCAATAAAGTCTTAAGAGAGCATCTAAATTGTTGCACAGTGATGTCTTCATGTTGTTGTTTGTGGCACTACTTATTGACATAATAATACTCCAAAAATTAATTAGATAGCTATTACTACTATGGAATAAACAACAGATAGCTAACTACAGTACTTACAGTGATACAATATTGATTCAATTGCTGTTCATATTAACAGATCTCATAATACATAATTGGTACAACTGCTACAATTTTTTCTTCACAAACTAAGTGGATATTTTGTGTTAAAGTCCCAGTTCTTAATTCCTGTGTGTATTTCAATGAGTTGATCATGTTTGGTGTCAAGCAAATTTGCATCACAATCTTCAATTATACTCCAAACTCTGCATCCACTAAACCTCAGCTAGCTAGTTTGTTGTTTCTGAAATAAAATTTTGTCAAACAATAAAATTTCAACTCTGAAATTTTCCAGAAATATGGTATTATTGTGTCATGTGTACAGTACCAAAATTAAATGCTTGTGCATATGATTCCATTTCATCAAGATATATATTCATCAGGACTGACGATCAAATAATCTTTAAAGTAAATTTCATTTTCTAGTGTCATGTTCTGTGCTCCTGTATGGCAAATAGATGATGTTACTGAGACAGGCCTAGCCTCAATGTCAGTAGATATCCAACAGACTAGTAACACCAACAAAAGAAAGCTAATTAGCTAATCAACAGGATATTGAAGGAAGTGTTGATTATCTTTGGCAATAAGTATAACAACAGTAATAGACCTAGATGTGTCAGATTGATTATAAGGAAGGTGCTTGAGCAGCCCCTTTTTGACCTCATGATCTAATCCATGGAATAAGCTTCATAAATTTTTGTAGCTCAAAGAGTGGGTGAATCAAAATCACCTACAACCACCATGCATACCATAAATGTTGGATTTATAGCGCAACTGGAATTTTAGCGCCAAGCTGATAACAAGAATTTTTTTCCATTCTAATTAACAGCAGCAGTTGGCAACTGAATTATTTTTTCCTGGTGCTTGGTAAAAAGAGCTGTAGTGCATGTGCCAATGGTCAGCCATTATTAGTAAGTGCCACTGTAATTTTAGCGCCACGTAGCATTAAACTAATTATTAATGTTTTAAATATTAGCGCCACAGGGAGCCCTAATTATTTTTTTCTGGCGCTATAAATCCAACATTTATGTAGATAATTCTCATTTTCCACGAAATCTCCAAGAAGCCTAGACTAGTGATAATAATACAGTAAAAATAACTACAGCAAAGGTACAGACAGCCACACACAGAGACAGTTGACTTTTTGCAGACTCTGTGGCTTGTAACCTGGCCCCCAGGCCTGGGAAAATAATGTCTGTTAGCTGTATCTATTACAATTAAATTTACTACATGGCACATGGACAGTATTTGAAGTTGCTGTGTGTAAGATTTTTTCCTCCCTGAATCAGTTTCCATAGTCAAAATGACAGCAGGATTGCAATGTCCCCATGATGCTATATACAACTATCTAAGCCTGCCAAACTCCTCCTCCTGAACAGCACAAATACAATACTGACAGCAGCTACTATATAGAGTGTAAGGGCTATTGTGCTACCTTGTACAAATATGTTCCTCAAATAACAATAATATGCTAACATAATTTTGCACTTCCTTCTTCTGTTAGCTATAATGCCTCCAGACTTTATCTGTTAGTCAGAATGAGCACTTTGAAAGAGGGATAGTTACACATAATGTGCAGTCATCAGATCTGTGCAGTCATCAGATCTGTACAGTAACACCACATAGTATTATACACATGCATCCATTCAGGCCTAGCTGCACTTTTTTGGTATAAATATGTCATTGTTATGACTGTAATCCTTTAATCAGCTAGGTTACAACAGTTTACTACCAACTATGTTGCCAATAATACATCTCTTATCTAATAACATGATGCAGGTAAGTAACCATGTGTTATTCTCTAGATGAGAAAACACACTCAGATAAAAAGATTTTAGAATAAAATTAAATTTTTAATGCAAAACTAGCTACACCCATTTAAAGTGAAGCCTCACAGATAGCAAAAATGAAATTAACTTGTCCCATAAGCTAATGACAAAAATAAAAACTATTATTGTCACACAGCTATAATTATATGATATATCATCTTTCTTGCTATGACCCTGATGAATAGTAGGAAGAAATCTGGAACTCACCAACCCCCACCCACATTTTGTATATTGTTGCCATCTTTTATTTCCATGAAAGTGATCTTGAGACTGTATTAGAAGAAAATTGGCAAGTTTGACAGGCCACATTCTTCTTCTACTCCCTCCACCCTCATTGGCCTATATTTCCTACCTCACTGCTAATCAATAGTACATGAACTTCTATCTGAAGGTTTAGATAATGCAATTTTCACAGGTCTGATCATGGCATAGGTGCATCTCTTCATGGAGTAATACATGATGAGATAAATAATAGCTATTTTATGTGGAGATAGATAACATTTCTCCTTCTGGAGAGTTCTTACTAACAATTAATGGTGTATTAACTAATGCCATGCAGTGTGTGTAAGTATAAGGACACCACCATTACACTGTGCTCCATAATGCAGATCTGGGGAGTCTGTAGATGTAATTACTATCCAATAAGTGTGCAAAAATGCTTCCACAAATTGCCACTGTTGTAGATAATGTACTTCTATTTAATTTTGTATTTGTAGCTTAGTTACTTTTTCTTTGGGTAGGTACTTATTTAGGAAGTTGGTAGTAAATACTAATCCACCAGATACTAATAGAACAGATTGTAGAACTGTTTTCAGGTGATGAGAAGTGAATCTAGAGTGTATATTATTATATTTGTTGCTATGGAAGTGTGAACATGTGTGACAGACTGCTCTGCAATCTGCTGAATGTAGTGAATATAGTAATATTATAGAAAAAAGGGGTAGTTTTTTGAGAACTACACCTTGATGTACCCATGAGAAAGGGTCTTTTAAAATCCACAGCTACAATAACTAAATATGGCTATATAAACACCTCACTCAAAGTTGCCAACAAAGTGTATTGAATAATAATTATAATATTCTAATGTGTAAAAGCAAATTAAATTCCATAGACCTATATAAGGTCAAGCATCTCAATACAATGTTGTTTGTCATCTATCAACTTAATTAAGAGGTAGCTACATATATAATGAATCCTTCAAGTAGAAGTGTTATGTAACAATAGAGCTTTGAAAAGCCTTGCTACTGCTACGTAATAATAAGCAGTAAATAAATAGCGATCTGTACTAGACAGTAAATAACAACAACAACATTATAGCATTAATTGAAAATCCATAAAGTATTTTATAGCAATTAACAGAAATTACTAAAATGAGTGCTAATGACAAGAAGATATTCTTTCTAATAAACACTTGACTACTAATAGCAGAAGCTGTAATACAGTGTAAGAAGCAAATTTGGAGTGGAAAGGTTGTAGCTAGGTGACTGTATGCAGCAGCAGCACGTGTACCATCAATGGGGTTTGTCCCATGGGGAAAAAGGAGTATTTAGGTTGCTTCTGAGAGGTATTTGTGTGTAGTTATTTAGTGAGAATCAAAGCAAAGAGTCAGAAAACACCTCTTTATAACAACCTTCTTCCCAAAGATTCTATGAATGTGGCTGATCGATGATGGGGTGATTAGCAGCTAGCAAAACTGGTAGTTTGCACACTCTAAATAATTTAGTTGGAAAAACTAAACCACTGTTAATCCAACTAGCTAGCTAGCTACTTAATTTGATGACATTACAACAGAATGTGTGGCCTCCTATGCCACTGTAACATGTATGTACCTTCATATTAATTCATTTGGTTGTTCTAAGCATGCTGTGTTGTGACTTTTTCTGATAAATTAGCTAACAGTTAGCCTTATTCAGAAGCATAAGTTTAGTTATGGATGTATAATTACAACTTGTGGAACATAATCCTTGGACACTATCTTGATTAATAGGCTGCTTTCTATATAACCATAAGTCATGTCTTCCTAGTAACATGTTCACAACTACATATACAGTAGAACCTCCCTTATACGGGCAGTCTGGTTTTAGGGTGTGCCTGTAACTCTGATTTGCCCGTATCTCAGAATAAAGGAAGATGTAATGTTATGAACCCTATGTATTACAAAAAAAGATGATAATTTGGTTTGTTTCTTAGTCTCCATTATTTTCCTTTTGTTTGCCATAGTAGTATGCCATGCACATGCTCAGTATGGACATTGAACCACGCCCACATGTTATTACATATAAGGTCAAAGTTCCAGATATAGCTGCCCAGTTGAAGGAGGTGGCCGCATCTTGGGAGTCCTGATAAGGGAGGTTCTACTGTATTATAACACCCACATCTCAGATCTGTTTGAACCATGTGGATTTTGAGTCGAATTTATGCAGTCGTCATAATATTATTGAGCATGGGAATTGAGCCCACTCCATGGGCTCAAAGCCAAGATCATACACTGTCTAAAGCATGCAAAAGTGCTTATAATTTATAATTGCATGCCATAATTATTTAGTCACATAGATGGCCCAAAGTGTGTAGTCTGGATGCACTAATAGCTACAAGAAGCTATTGTTACACAAGTGGAAATATAACTAACACATTTTTAACATAGCAAGCACCAAAATATTGTCACCAGGTGAAATTACTGACATATCCATTATTAATTCTGTTTTGCAGAGAATCTATTATTACATAGTCCTCACTAAACTATAGAATAAGTAGCTGAAAGATACGTAGCTATATGCAGCTACTAGCTACGTAGCAGGTCTAAAGTAAAGACATTGATTCAATAGCTATACACACTAGGAATATCTCAAGATCTATTGCCCACACTCTAAACTATTCTGAGGTTTATGACAATAATTACAAGAAACATTGTCCACTGGCACAGGAGTGGGAGTTGGGTTAGGGAGTTACAACTCCCACTTTTTGCTTCTCCCTTGCCCCCTTAGTTAATAGGTATCACTTCTGCTTTATAGCCAGTAGCTATGTCTATTCCATAGCTGTAGCTACAGAAGAAAGGACCCTCCAAAATAAGGACAACCTCTGTACAAATGTACCATCTGGTTTATCTTAACCTCTTATATAAGGTCAACTTCCCCACAAGAGACAATAGACATAATCTCAATGGGTCCTTTATTCAGATGTTTCACTGAACAATAGCTCCATATGTCAGAAGAGTAAATTAGTTGTTGTGCTGCATGAAAAGCACTCTCACTAGCTAGTGCCAGGTAAAGTGAAGCTATGGATGACAAGTGATACACTGTCCCTATCTCAGAGGTTAATTTACTAGAGGAATCACATGGTATGTGTGCATACATTTTGGAAATTGCTATCATATGATCATGGGAAGCAGTTATGATGGAACATATCTCTCCATTTCAAACATCTGCAAAAGCTGTATTTAAGACATATCCAAGTGTTCTTAATTAATATGTCCTTATTTTAGAGGACTACACATTTAATGAGTTAGAGTAGAAGAGTTTCTCTGCATATTGAAGCATCATCATTCAGGAGGTTGGAATAGAGTGGTTACACTGTCTACAGAGATGTCCTTACTTTAGGGGGATGGAATAGATTAGTTCCACTTGGAAATACACAGAGGTATACTCATTGGAATAGCATAGTTTGCTGTATACAGAGATGTCCCATTTCAGGAGGTTGGAATAGAGGAGTTCTATGTAAACAAAAGCCTATCATTCAACTCCTATAGTATATACCCAGGAGGTTGGAATAGAGGAATTCTATGTAACAAAAGCCTATCATTCAACTCCTATAGTATATACCATAGTGGGTTTGCTTCACTTGCCAATTACTACAAGTTCTCCCACAGTAATTGGATCATACTATGAATCTATCCCTTCAAAACAGTTAGTAATCAATGTGTTTTCTCATGCATGTTTCTTATGACAAACATGGTGAAACATAAATGCTATGTACATAGTTAAATGAACTGAGATGTTACTTAATATGTTATTACAGTTTACCCCCTAGATATTATGCTATTAGAGAAGCTGGCAGCATTGCTGAGTATTGTAATAAATGTTGGAATGGGCCAAAGTGGCTATATTTTATTATACTATTTTGAGGGGTTGTTTTGCTCATTAATTTCATTGTCTGCCTGTTGTTAAAAGCCAGATTTTGGGCACAGGAATTCATGGTCAAAAGTAATGAGTGTTATAACATCTACCTAACTACAGTGGAACTTCTCTATTCAAATCTGAAATGAAGACACCTCTGTATATAATGGAACTCCTCTATTCCAACCTCCTGAAATGAAAATACCTCTTTATTAAAATCACTTGGATATATTCTAAACAACAGCTCATGCATTAACTTCACCCCTTGAAATAACTCTCTAATCATAAGGTGTCTGATGAAATTCCACCATATTGTCACTGTGTACATATTTGCTACTAAGGTCATTCCAACAAAATATTATATCTATCTCTAATTGTTTGGGACTCTGTGTAAATTCACAAATCTAGCTATAGCTGCAAAATTTTGTGATTATGTCATTTATACTGTATCTAGTCACTCTATACAATGAAAGCCCTGTATTATAATCTCCTGATACCTCTGTATGCAATGGAACATATTCTAATCCTCTAAAAATAATGAGAACACCTTATACTATGACACTTAGATAATTATGTAATAGCTAACAACTATTAGAACTTCACCCTCTGAAACAAGGCCACCCCATAATCAAGGCTCTTTAAGGTGTTTAGAATAGGGAGGTTCAACTGCACTTCTTTTTAGCTCTTTAGGATTACTAACAAGAGAATTAAATTGCTTTGGCAACAATCAGATCCAATCAACACTCTATTAGTGTTTGTTTATTTGTTTGTTTGTTTATTGAAAGGAGGAGTTTTAATGAATTTGTTAGTGTATTTATTATACTTATAGTGTGAATGACTCACAGCTTTGGCACAAGCTAAATTAATTAAAACCCTTTCAGAGTCAGATTACAATATTAATAATAATTACTATAATTATTATTTTTTATCCACTATCTTCATTGTGATTACCAGCCACTATGACCTTACGTGGACACGAGAAAAGGCAACAGTCTGTATGTCACCATAATAATCATAAAAACCAGTACTGATGTGATTTGTGTATACAGGCCTCACTCTCTACTCCTTTAGACCAAAATCTTTGTGCTTAGGTTCGAACACTTTTAAATTATTACTTCTAGATAGGAAAAAGTACCATAGAAAATAATAGTGACAAAAGGAGCCCTATTTCCTCTCTTTTTAAGTGCAGGTACATCGTCAATACAAAAAGAATTCTCAAATTTACAGCATAGGAACCTTGATGTCTAGGAGACAGGCTGAGAGGTACTATTAAACTTGTACATTTTCAGGTAACCTCATTAGCTACATAAATAATCAAAAAAAAATTTTTCCTTGTGTTTCCTTATCCTCTTTGGTCACAAATCTTGGCCACCCTAATCAATACCTTCTTATACTCCTGTTAACTATTTGGCAGAACTCATAAACTATTAGCTATGGAAAAGTTGTTATAAGGAAGTTGCGAAGAATGCAAAGTTATAGCTAGGATCTGAAATTGTGCCAAACTACACAGTAATAATATTACATCAATATAATTATGACATGCAAAAAGCATGATGCCTGTTGTCCATAGCTATCCAAACTTCAAAGCTTGTATGAAGCTTTTGTATGCAATCTTCAAGGCCTGCATTAAGTCTTCATTGTTAAATAGCTTACAGACATTCCTCAGTTGCTTTATATCAGCTCTGTCAACTCACTATGTCCACTAGTGGTAATCCAATAGTGCCAATGAGGAAATGATAATGCATTGATCTACATCATAAAAGCTTGCTTCAACCAGCATTTCTCACAATAACTAGTCCAATGATAGCTATACAATCTTCAAAGCTTACATTGGGCATTGTAGCTGGCTTCATTACTGAATAGTTTAGTAGTTAACAGAAGTTCCTCAGTTACTCCATGTCAACAAGTAATAGTGACATAGCTAGCTCTATACGTATGCATTGATCTTCTGATTGCTGCATCATAAAAGCTTGCTCTAGCTAGCATTTCTCACAGTAGCCAGTGAAGTGAAAACTACAGATGTGCTCCATGGATAATTCCAGTGACAAAACTATGTTTAATGGATCATCACCAGGAGAAGGAAAAATCAATAGAATTAAAGGCTTGTTGTTTCCGCCCTATATCTCTCGCTCATGGGTGGAGGAAGGCATGAAGAACATGGCCCTGCACCCTGATGACATCTGGGTAGTGAGCTACCCAAAGTCGGGCACTACCTGGACTCAGCAGATTGTTAAACTCATTAACAGCCAAGGAATAGATGATGACAGGAATTTAGATGAGTCTTTTCCATGGGTGGAAGGGTTTAACAATGATCCTATATTGAATTACTACTATACACACGATGTTGACGGTTATCCATCTCCAAGAACTTTCAAGAGTCACTTTCCCTATGATCTCATGCCCTGTGGATTACCCAGCACCACTCCAGGACGGTACATCTATGTGGCAAGAAACCCGAAAGATGTTGCAGTCTCCTATTATCATCACTGCCAACGGCAAATATACTACCCTCTGAAGCTTCAATGGGATGAATATTTCAAAGCAAGTCTTATTGACGGGATTCTAGCTTATTATGGTGACTACTTCGATCATGTTCTAAGCTGGTGGAAGCACAGAAATGATCCTAATGTGCTGTTTATCAAGTATGAAGACATGAAGAAAGATTTGCCATCTTCTGTGTCTAAAATTGCTAGATTTCTGGGTTCTAACATTGGAGAGAACACCATCACTAAGATCGCTGAGCTCACAAAGTTTGAGAACATGAAAAAAACCTCCACTGCTAATCATTCATGGGGAGATGGATTCATATTCTTACCTAACACTTCAGTTAAATTCATGAGGAAAGGAATAGTAGGAGATTGGAAGAATTATTTCACCTCAGAACAATCTGCACAGATAGATTCTCTCTACGAGGAGAAGTTACTGAGTGCTGGGTTAGAATTTGATTTTGAATAGATAATGCAAAAATATATATTATTTATACTAGAATCCACACAATGCAGTAGCTATATTATAATATAATAGTATATTCTGTGGATTTATCATGACTTAGCTTCTAACTTCCAATAATTATTTATTATTACATTTTTTACTGCTATTAATTTTAGCTATTGGCTATGTAGCTAGTTTTCCTTTTCTTTTTGACAAAAATATTGAAATAGCCATGTATATTATTGGATTTTTTTTTTTTGAAGTTTTAAGCACTGTGTAAATTTGTACAAAAGAAAAACAGAAATAGCTAATTTCAGACATTATTGAATAATTGTTGCCATATACTCTAATAGCTCTATTATTATTTAGACTGTAGGTATCTATTTTGTAATGGTTATTGCACGGTGCCGAGGATATTATGGCAGTAAACAGTCCTTGTCCTTCTTAGAGAAAAGGTGGGTTTTGTTGAGTTCTTCCCTGAAGCTACCCAGAGAGGCTAAATCACCAACCACTAGGGGGTGAACCGAAGTCCTCCACCCTCGCCATTGCGTGGCTAGATCCGCCGCGTATTCTGCATACTTGAGCCTCTTCTCCCTTTCCCTTTCCACCACAAGAGGATCCCAAGCGCACGCCACCTCGAGGATGTACGCACACTTGGCAGCATACAGAAACACGACGAGATCCGGTCTTCTCTCTGTTATCATCCGGTCAGTCGGGGTGCTGACGTGCGCCCTCGGACTCGGACCGTTTACTGCCATAATATCCTAGGCAACCGTGCAATAACTATATTATATTTCACCCCAAGCTAACTTACTACCTGAGGTTGTCTGGGTAACACTTAAAGCTACGGCTAATAAGCTTAGAATGAGCGACGACTCTCAGTGTCAAGCCTGTCCCTACAGCCGCTACTGCATTAAAATGTGTGAGTGGACTGGTTGTCCAGGTGTTACTCTACATACCCTCTCCGATTCACATTTAGTTTTTCAGCCAAATGATATAGTACAACCCTGCTCCGCTTCTCCTTCCTTCAAGCTCGAGCAAGTAGCTTCTACTAGCCAGCTCCACCCACCAGAACAGCTCCACCTACCTGAGCAGCCCCACCTACCACCAGAGCAGCGAGAGAAGCTGCCGAAACAGCTTCAACTACCAGCTAATAATATATACATATCTCTTAAATATCTTTCACCATAGCAAAGAGTTCATCAACTTTATTATTAAAATTGAAAATATGTAGCCTGCAGTGTAAAGTGCAATTATAATTCATAATGCACTGTTTGCCTCAGGGGAGTGCATTATGAATAATAATACACCTTTTGTCTATGGGAGTGAATGTACTAGGGGTGAAATGTACTGATAATGTAGCTAGCTAGCTACCTGCGTTCAAAAGACAAGGAAATGAAGCTCCTTTGGTCCCCCCCTCTTTTTTCTATACATGATACATAGCTACATGAATAGATAAGGCCATTGTTAATGACATTCTTGTTTCTGGTCAGGATTTCCCTTCACAACCTAGCGGGCGGGCGGTGATTATTATTCATTACCGCTATGTTATTATTCTGATGAACGGATACTCTGCCATTAGTACCATTTTCTTTAATATTCTGTGTAGCTTAGCAAAGTCATCTTGATCTAGAAAACTATCTAGGTTCTGAAGTAGCAGAAACGCAGCTAAACACAAAACTATCAGCACTAAATTATTTGCAACTGCATGCAACCACTTGTAGAGTCAAAGGTCAATTATTTATACTCAATACCTGACTCAATACTATGAGATCAGGAGATAATGACAACTTTTGAGCGGTGTCAAATGCGGGCGGTTGTCCAAAACAGGAACGTACACTGGCCTATATTATAACCTAAGCTATTAATAGATACCTGTTGTATGAATAGATGCCTCAATATCCCAGCTAGCTAGCTAGCTATAGTTTTGGATGACTCGAGAACGTACACCTTCAGGTATGGAAGCTACGTAGAGAGAAAAGAACTTAGCTAACGTCCTTACTTAAAGCATAGATAAAGTAAGAGATTAAAGATACATACTTAAGAGATTAAAGATGTGTACTTATCTGGCTAATCACTCAGTAGTTGTTAGCTACTAACAGCAAGAGGAAGCAATGACCTTCGAATCACTCCATTTCACTTTTTCTGGGAGGTAAAGTAGAACCCACTTGTTATAAAAATAACGCTAGCTAGGCTAGGGCAAATTCAATAAGAGTCTAGGTAGCTATCCAGACAAAGGGGGGTGGAAGACGTTGTATTACAGTCCAATGTGCATAAATTCATTTCTTCCTGTTACAGCATGGTTACAGGCATTATTACTATTAAATTATTATTTCAGTTATTAGTTATTTAGCTAATATTTTATGTATTAATATTTTTTTTGTTCCTTTTATTTTTAGCAGCTATGTAGTGACACAGTTAGAAATCGCAAAAAATGTCTTTCTTCTTTTGAATCCACTAGTGACACAGTTCCTTCTATTTTTAGCAGTTATGTCTATAACTGTTAAAATTCGCAAAAAAATAATGTATTATTCATGTATAATGACATGGAAATAATAAAAAAAATTAAATAAATAAATATTTATAAAACAACAATAAAAATGAAGTACTCATCATCAAGATGACTATCTATGAAATGTTACACCAGGAACTAGATATATTGAAGTACCTGTGAGACAAGAACATAGTTATATTAAAATAAAGTAGGAAACACTCAATTAAATGAACACTTTAACACTTACACATCTGTGTGTTGCATTGTATAGCTATAGACTATAGTGACACCGAGCATTAGGGTGCTTCTATGTGTAAATTTCCTTACAGTATTGTATATTATGGTATATTACAGTAATCTTATGGTATATTACAGTAATCTTATTGAATATTACAGGTATATTACAGCTGTAATAGTAATGACGTAATGTACACATAGAAGCACCCGAGCATTAAGCCTATCCCAATTCTGCTCCACCCCTCCCTCCCTCCCTCCCTTCTCTCATTTGCTTTGCTCAATTGCTCTAAAATTTGTCCAGTTCTGTTCCAATTCTATGCTCAATTTATGCTCCATTAAAATTCATTAGCTACTATCTAGTATAAAGGCGTAAATGATGCTAGCTTCATCTAACAGAGACAACTAGATCAGCCATTGCTTAGTCATCAGAGTTATCAGTCTCTGAATGAACTGTCAGGAGAAAATATATTTCTTCAACTGCAAGTAACCGTGTGGTGGATCATGTGAGCTAATGTGCTCACATGATCCACCACGGCTTATTCCTACCAGGCATAATACTTAATACTTTTGTTTGCTTACTCAAAGTTCAATTTGGACAGGTTCAGTACAACAAAACACATTATTAGCAGACTTTCTACTCCATCAATAGAAATATGGACACCCACACTACCACTTGACTGTGTATACACAAGTTGAGTTATGTCTTCAGAATAGTGGACAAATTTGTAATGATAAGGTAGGATCTTAGTTACATGTCTCATACGTACTAGCTTATGATAATTGAACAAACTTACTATCTGAAATAGAAAAGATTGCTTTTGGTAGAGAAGAGAAATATTTGTGATTTAGTGCGTCATCAGCCGATATCCTTTGAGATGGAATGAGTTGAATGATTTGAGAAGCAAGGTTTCCTGATTGGAACTGCTTAGAGAGCCTACAGTAATAAAGTAAATGTTTTAACCACTCCTTAGTTCAATACCCTGAAATGTGGACACCTCTCTATGTATATACTCTATTCCAACCCCTTTAAACCTCTGTATTAAGAACACTTTGAAATAATAGCTTATGAATCAACATTCACCCACTGAAATGAGGCCACCTCTCTAATCAAGTCAGGATATTTAAATAATCTGCCCATAGTGTCTGGAATAGAGATTTCCACTGTACCTTTATTAATAATACAAGGAAATATTGATTAGTGTGTGCTTGTGCAAGCATCTTAGAATACCTCCTATTAGCAATAATCTCCTATTAGAATATCAAATTAGAATACTAGTAGTCTCACATCAGAATACTTGTAGGTTTGTGTTAGAATACTAGTAAACTTCTGTTAGAATAATGGTATACTCTAGTTTTTTTCAGAGTTCACAAATCAAGACAGTGTTTGCACTTACAATGGGGACACTTCTTCTAATAACCTTGGCTTAGACTTGATAAAATGATCTAGAAAAACGAACAAGCAAAAAAATTGTGGATTCAAATTTGGCTAGAGTTGGTCTGAATTTGGGTTTCTTTTACCCAATAGACAGACATCAGATATATAAGAAGTAGCCTGAATAATGGAGAGACAGTATTTTATACCACTTACAAGGTTTGTAGTCTGGAAACTTTGACACACCAGGCCAAGTGTCTTCATTTGGAGTACCCAGCAACTAAATTATTAGAATATTACCATTAAATCTGGATCTAGCAAACCTTCTGTATAAGAAAGTTTATATGTAATACAGTCTTTTATTGTAATAACAATTCTAAGAACTTCCAAAGAGTATTCCCATGAGTTCTGAATATCATTAAGCCCCAGGTGAAAATGATGCAAAAGAATGCAGTTATACTATACTTTTGCACCTTGTAGGTATTTCTGGGAAAGCACTCTGAAATATAAGGACTCCTCCTATAACTGGACTCCCCCCAAAACTGAACTCCCCCATAACTGGACTCCTAGACTATTAAACACCTCTATAATTGGAAACCATGTATTATGTCTTATGTAGATCCCAGGCAGTCCCCTGATTACAGAAAGGGTTCCTAATAATATTATAATATACTCAGAGTTAAAAATTAGGTGATCTTACACTCCAGATTTTATTGAGCTGATCATACACGCCTTTGATGCCTGGGAATAGAGGCTTTCCAGTCAGCATCTCAGCAAATATGCAGCCAACACCCCTGTAATGTGGTTATAATGTTGTATAATGTGGTGTAACATAGTATGTGGTGTAATGTGATACAATGTGGCATAATGTAGTGTAATGTGGTATAATGTGATATAATAATTTATATGTGACTGGCTCTGAGAAAACCAACCACTTCATGCAATTATTGTTTTCACGTAATAGCAAAAAAAACTGAACACCTGCTTACTTTTGACAAAATACTTTTATTAGCTTAGTATCATATCTACTATCTGTCTCCCACCTTCTAGTGAAGTTTCCAGCTTTAAAATGGCTTCCTACCTGCCAAGTGTGGCCTCTGAAAAATTGCACCTCCATTGGGGGTCTACCCCCCAAACAAAACACCCCACCCGTTTATGGCTTCAGTTTTTGAACTACTATATCTAGAGAATGGTAGCACCTAGAGCTATAGTTTAACTAGCATCTAGGAGGTAGTTTAACACACTTTAGCCTAAAGCTAAAAAATAAAATGTTATATTTTGCCCGAAGTGGTTGGTTTTCTCAGAGCCTATCACATATGTGAGAAACAAGCAATAAGTATTTATCACCATTACACGCTTGAAGTAATAATAATTATAGAGAAAAGCAAAACAATGAAATCTATTTCTAACTATAAATTGATCTTTCTATTATTTACACAATAGTCATTCAACTCCTAGTGTAGGGCTTGCACCGATCACTGTATAATCATGACCCCTCATTTTATTACAGGAGCATACACTTTGACGACCCTTTACCAAAATATTCCAAATAAAGGCGAATGGGTAATGTTTTCAGGAAACTATCAAGCTAACTCAGGCCTAACTCATGAGATTAGACATTACCACATGTCCAGAGGTGTGGAGTAGACTATGGAACCCATCAGCACATCCGGAGGTCTGTACCATAATGTCACTACCTCGTGTGAGTATGTACGGGTGGGTACTGATTTTGCTCTTGCTAAACCTGCAGAGAAATTAAGATACATTGTGAAGACACATGTGGGCAGTTATGGTCCCAATATCCTTAGGAAAGTAACATATTAAAGTGTCTTAATTAGAAGGTGGCCCCATTTCAGGGAGTAAAGTTCCATTATACAAGCTAAGTATCTTTATAATAACACAGGGTGTCCTCATTTCAGGGGGTTGGAATAGAGTGGTTCCACCATATTATACAGAGGTATCCTCATTTCAGGGGGTTGGAATCTGAGTACTGTTAGCAATACAGCTATCAAAAAATAGTGGTAAAGTAGCCACGTCAAATTATTTAAGCTCCACCCACTACAACTACATCAAAGGGAAAAGTCTGTGAAAAATATTATTGCCCACTATCTTGGAAAGCATTAAATTAACCCTTACCAAAATCAGCCAATTTAAGTTCTCCGTTGTCACTAATCAACAGATTCTGTGGCTTGAGATCTCTGTGTAGTATTTTACGTTTATGACAGAAATTAAGACCCCTTAAAAGTTGGAACATGAATAATTGGACATTGTGGGGGTCCAGGGGACCTGGATGCTTTTCCATGTAACGACTGAGGTCTGTGTCCTGTGTAATACAAAGGGGAAAATGGAATAATCCTATATCAAGGGGGTGGAGAAAAGAAAGGCTGACCCCTCATTAAATCTATGGGGAGGGAGGGGTTGGTGGGTAGGTGGGATTAATTCAAGGGGGTGGAGAAAAGGGAACATTACAACTTTCATAGCGGAGGAAGGAAGAGGGCTATTTTGCACATCGTTAACATACACACTGACAGGCTAGTAGCAAACACCACCAAGTATACTACAGCAAGAGAGGAGATTCTTCAGAGCCTAACCCCCAAGCCCTCCTTCCCAGCCACAATGTACTTTACACTTCACCCCCATCCACATGGTACCAATCTTTTTAATGTATCAGTGTACCATCCCATCCAGTCCACACACAGGACTCAGTACTCACCACATATTCAAAGACAAAGGTCAGATTAGTTGATGTGTGGATGATGTCGTGCAAAGTGACTATGTTGATGTGTTTCAGATCCTTCAAGAGAGAGGCTAAAGGTCAAGGACAAAGTTCAATCAAATGATGTACACTGGATATAAGGGTAGGTTAGTAATACTGGGGTGGGGTGAGGGTATGGAGCAAACCCCCACACTTGGAAGTTAGTGCAGAAAAAAAAGCATTGCATAGGTTTTATATGACTTTCAGGTAATTATTTATAAACCACGTTCTCAGCTCTCCCACATAATGTTCTGCTTTCTTCTGGTTTGGTATGAAGTGAAGGGTGGGGGGAGGGAGGTGAAGGGTGGAGAGAGGTGAAGGGTAGAGGGAAGTGAAGAGTGAAGGGTGGAGGGAAGTGAAGAGTGAAGGGTGGAGAGAAATGAAGGGTAGAGAGAAATGAAGGGTAGAGAGAAGTGAAGGGTGGAGAGAGGTGAAGGGTAGAGGGAAGTGAAGGGTGGAGGGTATTATAGAATAATCTCTCTGTTCTAGACAAATTGAGACAAATCAAATTGTTCTTATTGTTGTTACACAAGTTGAAATTGTATTAATGCTATACACACAAGCTCTTATTCAAGTGCCCTCATTTCAGGGGGTTGAAAAAGGTTTCCCACTGTATAGTGTCCATATTTCATGGGGCTGGAATAGAGGGGTTCCACTGTACACAGAGGTGTTCTCATTTCAGGGGGTTGGAAATAGAGGAGTTCCACTGTATACAGAGGCATCCCCATTTCAATGGGTTGGAATAGGGTTAACAGAAAATTAACGACTACATTCTCTCAATCCTCAACCAATCACATACCTTCCCTGATAGCAGTGAAAGGTGTTCCTTCCTCAGCATTTAATCTGATCTCCTTCAGAGCCACCATCTGTCCATTTATGTTGCTAAATCCTTTGTAGACAGTGGCATAAGACCCTTCTCCAAGCTGCTCAAGTTTATGATAAGTTTCAAGCCGGCCAAAGGGTGACATCACCTAATTTTATAGAAAATCTGCTGATCAAACATTATTATTTGCATTGATAACAGCCATTATAATGAAACCTGTTCATAGTGACCACCCTCTAGGTTCTACAAGAAGGTTTTAAGACCAAAATCAATAGTACAAGTACTACCAGCCACAACTATGTGGAGAGGTGGTCTTATTAAGGGGTGGTCTGATTAGACAGGATTCACTGTAGCCTTTAAAGAGAGGTGGTCTTATTTATTAAGTTGATTTCAGTAGTAGCCTTTATAGAGAAGGTAGTCTTATTAGACTGGTTTCACTATACATCCATAGAGTTGGTAAAAGGTAAACTTTATAGAGAGCTGGTAAGGGTCGACTCAGGAATTATAGAGAGTCGGTAAAGGGTCGAGTTTGGAGCTGGTAAAGGGTAGATTTCACAGAAACAGCTCTATAAAAGTGACTCTTTACTTCTTGCATTGTAAATACATCTATTGTCTTAAGAAATGGCTCCTCCAAGTTTATCTACTCGTTTTGCATCAAATAACTCGATCCAGTACAAATGGCTCCAAACAACACTCCACAGCACAACCAACTTCCTTTCCCACCGGCTATTTTTGCTACTATACTGTTTTAAAGCCCAACTATGCAGAATCTTTCCAGACCATACCCACACCACAGCCAATTTCCTCTCCCATTTGCTATTTTTGCAGCAATATACACTAAAAGCTTATGCTTAGCTGTCTCAAAGCCGAACTAAGCAGAATCTCTCACCATTACAATAACCTGCAGGATAAGTACACTGAAACTACACAAAGGATTGCAAAATTGCAGAATCATGTTTAGGTTCCTAATTATGTAATCTGCTGAAGTAGCTACCTCTCACATGTAAACAATGCTGTCACTACAACACAGCATTAGGCTCAATGACCCTGCATAGCACTAATTAGGAACAGAATAACTGCTTCAAAAATTCTCTGAGACAATGTAAATTTTGTACAGTTTCTTAGAGTTACTTTACATGACCTTTTGACCTTTGGATTTACACCCCATACACTCATTTTATAAAAAAAATTAGATAATACAGTGGAACCTCAAGACAAAGGACATCTCATGATCAGGTCTAGTGTCCCTAGTAGGGACGCTGTACCATGGGAAGCTGAAAGTATACCTTGGGAAGCTGTCTATTGGGGGGCTGTAATATGTCTTGGGAGGCTGTCTACATGTACATTGGGAGGTTGTCTATATGTCTCACTACATACCCTGGGAGGCTGTCTATATCTCTAAGTGAACATTTCAGAATGTAGGGATGAGTGAGGTAATGGTAAAAATAGTAGAGAAGGAAGGATGGAACACTTTTAACAGTAATGTCAGCTCTTACTACAAGCACCCATCTTTCACTAGTTTGTATATCTTTTGTGTTTTGTGACATCATCCATCCCTATATTCCCTTCACTTCCAAGAAATGCCTTTCCTTGTACACCACCACTGAGATTATTAGCTAATGAATCATGTGTACTTTAGTAGCTGCAAGCATGGTAGTACACACCCTACCTAATATTATACCATATAGTGCTTTATTTTGGCCAGGAGCTAGACTTTCACCAATAGGTCATCCTGAAGCTTTTCATGAAACAACTTTCACAAGGCCAGAGGCCAGGTAAATGGAGAAGAAGATCAAAGATTAGTTTCAAGAGCAAAAGTTTGGCGGATCTTTCCTAATTCATGAAAAATATGAAAGTTGAGCTCCTCAAAAATAAAGCACTATACAGTAATGAATCATCCTGGTTAAAAAAACAATTATTCCATCACTTACTTCAGAGTATCTTCTACGAGGAAGAGATCCAGTTGAACCAAAAGCCTTGGAAGGAGGTGTGGTTAGAAAGGATGGACTGACGGTGTCGTATCCAGAAGAGGAAATGGAGATGGGAATGCAGTTTGAATTATCATGTGGCAGATTCCCATTAGGACTCCTTCCCTAAAATGTAATACACAGTGTTTAATATGTAGTTCAAATCGATTATCCCAAATTACCCTCAACCATATCCCCCATTATCATCAACTCAACCAATTACCCAATTATCCCCCAATTACCCTCAACCAATACGAATTATATCCTCTATATTATCCTCAACCAATTACCCCCAGCCAATTACCGATTGTCTTCCCCCCACCCCCCAGTTACCCCAACCAGTTACCAATTATTCCCCCTATTACCCTCAACCAATCACTCCTTCATCCCCAATTATTCAATATTCCTAACCCATTACTTCTCTCCCCATTACCCCCCTAACCCATTACCTACCTCGAATCCCATTACCCCCCTAACCCATTACCCCCCTAACCCATTACCTGCCTCGAATCCCATTACCCCTAACTCATTATCTCTAACCTATTATCTTAATTACCCCTAACCCAATTACTCTAATAACCCCTAACCCACTCCATTACCTTAACACAATTACCACTATCATCCTACATTTACCCCTCTCCCACCTGAACTTGTTCCTTATCCCTAACTAGGCTTAGGTAGATTATGCTCAAATTTTCCCCCATTATTCTATTCTGCAATGCTAAAAAATGTTGCCCATTATTCTTGCTAATTCACCAATTATTCTCACAACATTATTGATTAAAAGAACAGTTAGCTATCGTTTGTTAAACTGCATCATTTTTCATAGTCCTCTTAAGTTTGTCACTGCTGATCTCCAAAAGATGGAAAAGTGGTAGAAGATAGTTCTGCTGGATAGTCACTACTAGTGCTAGCTGAACTAGAAGCCCTTTTTGACACTATCAAAATACTGAAACATGCCACATGGCTGATCACATGATCAATCACTGTATAGTCAGTCACCAATAGTGAGTGCCTGAAACCACTAATGGAATTAGGCCTATAGAGTAGATCCATTAGTCCATAGATAGTCTATAGACCACTCAGAGGACTTCAAAATTAGCTGTACAATGACCAGGTGCAAAAAGAGCTCAATTATTCCCAAAATGTGCCCCATTATTCTAGCATTATCCCTGATTCCCTATTATTCCTAAAATTATGCCAGCATAATCTACCTAAGCCTATCCCTAACCTATGTGAAACCTATAACCTTCTAGTTGTGTTTCTTTTTACCAGATATTGTCATAGTTACATACTAAACTGTATAGCATTCTGACAAAATACATATCTGTATAAATACTTACATATCTATCATGGATTACAAGTGATTTTGGCCTCCCAGCAGGCAATGAATCAGACTTTTTACCAGGTAGTGGGGAGGGTGTGGTCTCACGAGAGTTAGGGGTGGGTCCTATCCTTAGAAATCCCTCTGATAATCTCCGTTTCCATTTTTTTATTTTGCTCTCCTTTGTCAAACTGTTGAATCTGGATGGAGAAGATTCTAAGAAGAAAGAAGCACATAATAATATACGACATATTCCTACTACATATTAGCTAGACCATGAATAACTACTTCTTTGAGGCAGTTGCATGGACCTAGCCAACCTACTGTTTGACTTAATTAGCCAGGTTAGTCGACCTATGCCATGGCATTCTTTTACCATCAGTGCATTCAGTCTTTCTTTTAGTGCATAGTTGTACCCAAGTAGCTAGTTTTTGATAATATGTCACATGGCAGAAAAGGAACCCTTGCTGATTGTATTTGTTGCAGGTACAACAAGAAGCTCCTCTCTGCTCCTGCCAGGCCATTCCCTTCAACAGGTTTATAATGGTTTCAACACAGCTGCTACATAGTGACAAGAATGTGCTAATTGCATGTTACAATGAAGCATATAGCATACTAGAATGTGAAAGATTGCATGTAAGCTATACTTACTAATCTCTTTTTCAGATTAGACAAAGTAGTAATACTAGATCAGACATATTTTTAGTGCCCTCTGGGAGGCCACATCTGGCTCATAGCTGTCCCTACCTAGCCCACCTGAGGTCTGGTATATTAGAACATAAATAAGACCTCAATGGCGGGTGCACGCTATATGTCTGTGTTGAATTTTATTGATGAAAAGATTACCAGTATTAGTTTATGTAGTGCAAGTATGGCCCTCCCACACAACTCAGATATCTAGATTATACAGTACAATGGCAAAGTTGAGTGTGGTTTCATGACAAATCTGGGTGAGACCACCACCTGTCCCCTCACCATGTGCTAGGCCTATAGGATGTAGGTCTCTTCCAGAAGGAATGGAAAAATCAAGAAATTTTCTTGTTTGTTGTGTCAAAACCTTATTTCTTATAAAAATTATGTTCGTGGGTATCAACAGAGTTTTATATAGCAGAGAACTTGCACCAGGACAAGAGTGAGTGGGAATAGAGAGATTCCACTGTATATCACATAATCATGAATGGACAGGATTAATAAAAAATTTTTGGTAAAGGTCACTACTTTAATAAACTACAAATAGTACACATCAGGTAAAGGTTAAAAAATATCTAGGCAAGTACAAGGGGGTGGATCACGAGATTGAAACAAGGAATCTATGGACCGCAGAACCCCCAAATGATCCGAGTGTGGCAGTAAAGGTGATACTAAAAGATCTGAAGAGATTCTAAACAGTTTAGAGCTGTCCTAATAATACGTAGGAGTAATTAGACTGTTCTATACTGTAGCTTGTGTCTATACTGTCATACTTATTAGAAAATCCCAAAAATACTTCCAATTAGATCCCGTTATGATAAATGCTACAACTCAAAAATATTTTTTTTGTTAAAACGCTTAAAAGTACTAAGATAAGCCTATTATGAGCATTTTAAATGTATATGTCAAAAAAGGAGGTAAGAAGACTTGGATTGAAATGGATACTTTTCCTTTAATCTACATCTCTTTAGCTACTAAAATAAAATATTAAACTACATCTGTATTGTACCAGTAGTATTTCAAAATTCAATTTATTACTGTCCATTAGCAGACTATCACACAGCAAAAGGACCCACAAAAAAAGGAAGGTTAATATTGTGGGCAACAAAATATGCTGTCCTTAATTACATGGTGGATGTCAGATAGATTTCCAATCAGTGATTAAAGATGTTGGGTTGGCTTTGTAAGGCCTCTATTGAGCTAGCTTTATTTGCTGAGCTGGAACACTGATGGGAAGCACTGTATTCTGTAAAGACCATGTAGAAATGAACACAGAAACCATTGTATGTCCATAAAGAGTTCATCACAAATTTAACAGGACAAAATCTTCAAAGTTTTTTAATACATATAATATTATATGAATATTTATAACATAAGATATCATTATTATAAGACACTACCCAGACACAAACTTTAATACTAGATACTATACAGAGAGTTCTCTGACAAAAATAGGATTTAATTTGAAACTGAGCATATTACTTACGCATGTAACTAGTCCACTAATAGAATTGTGGCTTATAGGATACTGGGAGAGGCCCATTCATGCATCTAGAGCCCATTATGGTTAGATAGAAGAGGCTTGAGTACAGCTTACCTTACAGAAATCTAAAATGACTGTGGTTTTAGAGCACAGAAAAGGCTCTACAACTCTTTGTTTAGAACACAGGAGATGCTCTATAGCTCACCTTGAATATATATGGTTTAGAGGACACAGGAAAAGCTTTATGCATCTTCCTGTAGTTCATCTCTATACTCTGTGGTTCAGAACACATAAAAGGGCTGACTTTCATGAACCCTTGTATTGCTAGGATAACCAGATGTGTGTCAACAAAAGCAGGGGGGGTCAAAGTGTCAAGGTGAGCTCCATATAGATGATATATGAATGACCACTCCAGTGCTCTTGACCATAATGATTTTAAATTGAAGCTATAAAGCCTCTCAGGTACACTAAACCACTTAGATCTCTGCCATAATCTTTCAAGATGAACTATAATCCAGAGACACTTATAATCTATATTCTATATCAAAAACTCTTTGGGAATCAAGACAAAAATATACACACAACAGAAATTATGAAATTCCACATAGCTGTGTTCTCTCTGTATAACTAAACATGCAACATGGTGTAGAAAACTGCCTTGAATAGCTTACAATAACAAACTCTCCATGGGGAAGAGGTAGTCAAAACATTCACATTCCCTAAAACTGTCCATTCTTGAATACAGAACCTTTACCCCCTACCCCCACCCCTTCCACACACCCCTACCCCCACCCCTTCCATACACCCTACCCTCACCCCTTCCATACACCCTACCCTCACCCCTTCCACACACCCCTACCCTACCCCTTCCACACACCCCTACCCTACCCCTTCCACACACCCCTACCCTCACCCCTTCACACACCCTACCCCCATCCCTTCCACACACCCCTATCCCCATCCCTTCCACCATGACTCACCCCCACCAGACCCACACCCCTTCCACCACCTACCCCCAATAGAGATACCCACATGGGGATAAGTCCAGAATATGCTACAATGTACAAAGACCCATAGCTGGGAGCCTAGCACACATCATGAAAATTGGGACTGTTCAACCACCTAGAATGGCTAGGAAAATTGGGATTGTTCCACTACCTAGGCAAACTGCCATACCACCTAGATAGGCAGGCTAGACAAATTGAGACCATTCCAGCACTTAAGGAGGCTAGGCATGGATTGGGTGCTTATACGTTAGGAGAGAAATGTCCTTAGAGAAATGTTCTGTTCTAGAAGCTAGGTAAGCATAGATAGACTTTAGTAAAAGAGAGTATATAGTGGGAACACATGAAAGGTGCTATTAGGCATCTGTCTCAGCTGTTCAGCTGTTTGATCCCTCTCGTTAAAGACCTCCAACTGTACAACTAGTCTTGGAACAAACCTCTTTACTTCATTCCTCCAAGTAAATCTCAGACTATATTAATCTATAGCTATCTCTACAGCAATCTCTACTACTAGCCATCCCTACAGCCAGCCATCCCTACCAGCCATCCCTACCAGCCATTCCTACAGCCATCTCTACTACTTGCCATCCCTATCAATCAGCCATCCCTGTCAGCCATCCCTATCAGCCATCCCTATCAGCCATCCCTATCAGCCATCCCTATCAGCCATCCCTATCAGCCATCCCTCTAACAGACCTCCCCCCTCCTCTCCAACAAGCTCAGCTAATTCTTCCTTAATTAAGATAGCATTGGTAATCATACCTCCTCCTCACTCACTGATAGACACCTCTTTAGTAATGATAAAGCTCAAAATTCCTCCCCAATTTCTCCTTTATCAGGATAATTTACACCTCCTGGGCTATTATAGTGAAAAAAATTCACTCAACATGGAGATTAAATTAGGTCTGGTTTAGCTAGGTAGGTTTAGGTCTGTACTATCCAATTATTCAATTCAGTCCCCCTTCATTACATTACCCCCTCTATTATACCCCCCCTCTATTATATCCCTCTCTATTATACCCCCCTCTATTATACCCCCCTCTATTATACCCCCCTCTATTATACCCCCTCTATTTTATACCCCCCTCAATTATATTCCCCTCTATTATACCCCCCTCTATTACAGGGACACATTCTAACAATAATAAATATAATAACCCTCTCACCATTAAATATAATAACCCTCTCACCATTAAATATAATAACCCCCCCCCCCCCCCCCCCCAGAAAACCTGATGTTTGCTGGCCCACGAATGTATATATAGAGGTTAATGAATGCATAAAGACAAGTATGCAGCAACGGAGGTGTATTAATTAGGTCATTTAAGTACTAATAAAAATGCCGTAAATATTTGATTAATAGTCCAGGACTAAGAGAATTCACGTCATAGAAGAACAGACTATTCCTACACTAACATCAACACTCAATTTACCTTATATTTATACCCAATTTACTAAATTTACACTCAATATACTAGCAATGAAAGAGTTCAGGCGGATGGGCACCTTATACAATGGTACCTGTATATGGTGGTCACCCTTGGGATACAACCAGTTGGTTCCACTGTATTAAACAGGCCATCTGGTTGTGTCCCAAGGGTGACCACTATATACAACTTCCACTGTATAAGCAGACCACCTCTGTATAACAGCCAACTAGTTGTGTCCCAAGGGTGATCACTATATACAGGTTCCACTGTATAAGCAGACCACCTCTGTATAACAGCCAACTAGTTGTGTCCCTAGGGTGACCACTATATACAGCTTCCACTGTATAAGCAGACCACCTCTGTATAACAGCCAACTGGTTGTGTCTGGTGACCACTATATACAGGTTCCACTGTATGAGCAGACCACCTCTGTATAACAGCCAACTGGTTGTGTCCCAAGGGTGACCACTATATACAGGTTCCACTGTATAAGCAGACCACCTCTGTATAACAGCCAACTGGTTGTGTCCCAAGGGTGATCACTATATACAGGTTCCACTGTATAAGCAGACCACCTCTGTATAACAGCCAACTAGTTGTGTCCCTAGGGTGACCACTATAATATTGGAAGCTGCATAGAGGTCTCCTTTGGGTACCTATATCCTCGAGATAAGACTAGAGAGCTATTTACTCTAAGAACAAGGGGAACCAAATACCCACATCTTCCCTAGGAAGTGTTCCTATACCACAGGACATAGATCATAATAATTATTGTCACACATGCATTATCAAGAATATAAGCTGACCAAACCATATACTTCCAGCATTCCTAATACCAACTACACACAGTTCTTTTGAAGTTTATCCTTGGAACTTTCTAGAGAAGTATTATGATGCACGCAATACTTAACCTTCCACGATTAGTGATGTGAGACCTAGTGGCCATTGACACAGGAATATTACAAACATAATATAGATGGGATTCCAGTGAAATTGGCCATGTCTACCTCATATGGACAGTAGGAACTCCCTATTAAAGAGTAGATTTAATATTAGGACACCTAATTATCTATATCAAGACACTTACTTGTTCAGGACAACTATTAAATGCATTCAGGATACCTATTAAATGCATACACTAAGAAACTGAGTAATACAGATTGGATATAACTTCACCTCACCCCAAACTATAACCAGCACACCTTTATTGTCCCATGGGAAGACTCAGAGTGCAGAGTTTAGTGGTAAAAGGTCAAAGGTTTTGTGAACCAGCTATATAACTATAACATAGATGTACTGTGTGTCTGCTATACTGTAATAATGAGAATCCCCACCCACCTCCAGTTCCTTCATGACATTCTATTCTAGCCAGAAACCTTTACTTATCCTTTTTATGGTCACAGAATAAAGAGATTGTAGCAGAGGATTCTGGGTCGAATTCCAACTACTTTAACAAGACACCAACTATCTATAAAGATTTTTTGTGGGTTTACAATTATAGTGTTTCTTTTCTCGACACCAACAAAATACCTTGCCAGTAGAGTACAGTTTCACACCAACACACTTCACTCTCATGGAATATGCCATTTAATGATGAGGTTTATTACCAGTGGAGGAAAACCCATGTATAAACAACCAACCAACCATTTACCCTTCACATTACTGGAATCAGACAGCAACCATAAACTATACAGTGGTATAACACAGCTATGGCTGCAGAAAGCCTACAGTCAACAGTCGATACAGCACAGCTGAATCACACTCAATGGTAGGTGAGCTACAAAATACCCTAGGCTACAATGTGACCTGAGGGAAGAAGAACTAGGAGTATACCATAATGATTTATTCACTAATAATATTACAATAATATTATAATAAAATAATAATAATTATATAAAATTAAAATAAAATAAAAATGTAGATAAACTGTCTAATAAATATAACTGCAAAATCCTATAGTGGTACTCTGTAAACCACTTTAATTCCAACTGCTACCAACAGGACCAAAAAATGATGAGTCAGAGTGGAAGAATGAGAAATTAGCCATACTCAGTTTACAAGATGGGTGAGTAGAGAGAGCACATTCAGACTTAAGAGTGAAAACCTTGAGGGAGAGAGAACATAAGTGCCTGGTTCACTCTCCCAACCCTTCCACCTTTAGGCACCTGTGTTTATCTAGTTGCAGTTCAACCCTGATACTCACAGACTTCAGTAACTCTCTCCTCCCCTTCCCTCCCCTCTCCTCTCCTCTCCTCTCCTTCCTCTCCCTTTCTCTCCTCTCCTTTCCTCCCCTCCCTTCCCCTCCTACCTCTCCTCCAAATAACATTAGACATAATACATCAGGCCAGGCCCCTCCCCCTCCTAAAATCCTAGATCCATCCCCAAAAAGATGAACCTTATGAAGTGAGTAGACCTCTCCATTTAAATTAGGTACGACTTGATAGTGTGTAGGTTATAAACCAGAACCCCGTAGGAGTACAGTTGAAAGAACTGAGAACACACTTCCCAGATAGACTTCCAAGATACAGACTTCCACTTCCAAGATAATGGGAGTGCTAGCAGACAAGAATTGCTTCTGGAAAAGTATTGCTCTTTAAGTTTTATTTGAAACCTCACATCAATACAACTACACTTTATCCAAGAGGTTTCTTGAATTTTTTTCAGATGTCTTTGTTGGTTAATACCTATGCAGGAGGTTTCTTCCGCCTTTGACAAAAGAAAACAACTTACTCTTACCTCTAACTAAGTGAGTGACCTTCCACCCCCCCATGCTGGAATTGAGTACAGAAAACTATCTCTAACCAGTGATCTCCCCCCCTCCCATGCTGGAGTTGAGTCACTTCAATGCTAGTCTGGGTGGTGTTTAAGTCAACTGGCCTGAATAAAGCAGTCTAGCCCAGGTCAACTGGCCAGAATGAAACAATCTAAAATGGCCGGACTGAAGCACTCTATTCTAGGTCAACTGGCCAGAATAAAGCAGTCTAGCCCAGGTCAACTGGCCGGAATAAAGCAGGTCAAACAGTTACCTCCCACCCACAGACTTTACTCATTCCATCAGTTTACTGCTTGCAACCTTCTTTGAAGTAGAGTAGAATTATATTGCTCTAATTAAATACAGATATACCCAGTTCCTGTCATACCAAGTCCCTCTTGTAGGTACCTACACCATAAATGTATCCTAACAGACACAAACAGGAAAAGTGCTGGAGAATTGATCAACACATCTTACTGTACACACAAACAGTTTAAGTCAGCAGCCCGCTTTGTCACAACCAGCTTCGTACATCATTATTTGAGGTCTGTTACACACACTGGCCATGGTTTAATGTGATGGCTCTGAGTTTCATTACACTGCCACACAATCCCCAGAAATTAGTAGCTAGAGATACTAATACCAGTTACATTAAACCACCCTAGGGATAAAACCACTTCTCTCTCATCCTCCAAGGGAGATTCCTCAGAGGAGGCAGTACCACCCCCCCCCCCCCCCCCAGAGAGCACACAAGAATGAGTGGCTATTGGCTACACAATAAGGCATGTCATCACGGAATCCTCTGAAATGAGGACACCACTGTTCCTCTAAGAACACCTCTTCATTAAGTACACTTGAATAACAGCTTGTCTGTTATCGTTCACTCACTGAAATAAGGACACTCCTCTAATCAGGACAAGTTAAAGTTTGTCCTAAGATGTCCTGAAAAGAGCACTTCCTTTGTACTCTTAAACCACAATCTATTTAGTAGCCTTCCAGGCTACAACAGAGACACCAATTTCATTGACCCTCTTTAGCTATAGGGTAGTGGTTTGCAATAAATTTGTATTACTAATCTATTGGTATAAAATAGTAAATTTTCTCGAGTAATCGAACGTGGGTCAGACAAAATGTCATTTCCTCTAACATTTAAAGAGATCGAACACAAAACCAACAGCTCCAATGTACCAAGATCTCACTTCATAGGACAGGCAGGTAGATCAGGCAGGCAGTTGCTTAACTAAGCAGCTACTCTCTTCTACTTTACCTCTACTTGTTTATGATTTGTAAGAGGTAGTGGTCATAGACTTTGCATATGTGTGTGCATGTGCATGCATGTACATACATGTGTGTACATGTGCATGCATGTGCATGTTGGAGGGAGGGGGGGAGTTGCTTGACTATAAAGAGCTTCCTCTATTCCTGTCAACACAACCAGTTGAAAAACATGAAAGATCATGCTACCTATCTGAGATCTTTTACCACAAATTATAGAAAGTTGTAGAGTTGGTCAAAACTGTGCAACGCTGGGCAGTAAACAAAATTGTACACTCTTGCAAGATCTGACTGGCAAAATAAGATATCTACACAGTAAAATGTATGTAAACCACAAGGCAGCTAACACTAGCATTAACTGTCCCAACATTACCCTCTCTGTCCTCACCTCCTCAATCAAGATAAAGTGAAGAATGTTTACTATTTGGGAGGACCAATGACTATTAAGTGATAAAACCAATTAGGTTTACTCGGGGACAGATGTTTGATTCCACTGGAATTCATTGTCAAAACACAGGGATCACTAACCTCAAGGAATCTCTTACATTAAGTGCCCTTTCCTGCCGTGCAGAAGCTGAACAATGAGTAAGAGGAAGAGCACACTTGTATAACATGCACAGACAGTACATGAATGCCTTTATTATCACTTAGACACTTTTAATAGGCAAATATGCAAGCTGAAAATTATCAGTAAAATATTTTAATAAAGAATCTGTATAGTGTGTGACTATGTAATTAGACATATCATTATTTCACAGTTTAGAATAGTTGAAGAGTATTAGACGTGGGAACTATAGAAATTAGAATCAAGCAAGTGTTGAGATATTTCTAATGATTAAGATGCAATAGACATGCCTATAGTGACCATCCAGTGTATACATAGATGAAAATATGATTAAGATCCAATCGACATTGAGAATATAGATTTAACACGCCTATAGTGTCTATATATTGATGAATGTTTAAATATACTTCACTGTTGCATTGGGAGATTACTCAGCAATGCCATCACTTAAAATAACACAATGCCATCAAGTGACACACAGCACTTCATTAGAATCACCATGAAATAGAATCGGTTTCATTTAAAGTCACTATGAATAGAGTCAGTATGTACTAGAGAACAAAATTAGTGATCTAGCACTTTTATTAGAATCACCATGAAATAGAATCCCTGTCACTTTCATTTAACACTGTGAAATAGAATCACTATGAAATAGAATTACTTTCATTTAGTCATCATGAATAAATATATTATTTCAAACCTCTGCCAGAATACACATGGAAAGAACACACATTAAGTACAAGTTTGACAAATTATGCCTTTTATTTTCGCTATTATTAGAAGTCCCTAGAAGTCATATAATAGCACTTTGTGAGGTTATAATTCTACAATTTTTACTAGCTAAAGGCCAGCAGGAAAGCTGTGGCTACAGTGAAATTACAATGATGTCATTAAGACTTCAAACAAAGGACAGTATTCTATAACACAGAGTAGAAAGATCGATTATTCGCTATTCTCCCTAATGCCATCAGATCACAAATTTGCTTATGATATATATTCATATTATCTTCTTTGTCCTATATGACAATAAAATATCCAACAGGAAGCTATCACAAACATTGGTAATTTGGTTTATACAACTGGTCTCTCCATAATCAACACAGGGAGCACAGGAACAGCTCCAATTAAAGCTAAAAGATACGTTGAAAAAGTGAAACAAGGGGTTAAAGGTATGGAAGTGAGGGCTGGTAAGAGTTAATGTTACATTGAAATGAGTGCATATATAAGAGAAAAATGATGTTTAATTGAGAGAAGTAAGTCAATAACAATGAAGTAGTTTAATACACAGAAAAGAGAAGATATGCGTTGATGGAGCATATCGTGAGAGTAGCATGGTTAATTGTTGAGCACTAAGGTGATTATATAGTAAAGAGAAGATATGTGGTGATGGAACACTTCATGAGGTTTAATTGTGAGAGCACTCAAGATGAGGAATATGAGGATTCAGCCAGGGTTCAGTAATAACCTAAGTGGATACGAAACCTTGTCTCAAGGGAGCAGAGGATTTAATAGGGCACAGTATAATAAAAGACTAAACACTACATTTGACGCCTGAAACTACAAAATTGATCATCTCTCTTCAAAGATTATTTCAGAACCAATAGAAATTCAAGACTCTCTCAAACTAAGTACTTTCACTACGTTCAACCATCTCAGACACTTTGAGTAATATGATAGCCACTGTTCTATTCAAACTGAAGCTGTAACAATTGTTTAAGAGTACAGGCGTGCTGACTGGCTAGTACTATCCCACAGCATTCACTCTGCACAGTAAAGGAAATGTATGGCTGTGTTTTAGTGATAGAGCTTCAACATGTTACAAAAATAAATATAGAACCTCACTAACTACTGCACTCTGCATAGCTGGACAGACTTCTTCCCTACAATTATGGCTGTGTTTTATTTTACCACAGCAAAATTTAGGTAAACATTAATTATGACATTTGGGACTTTATTTGTCCTCACTGGAAATAATTAGAAGTCCAGACTGGTGACTAGTATTCCAAACTATACTATTGGAAAGATATGCAGGAACTGCCAAAAATAAAAGGATTTTAATAATTTCTCAGTGTTTTAGCTGTTAGCCAATGAGACATCACCCTGACTGTCTTCTTGGGATCAGATTGGGTTGTGTACAACCATTTTTTTGCTACTTTTCTACCACAACTACTCGATGGTGCTTCTAACCCAATGCAACAAGTGTACAAGGTTGGCTCAGTTACATCAAAGTGTGTATTATTCCCAGCACAATGTATCTACAAAGAGAAGATGTTACAAATTATTATTATATCATTTGGGATGGAAAATTATTATTGGGTTGTGACAACCAAATCAAAGCTTAGTCCAAGCACAGGCAACCATCAAAAGATAAGATAAGCAGCCAGTGTTTACTGAAACACTATTCAAATGTAGCTGATCATTTTATCACTCTCCATTATACATTCTCCTGTGTTTTTGTTTTTGTTTTTGCTTTTTTAGAAGGTTAGTAAAACTACATACTTTTAGTACATGACACAAGATTCTGACAGCAATGAGATGAAACCATCACACCTGTATCATCACACACAATCAGGTATCTTCACAGTAAGGTAACTTCACTCAAGGTACACATTACTTCCCACACTGCATACATGCAGTCAGGCAGGTGTGCACATGCAATCAGGTTACCAGAAGCACCTTTTATTAAACTGTAAATTATATCTCTGGGAACATAACCACCCCCAACCATACATACCCTGGACACAACGACCAACGCTATATAAAACCCTTATCTACAAACTCACACACTTAAGTAGCTACAGTGTGTCGCAAATACAACGAGCAGATTAACTAGGTAGCTATACATAACTTACGAGGCGCGCCATTGTATTTCATCCCAATGCTGGAAGCCGATCCCGTCGATCCTATCCGGGAATTAGAACAAATGTCTGTCGCTGGTGGAGGAGGTGAGCTGACGTCGCATGCAGGTCCTCTAATCCCTTCCGCCATCCCTTCGTCATTGTCTTGGTCCTCTTCCATGAAGACTTCTAGGTTTGAGCTTCCAAGCGTCTGGTAGTTAAAATGTGGGACGCTATCGGCTTCATCGAAGACGTTGTCAACCCATTGCGTCTGCAGTTCCAACGCCATTCTTACTGATCTGACAGCCGGCCAGTGGTTTGCTTAGAGACTTCTTTCCCGGTTTACACACTATAGATAAGGAGAGATAAAGTGACCTCAATACTACTATTCTCACGCTAAGCTAGTTAGCCCCGGATTAGACTAAACTCTCCGAAGCGCACAAAAATCTAACACCTCGTGTAGGGTTACTGGAGACTAAGCATTCACTACTGAATGTTGTGTGGGGGCCGAGAATACATACTTCCAGCTGATTAGCAGATGTTTGGAAACGATCGTCACTTCGTGATAATTATCTACGTTATAATAACAACTAATATTATTATACAATACCAAAAACTGCTGAACACTGCATTATAGCTATTTAGCAGGATCTGATGGCCAATTACATATTTCTACCTACTATAGGTTGTTATAAACTGAAAGGGAATAGCTACTGAGAAGGAATATACTTTGGCTGTTATGGTTTAAAGTTGGAATGAATTTGGAACTTTTGTCAATAAGCTACTATACAATACTTATTATTATTATTATTATTATTATTATTATTATTATTATTATTATTATTATTATTATTATTATGACATTGAAACCTCCCTTATAGGGACTTTCAATTATTCCTGCCCTTCTGATGATGCCAACTCAACTCCAAAGTGATGAAAATTAATAGGTTAAAAACACAGATAATTAAACTACAGTGCTTTATTCATTCTATCACCAAAGTAGGAGTACACAAAGGCACGTGATATCTGCAACAGATGATCCATCTCAGCTGCTTCCACTCTCAAACCAAGAACAAATTCCTTTCTTGTCATTCTGAGCTCATCTAGCAACTGATTACGTTGGAAATCAAGAGCCTGTCTGAGCTGTAGCTCACGAAAAAGTTGTTCCTCTTCTCGCCTCTTCATCTCTTCTCTGCGGAGGTCGGCTGCATATTCATCCCCAAGGAGGAAACTAATGTGACTGTAATCTACATCTTCCCATGTTGAAATGGTGTTATCATAATCTTTCAATATTTCCTGCTCATATTGGTGGAGATGTTGCCTATAGTAACACAGAGTGCACAGGAGAACTTGGTGAGGTATTAGTTGGGAATATGACTTACTAACTAGCTTGTGAACTTTGATCTTCAATTTCTAGCTAATGGCAGTGTTATTGGCTGGTACTAATAGATACAAGTTTTTTATGTCCAAAAAAAACCCCCCAAAAACAACTTGTATAGCTAACTCCTTGAAATGAGACTACTTGAATTTGTTGGAATGATATAATCATTCTAAAATTATGGATTGTTTGAGAAAGCTAACAAATATTTTGTTTCCTCAAAGTGGGTACATAAGTTGCTAAGGTAGTGGGCTAGTAAAAACTTGCATTGTTATTAAACTATTTCTATGTAATCTCTGTGCATCAATGACAGTTTCTACAAGAACAGAGAGTGTGGCTAGATGCAGGTGGAAACTAATGTACTGAAGTAAGGCAAACTATTTGCAGCTTCACTGTTTACACACAAGGAGGAACACTATCACTCTATTAAATACTGAATTTGATTGATAGATACAATTGTTATTCCACCATCATACATACTAGATGTTTACCTCATGATTCCTTCCTTTTTTAGTTTCTCTAACACTGCAGCATGATATGCCTTCTGCTTCATGAGATTCTCTTTATCAGCCCTTTCTTCATCCTGTAATGCCTTCAGATACTCTTCTTCAAGTGCTTTAGTTCTTAGCTTCAGCTATTATTATTATTATTATTATTATTATTATTATTATTATTACTACTACTACTACTACTACTACTACTACTACTACTAGCTACTAGCTACTACTTAATGTTACTAGAAAAAATGCATGGCATTAAGGTGGAGGAGGTCTTGCCAGAACTCATTTTGAGACAAGAATTAAGAATTTTAATTTAATAATTACCTCAGCTTTAACTTTCCTTTCATCAGACAAATTCTTCCAGTCTCTCTCAAGTTCCATAGTCATCTCATCTTTCAATTTTTGAATCCGTGCTTGCTTTAATCTTGCTTCCTTCTCCACGAGACTCTCAGCTGACTCACCTCCTTGAACCCCCTCTCCTTGGAGGAGATCCATGTTTGAGGTAGGACCATACTGGTCCTTTCTTCTTGTTTTATTCTGGTTCTGCTCATCATGTAGTTTTCTGGTATCATAAAATTTTGAATGAAAGTCAAGTGTGAATAAATAGCTCCATTTTTTTGATAGTTATATTATTACATAACAGTATGTTTGAGAAGTGCATGAATGTATAAAGTGACTGGGTGGTTGTTAACAATCAATAATCTAGACAGAGTATTGTCTGTGACAAACTGTCTGGCACCTACTGCTTAGCATGGCCCATGGAAATAGGCTTTTGTCCTTAACATAATATTTTCTAGGCCACTTATTACTAAAATTATAGTGATACTTTAAGATGCCACACATGCCAAAATTCTATCAATAATTTTTCCTCCCTCCCTCCAATGGATAGAACCCTGTATAAGGACATGTTGTTTCCTAGCATCTGTCATTATGGAATGGAATTCCTCTTTTTAACACACCTGGGATACTAATATCAATTACTGACTCATACTGCCTGTTTAGTATCATATACTTAAAAATAATGATGTGCAGAGTACATACATATACAAACACATACACCTTGCACCTGTTTTTTTACTATGTAACTCGGAGCACAATGTGAGAAAACCAATAGAGCTACTATTCAGGGCCTGATCCAGGAATTTTGTAAAGTGGGAGTTTAGAGACAGCCACACCCATAACTACATGATTTGACCACACCCAAAACTAATATGTGTTTGGTCAACCAAAGGTTTATAGTTGGAAAGGATGGGTTCAACCTCCTGAACCCCACCCCTGGATCAAGCCCTTATTTTTGCTATGTTGAAGTAGGTATAATTAGTCTAAAAATTTATCATCACAGATCTCAGCATCAGTAAACATGACTTAGTCTGTAATATAAATATTTAATGAAGTGCCTTAAAATAACAAAGATGGTGTACAGTAATAGACTAGTAAATAAGAACAAAGGTCTGTCAATGAATTAGATAATAGAATAATGAGGAGACAGGGTAGAAAATCAAGATGTGCCTGTCCCTAATGGAGCACACATTAGGAGTTCCCCCAAATCTTGTTATTTGAACAGAATTTGATAATTCACAAGCTACAGTTACCTACATAATTAAACTTTGCCTAAATAGCTAATTAAAATGATTATTTCAGTGCTTTGTATTACAGACAGATAAGGAAAATGATGACTTTTGTCACAGATTAATTATTATTATTGGCACATGCGCTAGTATATATAATTTGGCAGATAAAACTTGGCATGCTAAACTGACAGTTCAGTATTTATTGCTAAGTAAAAGGCCACGGAAGACGTCATATTTCTTGACAGATTTCAGTACTTTAAAGTGAAGTATATTATGCTCAGTGCTGATGCAAGGTACCATTCAACCTTTTGACCACCTAAAAAGACTACATTGGACCAATATTATTATAGCTAAAACATTGACTGTATAACAGTAGACCATGAGATTACTAGATATGACATTCTAGTGACTTTGTTAACACATATTACCCCCTACATCATGTGTATCAGGATAAACTTCTCTGTAAATATAATATACTACCACTTTTTCAGCCTAATTATCCATGAAAATAGACCCTACTTATCCTTGATATTAAATAATAACACTAACTTATCCTGGAAGTCTCTGTTTGATGAATCAGAATTCTCCATCATATTGGCCCTTGACAAGGAGAGGGGTGTGACTGATTCCTAAGGGGAAAGAGATCACTCATGAATACCACAAAATGATATAATTAAACAAGGAATTCTGGTTCATAATCACATATACTGAGTTATGCACACAACCAAAGGTTATTATTACACACCTTGGTGATAACTAATTGGTGGCAATTTACTTAATTGGTGGAAATTTAATTTGGTGGTGATTTAATTTGATGGTGATTTAATTTGGTGGTGATTTAATTAGATGGTGATTTAATTAGATGGTGATTTAATTAGATGGTGATTTAATTTGGTGGTGATTTAACTTGGTGATGTGTTCTTAACATGATCAATGTTAAAATAAATTTTGGCAGTATTATCTTGACCAAAATCACAAGTCTTTGAATCAAATCACCAGAAATATAAACAGTTATACAATAGTTAGAAAGCGATAACAGCTAATGTCCATACACAAGTTCACTCACTTTGATTGTTTTCACCAAATCCATCACATCTGCAATCTCATTCATCATGTCAACTTTAAATAGAGGCTCACTAGTAACATCAGTTACATCTCCACCTTGTCTCTTTACTTTTACATCATCATCCATCTTCACTCTACCCAACTGTCTCCGCCTTTTGTTGTGCATTTTGGCATCAGCTAAATCCAGAGAGGTCTTTATACTGTTAAAAACACGTTTGTATTCTTTGAGTTTAGATTTTGCTTTGCTTCTATCTTTGCTGTACCCACTACTGCTGTAATAGGAGGAATCAGATGTCAAAAAATTAGAATCATAAGAACTATAGTCTTCTAAAGAGTCGTATTCAGAAGAATCATATGAATCGTATGAATCGTAGGAATCGTAGGAGCTGTATGAATCACTGCTTTCAGCTGAGGATGACATGTCTTTTTGTTTCTTCCTTCTCATTTTATTTTTCTTTATTCTCTTTCTTCGTTTTTCCTTCCTTGCACCTTCTTCCAATGACTCTCCACTTCCATCTTCTGAGTCATAGCTTTTGTCATCTTCTGATTCATCACTGTCTGTCCAATCTTTTCTTCTTCTCCTCCTCTTCCTCCTTTTCCTTGACTCATACTGATCATCATCTCCTCCCTTTCTTTTTCTTCTTCTTATCCTCCTCTCCCTCTCATCATCTTCTTCAGAATCATCACTTCCTTCACTCTCCATCTTCCTCCTCCTCCTCCTCCTCCTTCTTCTCCTCCTCTCCCTCTCATCATCTTCTTCCTCAGAATAATCACTTCCTTCACCTTCCATTTTTCTTCTCTTACTTCTTCTCCTTCTCCTCCTCTTCCTTTCACCATCATCTTCCTCAGAATCATCACTTTTTTCTCCTTCCATCTTCCTCTGCCTTCTTCTCCTCCTCCTTTCTCTCTCGTCATCCTCATCAACAAAATCATCACTTCCTTCACCTTCCATTTTCCTTTTCCTTCTCCTCCTCCTCCTCCTCCTTCTCTCTCTTTCATCATCCTCATCTCTGGAATCATCATTGCTCTCACCCTCCATCTTCCTTCTCCTTCTTTTCTTCCTCTCTCTCCTGTCTTCCTCATCAAAATCAATATCTCCTTCATCTTCCATTCTTCTCCGCCTCCTCCTCCTTCTTTCTCTCCTGTCTTCAAATTCATCGCTGTCTTCACCTTCCATTTTCCTCCTCCTCCTCCTATCCTTCCTGTCATCATCCTCAAATTCATCGCTGCCCTCACCCTCTATTCTTCTTCTCCTCCTTCTCCTCTTCCTTTCTCTCCTGTCATCGTCCTCCTCAAACTCACCACTGCCTTCATCTTCTTCTCCATTTCTTCCTTTCCCCCTCCTCTCTCTGCCCTTCTTCTTAACGTATCCATACTTGACATTCTTAGTGAGGAATCTTTTTAAACCTTTGGGAACTCCCTTCCCTTTGAAACTTGAATGATTAAGAAGTAACTTTTTACTTCCCACATTGCTGGAATCAAGCCTACAGATCGTACCAGATTCAAAGTCAAAGAAATAGCCTTCCTCATCACTGTTCCAACCTTCACTGTCTTTTAATTGGGCCATAATGTCAATATCTTTACTATTGTTCACACTTCCCTCTACCTCTGGCTTTTTCTTTTTAATAAGCTTTGCTAGTGAAGGGGGGATGAGAGGGACACCACGCCCACTCTCGGCATCAATCATTACGTGGACATTTTCATTGATGTATTTCATTAACTCTTCCTTATCTTCATCCTTGACTCCAATGTCTCTTTTGATCTTTTCCATTACTAGTAATTTCAGGATCTTTTCATCTGTGATTGTGCTGGCTTTGGATAATAAATTGTCGATATCACATTCTTTGAGCCAATCTATGACAATGTTATAACAATAATGAATATTATTAGATTAATCCTCTTTTTGTAGGAAGCATAAAGCATGTTTAATATTTGTCACAACCTCTCTGGTCCAATTCACCAAAATGAGGACATCTCTGTGTATAATTCCCCTGAAATGACCTCCCATTATTACAGTGGAACCTCTCTATTCTGTACACCTTAAGGAGTGATCTAATTTTTTCCCCTGAAGACACTTCTTGGAACCCCTCTATTCCAACCCCTTGAAATGTGGACATATGTAGGAAGATTCCTGCATTGTGCTTAGGTACATACCTTCATCATACACAGCATCCCAATCTTGTTCAGTCTCTTCTGTAGCTACCGTTTTCTCATTAAACTTCTCACGCATAATACCACTAGCGAAATAGAGCAAGCTATGCTTGTTGACAGTGCTACTACCAAGAGTGGGGATCAAAAACTTAGCAAGGAATTCTTCTGGTCTATCTTTCATGCTTTCAGATGCATCAGGAAATTGAGAATGAAAATGTTTGTAAATTTCTTGAACCCTCTTTATCTGTTCCTTACTGAGTTTAACCACTCCTTTTCCATCTATATTTACAATGTCATAGATTAGAACAAGGAAAAAGTACGGTGGAACCTCTCTATTCAGGACACCTGGAGAAATTAGGTTTCAGGCCTCTAGCTATTAATGTTTCTCAATTTAGGGGTTAGAAAAAAGATGCCCTTGTTTCAGGAGGTTGGAATCCACTGTATACAGAGGTGTCCTCATTTACTATCTAATTGAGTGTTATAATTATTATTTTTTTAAAAATTAATATAATCAGGGCTAGATCAGGTGGGGTTCAGAGGATTCAAATCCCACCTTTTCAACTATTTGCCAGATGCAAAAAAAAATTGTATTGTCCTATTAATCTTGCTTTGAGCACGTTTAAATCAAGTGGGTGTGGTTATGGGGGTGGTTGTTTTTGAAATCCCATTTGACAAAATTCCTAGATCAAGCTCTGATAATCATTGATTGTGGTAGAAATTATGCAACACACTCTCTTCAACTTTATTATTATTATACCTTCATAAAACCTCACAACATTTAATAATTTCTCATCAAAATAAAATGAACCCATTCATCCCTCAGCCTCAAAAAGTCCAATAATTTAAACTTGGCTCTATAGCTATATACAGTGAAACCTCTCTATTCCAACACACTGAAATGAGAAGAGTGGAACCCCTCTATTCCAAACCCCTGAAATGAGAAATATCTCTGTAGCTATAAAGTGGAACCCATCTATTCCAACCCACTGAAATGAGAACACCTCTATATGCAGTGGAAACCCTCTATTCCAACTCATGAAATGAGTACGATGATGTATAAAGTGGAACCCCTCTATTCCAACCCTCCAAAACTATTTCAATCCACTGAAATGAGAATGCCTCAGTATACGGGTGGAACCTCTCTATTTCAACACCCTGAAATGAGGACAACTCTATATATGTTGTATTATTGCTATTAATAGAGTGAAATGAGGACATACTACAATCATAGAACACTCAAGATGTCTGGAATAAGAGAGATCACACAGAGTCTTACCTTTGCTTTGCATCACTATTTTTATGAGGTCATTCATTTCCTCCTTCAAGCTGTCTTCAATGTTGTCCATTTTAATCAGACCCACTCCAGAAACTACTAAATTAGGGAAAGGGTTTTCAACTATCCTTTTCTCATGACATGGGAAAATTCTCTTCTTCACTTTCTTCTTATCATCCTCTCGTGTGGAGACAGTCGTTACGGCTTGAACAGGTTGATCGTTAAGGTCTATGTTAACAATTTTGCCATCAGAGAGATCTTCCTTAGGCATGACGTGTCCAATAGATACCTTCTTCAGTTCAATATTCTCAGCTTTCTTGAATTTAAGATTCATTTTAGTTGTTGGTTTCCATCCTTCACTCATTTCAGGAATCTCTGTAGTTAGGTTAAAATTGAAATTCACTTTAGTTCCAATCTTAGGCTTCTGTGTTTCTTCTCTGGCACTATTGCAAAGATCAAAATCTACTTTACCTTCGTCGGGATGTGTTATACTCTTAGAATCTACTTTGTCTTCCGCAAGATGTGTTATATTTTTAGAATCTATCTTGTCTTCAGCGAGATGTGTTACACTTTTAGAATCTATTTTGTCTTGGTTAAGATGGTGTTTTGTTGATGTGAGGTAGTGGATTCCTCCTACATAATCATCGACCGAATGTTTCTCCTTTTTATATTTATAAATCCCATGAATTTCCAATAGATCAGACAATTCATCATCAGCCTGGTCAAGTCTTGGTGCCTTCTTTTCTTCACGTTTATGTTTGTGTTCTTGCTTAGACCAAATGTCTTGATCCTTTTTTTTAAACTTGGACGATTTAGCTTGATCTTTTGTGATACTCTCCAAAGAGATACTCTCCAAAGACTTGATTTTAGAATCAATTGCATTAATCATTCTTTCCTTATCAGCCTGCCATGATATCTGGGATTTAAAAGCCATGACATGGTGAAGTGATTGCGTGTGGTCTACTGTTTCTGGCTTGTCAAAAAACTTCACAGTATCAATACTGGTTACTCCAAGACTATTTATTTCCTTGGATTTGGGAGAAGTTGTATCAATAAAGGTGGGAATGTTTAGATCGCTGCTCGAGTTCTCGTCTTCTTTCGTACTCTCCAAGAGATTAATCCATTTATTGATGGCAGCCACATTTTTGATGCGTTCTTTAACATCAATGAGTCTCCCAGAGTTACCTAGATTGCGGTCATCCCTCAGTATTGCACCATCAATAAGAATAGTTGGGACCTTGTCTCCTTCAGGAATAATTTTAGCACATTCATACTCATTTTCATCATCAATAGTTTCAGCAATTTGCTCCATAGAGTTCAAATTTCCACCCAAAAATTTACCCTGATGGGTTTGTAGTCGAGGTAAAGACTTCAGCTTTGATGCTTCATAGTGTGGTGAGTTCAATTTCTGTTCTGGAACAAACTTGACTTGGGGTAAAGAGCTAAGCTTTGATGCTTTACATGGCAGTTTTGATCTCTTTTCTGGAATTAAATTTACGTTCATTACAAAGTTTCCAACATTAAATGTGTTGAACGTTCTTGATATGTCTCTGTCATGAGAGACTACATTAGGTTCTTGAAACACTACTCGACGTGCTTTTAGAGAGGGTGCATCTTCTTGAGAAACTAGTATATCTGGTTCCTGAGAGAGTACATCTGCTTCCTGAGAAACTAGCATATCTGGTTCCTGAGAGAGAGAGAGTACATCTGCTTCCCGAGAAACTAGCATATCTGGTTCCTGAGAGAGAGAGAGTACATCTGCTTCCCGAGAAACTAGCATATCTGGTTCCTGAGAGAGGTCATCTTGTTTATTTGTCAATGCAGTGGGTTCTTGTAATGCTACATCTAGTTCTTGAGATGCTCCATCTCTTAAAAATGCTGACTCATCAGCTAAGTCCTTAGGATAATCTTCAGAAACAACTTCATTAGCCATTGAAACCTGCTCACAATTAGCAGTTTCAGTTTCAGTTTCAGCATGACTCTTATCATTGGGTGCAAATTTTGATTGTATTTGAATGGCAAGGATCTGTGGCAATACACTTAACTTGGAGTAATTCTTGTAAGATGGTTTATGTTTGGTTATGATGTTAAAGTCAAAGAGAGATGTTTTGTTGCATATCTTGTCTTCATTGATGGAAGACTTCATCCTAGTGTTTCCCCTTGTTGAAAAATAGACATATTTCTTGGGGGGATTGTGTGATACTTGGGAGACAGTTTGGGGTAAAAATTCATCGATTTCTTCAAGAGCTGGCTGCAGATAAGCATCAATGTGTCTCTTTCTTTGGATTGGAGGAAGACCATCTATGCAAATCAAAGCATTACATAATAAATATTTCTATTATGCAATAATTATTAGCTAAGCAATATATCTAGCCTTGAAGACCAAAATGGAGATTAAGCCTGCTGCTACATAGGTAGAAAAGGAGCATAGCACTATAATGGTAAGTATGTGATATAGTAATTTCAAACAGGGTGGAGGAAACACTTTATGATTAATCATGCATAACCTCCACCCACACACACACACACACACACATATTTTTTTAAAAAATGCTAAATATTATGCCAATCTATGATTTCTACCTTTAAACAAATTGACAGAGCAAGCAAATTAAAGCAAAGTAGCAGAAAAACTTAGTATTATTAACTGCCTGATCTACATGACCTGTTCTGCCAAGCTGCTGGGCTGGGTTTTTAGCTACAGAGTCTATTCTAATTAGTCACAGCAAGTCCTGGATCCAGTTGTCTATTACTTGGTGTCATTATCAACTTGTACATTGGTGTACAGAGCTGATATTGCTGACTGAATGTCCAGATTTTTTAAGCACGACTTCTAGAAAATGAGTTTGCCTCTTAAAAAATCAAAACAAGAACGACAAGAAGAAACAACCAAACAAACAAAAAGTAACTGTGGCATAATTTTTTGTCCATGTAGTGAGATAACTGATTTCTCTGCTGGATAGCTGGCTAACTGCTCTCACAACCAGTATCATTCTATCCCAGAAATATCCCATTCTACTACCTTACATCATGGATAACCATTACCTGATGCAAATATTGTGTCCATTAAACCATCATTAACTGAGAGAGAGGTACACTTCATAGAGGTGAGGTTACCTTGATTTAACTGGGGTTTTCTGACTTTGTAGTCCATCCTAGACTTGCCAGACCAAGGGGAATTGTTTTGTGCCACCTCTGAACCGTCTTCTAACCAAGTGAGCCAACATTTGCTGTTTTCATCACATTCCCCTGACAATGAAAGGTCAAACTTCTTCCCAGTATCCTTACCACACACCTGTCCTCCATTTACAACCTTCAAGGAATTGCTCTGCCTCAAAGAACGTTTGTCTTTTAGCTTGCTCACATTAATTTCTGGAAGGAAGATAGCAGACTTACTATCCAATTGATGAAGTGTATTCTTTCTCTTCTTCTTTTTGATTCTTTTTCGTATTTTAGGAAGGCTAGGTATGAATGACCCAAACTCATACCTATGATAGCCTTGCTGATTAAGTTCTACTCTAAATTTGTCATCCATTAATGACGGCTATATAGCTAGATTTCCATCCACAGCCACTATTTACTACATAGCTAAGTGTGAAAGTTATATAGGTGTGAAAATGTGAAATATGTTTCCATAACTTGAACATTTTCAACACCTGGGTTCCTGCATTGTCAGGAAAGCATTTTTCGGGATCTCTTTAGAGAGAGAGAGAGAGAGAGAGAGAGAGAGAGAGAGATTCCACTGCAAACACAATCCTGGCCAGTCACCAGTATAGACATTCTGTTGCATGGCTAATAGCTACATAACCCAAACCTCACATTAATACTGCCTCCCCTCATTCCTTTACCATCCACCCCCCTCTCTTGCTCCTTCCTCATCTACCAACCCACCGACCAGAGCTATTCTTTATCAAAACCACAATATATAAACAGAGATATTATGATCCACTATCAGAAAGATTTCCTTACATTTAGGAACATGTGGTGCAAACCACAACTCTAAGAGTTAATGCAGAAGAAAATCTACTACATCTTATGTTATATACATCATACTCCTCTATTTATTGATCTGTCAGCTCTATTTTAATGATTGGTAGCTCTATTTAATGACCTGGTACCTCCATTTAATGATCCAATACCTATTATAATGGTAGTCTCTCTACTCACAATTTTTCTCTAGTTGCTAACAGAGTCAATGTATTTCCTGAAAATTTTGTTTACTTATATTTCATTTTTCAAATTTTCATGTTGTTTTAATTTCGGAAGAGCCTAGGGAGCCCAGCATGCTGCGATGTGCATCTCCAATTATTCAACCTTTTAAATTTCATAATAAAAGTAACATCCGAAATTAAAACAATGACGAAAATTTCGGCAAATACGGTACAAGGTAAACCTGACTATTCAAGAGCACAATAGCCATTACATTGATTGTAGCTAGCTGTATACAGTAAACTGGGCAAAGTCAGATTGGAATGTTAATTTCACACAAATAAAATAATTTTACAATGTCATTAGCTAGTATTTCTATAGTATGATTTGATTCTTATAGCTATGAACCAGATCCTTGTGGGGAAGAATAATCGAATTCAGCACCATTTTCTCTGAAGAAACGCTCACTCCTTGCCCTGTAATAGTTAACATCAAGATTAGTACATTAAAGATTTTCAAGAATTTAAAGTGAAAGCAAATGATTAATTAAAGTCTATTGTCAATATGAATATGTGCTCACTAGTCACTTGAAAAAATTGTTATAATACATTGTAAATAATACATACAGCGTAAGAGCACAAATTGATGGAAATAACGATATTCATTGTCAATACAATAGAACACTGCTTCCTTTCAAAATGTACTACTTCACATATATGGTTGTTTCACATACACAGACTAGTTCCAATCCCATACAGTCCATTATAACTGAAGTTATACCTTACTGAAGTCCTGGTGACTATTATCCAATTATATAAGCATACAACCACAAGGAACTGCTGGTGACCACATCAAAACTATCTCAACTCTTTGGTGACAAGATTGAGTTGGCAAATACAATAGCTATCTAAAGGTTAAAAACTAAATAGGTGGCCATTTTGCCAAACTTTATTAGATGAACTTTTATTAAATTAACTTAAGATGGCTCAAAATGGAACATGTATTAGTAGATGGGTTAAAACATTGAACTTACCTAGGATGGTGATGGAAGGGTTAAGTCTTCCTTCTGCATTAAATAGGGATTCACTCGTAACCCTTGCAAGTGGGTCATTGGGATTGGGGTCACAGGGATATCCCTCCACTCGTGACCATGCCCCTAATACACAGTCCCAACCTATCACGCTATGAAGCACATGACTATGTTCCTATAGTAACAAGATAAGCTCTTTTATGGTGGGAATACATATTTCAGTGTTCTCCCTAGGAAAGTTAGGAAGGAGGTTCCACTATATATACAGAGATGTCTATTTCAGAGGATTTGAATGAAAGATTTCTACTGTGTATAGAAGTGTCCTCATTTCAGGGGGTTGGAATAAGAGGAGTTCCACTGTATACAGAGGTGTCCTCATTTCAAGGGGTTGGAATTACAGGTTTTGTCAGTGCTAGGGGAGTTGGAGTGCCAACAAACAAGCCAAGCCATCTGACTTCAATCTTTTGCTTAATTTCAGTGTGTGTGTGTGGGGTGGGTGGGTGTGGTGGGAAGGAGGGAAGGGAAAAGGGAAAAGATCTGGAAAGAGACTAATTAGCTACAAACCTGTAACTCAGCCCTATCCAAAATGATAGCCTCTCTAACTCTGGCTCCAGGATAAATGGTAACTCCAGCACCAACATACACATTTGGACCAAGCTACATAAAATCACAATATTAATAATGTTAACCTATTCCTTAGAGGTAATTAGGTAAAGGATCATCATAATAATACTAGTATGGTACAAAATGACGACTCTATTAAATAAAGACTTGCCAATACATGTCACACAGTCTACCTGCAACCTAGATTTTTAAGGTATTTCCTCTTTAATGCGATGTACAGAGTTTCCCAGTGACTATGCTATACTCACTGTGGCCGAAGGGTCAACTTGAGCTGTGGGATGGATACGGACATGTCCTATAATGTGAGGGTCTTCTGGAGTACCATTAGTGGCCAAGAGTTCTGGATGGTGCTCACTCAGCAGTGACAAGTACAGACGGTTGGCATAGATAGCTGATCTGTAGAAGAGATGGAGTATTATTGTTGTTCTAGCTATACTTGTGAAAGGAGAGAGAGAGGGTGTTAGGTGGAGTTCAGTGTCTGTTAGTTGTAGAACATTAATAATGGAAAGTAAGGGATAGTGGTGCATGAAGTGGTCTTCTTGCTTCTTGCTAACCCACTCATTCTCTCACTAACCCACCCACTCATTCTCTCACTAACCAACCCCACCCACTCTCCACTAGCCCTCACACTCTCTCACTAACCCTCCCACTCATTCTCTCACTAACCCTCCCACTCATTCTCTCACTAACCCTCCCACTCATTCTCTCACTAACCCACCCACTCATTCTCTCACTAACCAACCCCACCCACTCTCCACTAACCCTCCCACTCATTCTCTCACTAACCCACCCACTCATTCTCTCACTAACCAACCCCACCCACTCTCCACTAGCCCTCACACTCTCTCACTAGCCCACCCACTCTTTCACTAATCCACCTCTCACTAAGCCCATCTACCACTTCTTCACTCCACACACCTATACACTAGTCTCACTCACCCACCTACACCACACACCTTGATCAGTCTCACTTACCCAGCATTCTTGACTTGACACCAAAATTGTGAATTCATCTTGTAGACATAAAGTTTCCCAGTGCCTGCCAGTGGAGCAAGAACACTCCTTTCTAAATCAATGTAATCCCTTGACCTCTCTGGACTGAAAAAATTTAGGAGATATCGGGTCAGCATAATAATCAGGAGTTCATACAAAAGGGGGGAGGGGAGGGAGGAACTGGAATCCTACTTCTCTACCCCACCTCAAGGTCCAGGTTCCCCCTTCCAAAAATTTGAGAAAAATTTTATGGAGAAATCAGTCTATACAATCTGATGATGATAAGGAAGGGGCATGGAAACTCACAAAAAAAATGTATAAACAGCTACATGTGTGCATAGGTATTAAATTTGTCAAACTTAGGTGAAATCCTTTTAGAAGGAAGGATAACCCCACCCTTCCCCCCCCCCCCCCCCTCCCCTCACCCCCCTCACATTACCACCCTTCATTGATGTACCAAAATTTTATCCCTCACACACACACACACACACTCCCGGGCCCCCAGCCAAATATCCTCTATGAAAACCTTGATTATAGAAGAATCTCCAGGAGAAGAGAAAAGGATGTGACATATGCCACACCTCCTAAGGTATCAATGAACTAATTTTCTCACAATAGGAGGGGGTAAAAGGGAAGAGAGAGGTTTGAGGTTCCAAGAATGGCATGTAGAAATTCTATCTTCCCTATAAGCCTACCTATAAGCCTACCTATAAGCCTACCTATAAGCCTACCTATACCAATGGAGTGGTGTCTTTATAAGACTTCTTAATACCAATTCAGAGTGGAAATTAGAGTGAACTATAGTCAATGATGTTTAGAATGATAGCAGTTTAGTTCTGTCACTAATTTTTTGACAGTGTAGGTATTGAAACAACCCATCTCACTGCCACTGGGCTGGACATATGCAGTGTTATTTGATATGGTTTTAAAGCACAGGAAGCCAGGAGTGTTATTTTCAGTATGTAACTCTAGCAACAATCTCTAGTCTCCAAGGATCTATAATTACAGCTGCTTGCATTCCATTGTACATGAGATACCTACAGGGTCAAAGATGATCTTCAGACCTACCCCAAAAAGTATCTTTATACCTTTCTCTCCTTTTCTCTCCTACCCCCTCATTTCCTTATCTCCTTGCACCCCCTACCATCTTCCCACTCGCTCACTTTCCTACTCTCTTGTACCCCCTAATATCTCCTAAATATATCCTTTATCCTCCTATAATACCCCCTTCTCCTACCCCCCCATCCCTACCCCCACCCCCCCATCCAATCCCCCTCCTACCCCCTCCTACCCCCCTCATAACCCCCTACCCCACCCCTATCCCACCCCAAATTAATTTTCACATACATTAGTTCATTGCTGTGGTTAGCTCGGAAAGCGGTCTCCAAATGCTTAAAGATGTCTGGAGTTAAGAGGTAAGCACCAGCATTCACAATGCTACTAACAAAGGTACTGGGTTTCTCCACATAATGAAGGACCTGTAGAATAGGAGAACAGTGTTAGATTAGGAGAACAGTATAGAATAGGAGAACAATATCTATAGAATAGGAGAACAGTATCTATAGAATAGGAGAACAGTATTAATATCTATAGAATAGGAGAACAGTATTAGTATCTATAGGTTCTCCATGTAATGAAAAAGCTAACTACTAGCCAATGTCCCTCCTGTGCACTGTTTTAAACCAGTTAAGTGGTTCTAGTTACACACCCACATGACCAGATTATCCACAATAATAACCTTCTTTCTAATACTGAGCCATTGAGGTCTCTGCTGCCATTGTCGGGGAACAACAGTACCACTTAAAGGACTCACAGTTAACTACCAAGTGGGAAGGTGTACAAGTTGGTATATAAATTTAAAGAAAAGTACAGTGACCAGGGAGTTTGTAGTTACAAATAGCTGTCCTCTGGTTGTTAATATTTTTTGGAGGGCCTTAAGTGACCAATGGAGAATTTTAAGGTAATCTGTCATGATTATAACCCAGTTTGAGATGCTAATAAATAAACTCTAACTCCAAATTGGAATAGAGTATAGAGAGGTGTCCTCATTACAGAGGGTTGGAATAGAGGAGTTTCACTGTATATAGAGGTGTCCTCATTACAGGGGGTTGGAATAGAGGAGTTCCACTGTATACAGAGGTGTTTTATTTCAGAAGGTACCCTGTTTTACCTGGTTAGTATCAGGGTCTTCAACAATACAGCCATAGTTTAAAGATTGCACTTCATTAGCCTAAAGAAAATTAATAATAGCTAAGGACACCATTATCACCACAATCAACAATAATAACAACAACAACAACAACAACAACAACAACAACAACAATGACAACAATATTAGAGCACATCAATTTGTCTTGGAGAAGAGGCTTATGGTCTCATAATAAGGGGATATATCATGGTGTGGTCTCTCAATAAGAGGATATATCATGGTGTGGTCTCACAATAAGAGAATATATCATGATGTGGTCTCACAAAAGAGAAGTAGATATTTGAACACACCCAGCATATATCAAAACCCAATTCCTACAAGTTAATTCATACCTCGGCTCCCAAAATGACGAATCCTGAAGAATCTTTGCTCACTTTCTGTTGGAATGCATTCATCTCCACCACAGGAAAGTCACAGCAAACATCAGAGTGTAACACAAAGAAAGCACGAGGACTCCCACGGATAATCTGATCCCTGAAGTGGTATATACCCCCGGCAGTACCAAGGGGACAATATTCCTGAAGATACCTAAATAAGGAGAGAAGTTAAGAATTGTGGGATCCTAGCTTTCTGATGTCATTGGCACGCAGAAGCTCGCAGTTGAGGTATAATCAGTAAAAAATTATCTTTACTCGAAGATCAACCATCTTGCCCGGGTTGTCATGCTAAGAGACTATAGCCGTATTTTACTTATACATACTATCAGGTAGTCACAAGAAGAAACTATAGCCATAAGAATCAACTTTAGACATGTGGTTAGTAAACTTATGTAAGCAATGGCAGGCCAGTACAGTATATTTTATACAGTTTATTAATCCTCACAATTTTCACATTAATTTTGTCCCTGAATTAACAAGGGTCAAGTGGCCCTATCTATAGCTTAAAATCTTTTTTAGGGTCTTCTCTAACAGCATGTAAAGTTTCATGCTTCTAGCATTAAAAAGCACAATCTTTATTAAGAATTTATGTATCTGTTCAGAGTTTTTTTTTTGGGGGGGGGGGGGGGGTAAGCTGTAGTAGATGAAACCCTGCAATGCTGTACTATAAAAGGTGGTCAGGGAAGAGGTGAGGGCTTGGAGAAGGAATTAACAACTAAGGCATGAGTTGAAATAGCCTTGATCCCAGGCCTCTATTGTCTGAATGGAAAAGAGAGTCTGGTAGATACTTTTACCAACATGTGTGAAAATCCACAGGAAAGCTATTCTACAGCATATCTCATCAGTTATGTGCATTTTATAACTGGAGAATCGTGGAGATCATCAAAACATCACAGATAATAAATACGAGCTAATGTGCACTATTGTTGAATTACACTAGATTACTCTTAGATTACTATCAATTTACCATTTAGTATACTAATGTGCACTGTAGATTACTCTTAGTTTACAAATTACAATCAATTTACTACTAGTTATACTACAAGTATAACACTACATCACTAAGTTTCCAAATTAAATTACATGAATAATAATTATAGGTCTATATGTAGTACAAGGACCTCTTCCCCTCCAGCCAAAAGAGGATTGGGTTTAAGGCTTCCATGTTCCCTATTAGGAGAACAGAATAGACATATACCTAGGGTATCCATACAGGCCTATTAAGATCAAGCTTTCTATACCCCTATTAGGAGAACAAAAGAGATACATACCCACACTGCCTAGGGTATCTATAACCCTAATAGGAGAACAGAATACATACCTAGAGGAGTGTGGTAAAAGGTTTCACTCACCTGATTGGGATTTTATAAAGCTTCTCCATGTCCTGAATAAATCTGTTCATATCTCTTGTCTGCTGATACATACCGATCAATAATATCTCCTTGATGTCCACCAACTACACAGCATGTACAAAAGATTAACAGCTACCATGTATCCATGGTTACATAACCTTAACCCCTTAATGACTGACAGGAGCTGGCTTGATCCACCATATGTATATTATATATAAAGTTGAAAGAGATATCAGGTAAAGGGAACCTCTAGGCCAAGCTATTGGTCTATCTCTTTCCCTTTACCCTTTCCTCCCCTCTATCCCTATCTGGAGTTAGAGAGTCCACCTGTTAGGAATGAGTAGGGAATTTATCTACTTGGTACATGACTCTATGTTTATGCAGTGTTCTAGATTCTGAAGGAATAGATAACACTATATAGATCTCAACCATTATTGAAACCACTATGTTCTGGGGAAAAGTCTGTATAGACCCACTATGCCTTAACTACCCTATGGAAAGTCTATTGAAGACATAGGGACCCACTACGCCTTAACTACCCTAGGGAAGTGTCCATTGAAGATGTAGGGACCCACTATGCCTTAACTACTCTAGGGAGAAGACATAGGGACCAACTATGCCTTAACTACCCTAGGGAAGTGTCCATTGAAGACATAGGGACCCACTATGCCTTAACTACTGAAAAATGTCCATTGACACCATGCCTTTCTCTACCCACATAAACTAATTATTGTTGCTAAGGATAAATAAACTCTGGAACTGCTTGAAGTACCAACCAGCTACAAGCACAGATCTGCAGAGTAAATTATCCTTAATCATTTTGTGTAGTGTATGAACTACCTAGGAATTATTTGGTTGAGGACAGAGATCCACTATGCCCCTGGACATTTCCCTAGTGTAGTTAAGGCATAGTGGGTCCCTATGTCTTCAATGGACACTTCCCTAGGGTAGCTAAGGCATAGTGGGTTCAATGGACATTTCCCTAGGGTAGCTAAGGCATAGTGGGTCCCTATGTCTGCAATGGACACTTCCCTAGGGTAGCTAAGGCATAGTGGGTCCCTATGTCTTCAATGGGCACTTCCCTAGTGTAGTTAAGGCATAGTGGGTCCCTATGTCTTCAATGGACACTTCCCTAGGGCATATTGGGTCCAGCTAGTTAGATAAGGATATTTACCTTAGTACATGACTCTATGTGGTGCTGCAGTAGAGGTACTCCAGCTATAGGAAACAATGGCTGGGGAACATCCAGTGAGAGAGGCCGAAATTTTGTACCTAAAAAAATAATGATGGTCTTCAGTCTGCACAATAACTATTATAAAACTCTAACTAAAGTAATGAACATTAATGAGGACTCCTATAGTTTCCATCCTAGTCTTTCAGGTCATTATAATCATGCTATTTAGCCAGATAATGTTCCTAAAGCAATACAAGAAACAGAAAAAATTGAGAGTTGAGATCGACCCCATAAATAACACCATTAGTTAGTTAGCTATGCAGTTGACTGTTAATGATTTACCAACATGTGGACCTCCTATAAGTATCACTGCCTTCACGGCACCGGTCAAGAGAGCACTGCCCTGACGCCTGTACATCTTTGATATGCGTGTGTCTTCACCTATCCGAAGGATGACCTATTGACCCTGAATCCATGCCGAGCTACACCCTTTTTATAATAATTAATTACAAACGAGCATCTCCGAACAACAACAACAACAACAACAACAACAACAACAACAACAACAAGGTATTGGATTTAGCTAGTTATTTAATATTCTAGCTAGAACTGCTTCTTGTTTCATGTCTGTTGTTGTGAGTTCTTCCTCTTATCAAAAACTTGTTTGGGAAGAGATGCCTTTTCTTCTTGCTTGGGATTTCCTTTTGTGCCTATGGAAGACAGAGTAGTTAAGGTGGCCCCAGACGATGGTGTATGGAACTTTCGTTGGATTTTTGGAGTAAACGAATCAGACTTCAGTTCTTTTCGTATAGTTGCTATGGAACCTGGGTTCGATAAACTCTCAGCTACAAGGGCTGTTATCGTAAGATGATCTAAGCTATCCCTACGTAGGGAATCCATCTTTTCTGAGCGTCTTCTTGGAGCTAACTGTGGTGTCTTGGTTAAGTCAGTTGTTCTAGAAGAACTGCCATCTTGTTTGTTGGAGACTAGGTCATTATAAGAGGCACTTTTTAGTCGGTCATTACAGTCTAGCATTTTTATGGTAGCAGTATTGGAGTTATAGCTGGGTTGTGGCTTCAAATGTTCGTAATTTGAGTTACCGTGTGCTGTTGTTGTACTGTTCCTCTTCTTCCTGATACTTGGCGACTTTGGCAGGAGAGATGGAGGAGTCTGTTCTGATAGGGATGGCGTACTATTCGTCGGTGTGATTTGAATCTTCTCTGTTAAAGAATCAATTTTCTTCTGAGCTTCATTCATCATGTCTTCATGTTCTTTCTGCAAAGTTGCAATCTTCTCTTCATACTTCAATTGAAATTTGGACAACTCAAGTTCATAGCTTCGATGAACCTCAGAGAGTGTGGTCTGATTCAGTCTTAATTGTCCTTCCAACGAAGATATACGATAAACCGAATCTTCAGAGATCTGGTGACATAGATTAAGAAGTACCAATAATAATGTTCTTTATAATACCAAGGGATCTCATTGTCTGAGGACCCTAGCCTATAGCAACCCAAGTACAGAGAGGGTGATACTAAGAACCTAAGGGTTTATAATAGAGGTATGTGACCTATAGCCTATTAACCAAGTGTGCAGTGGAACTCCTCTATTCCAACCCCCTGAATTATAGACATCTCTGTATGCAGTGGAACTCCTCTATTCCAACCCCCTGAAATATAGACATCTCTGTATACAGATGTATATAGTGGAACTCCAACCCCCTGAAATACTGAAATATAGACATTGTATACAGTGAAACTCCTCCCCCCCTGAAGTGAGGACACTTCTGCATATAATGGAACTCCTCTATTCCAACCCCCTGAAATGAGGACACCTCTTTATACAGTAGAACCCCTCTATTCCAACCCCCTGAAATGAGGACACCTCTGTATACAGTCTATTCCAACAACCCTCTGAAATGAGGACACCTCTGTACACAGTGAGACTCCTCTATTCCAACCCCTGAAATAAAAGATACCTCAGCATTAAGAATATGTCCCAAATAAAATTGTGAAATAAATAATAGAACTTCGCTTCCTGGACTGAGGCAGTCTCTTTAACCAAGAAAGTTTAATTTGTCCCCAAGGTGGTATAGCAATAACTTAATTAAACCTCTTCTATTTAACTTATGTACCTTTGATGTGGCAGCCATTAGAATTGTTGCAGACTGATGGTGGTTCTCTTCCTGAGCAAGTTGAAGTGCAGTCTTTCCATTGTGTGATACGGACAGTGGGTTACAGCCTTCATGAAGTAACATCTCTACCACATCAGCATGGCCCTTCCACGCTGCTATGTGCAATGAAGTCAAGCCAAGCTACAAAATGTCATAACATAGAAGGACAGATATTATTATTAATCAGCTGCTCCTATATCACCACAGGAAAGAAATGAGCACTTAAACAGAACCCCAGCAGGAGTAAGTTCTATAATAATAGTTTATTTACGTGACGATCTTTACCCATCACTTGACATATAATTTGTTTATGTGACGATCTTTACCCATCATTTGGCATCCCTACTATATACCTAATAAAGAGTGTTTATGAGCAAGAGTATAACCACCATCCAATAAAAGAGGGTGCTTATAAGTGGCATTTACTTGACAATGTAGTATATGTACTCTGTAAAATAGTGTACTTCATAATCACTATTGGTCATAACTGTTTGTAATTATAACCTAACTATTAGCATGGTGCTGTGTATAGATGGAAATATTATTTCCTCATTCTGTATGTTGTTATCACATAACAAAGTAAATAACAACTTCAAAAGTTGTTTTGTTGTTTGTTGTTCTGTTTTTTTTGTTGTTTGTTGTTCTGTTGTTTGTTATTTGTTGTTCTATTGTTTTGTTGTTTGGTCTTTAAAAGCATGAAAGTGATAGTTATTTCTTACATGTAACATAATTAGTAATTGAGTCATGATTGTTGGCCTCAAATCATTCAGTGATTTGAGTATATTATTATGAGAAATTTAAAATTTCTTAAGAATTTTGAGCATTGAAAGTTATATGACCTGCATTTTTAGATTCTGAATGAAATTCAAGAAAATGGAATCAACAGTTTCCAGATACATATGGTGACCAGGAAAACCACATACCTAACCTCCACATATACTTCAAAGATAATATACTTAGTGACTATTCAAATGTATATTGACTGGAATAATGTATTCTGAAGAGGAAGGTTGAAAGTGCTCAAGTTAATATACGCATTAATAGTGTCAAACATGCACATGCAGATACTCACATGCACGTGCACATGCTCACACATGCACAATCACATTCACACACACACACATGCATATACATTTACACACACCTTAGTTGGAATATTGACATCACATCCAACAGACACCATTATTTTAGCCAATTGGAGATGTCCATTGGAGCAAGCACTCATGAGGCAAGTCCAGCCATCTTTGGTCTGAGTCTTAATAGAAGCTCCCATAGCAAGGAGTAGCAATGCTATCCTGGTGTGTCCTTCAGCAGAAGCATCATGCAAGGCAGTCAGTCCTCTCTACAGTATTACAATTAAACTGTTCACACAAGAAAGGTCACCCGAAGAGGAGAGGAGAAGGAGAAACTTCAATTCCCCCTCTCTTCCCAGCCATCCCAAAATTTGAAAGTGACTTCAATAAGTTATAGAGTAATAAACTGATAAATGTATGGCATAATATAGTATATGGGTCCATACCTTGTTTACAGCATCAATATTAACCATCTGTGTCTGAAGTATGCTGTGTACAGTGTCAAAATGTCCATGGATAGATGCTAACTGAAGACAATTCCGACCATGCTGCAATACAAGAAGGAAGATGAAGTTATTAGGGCAAATTTAAGTGCCCTGATAAGAGGGATGGCCTTAATTTAAAGTGTCCTTTTAATGAGGGTGTCATTTTAGGGGGGTTAGAATATGTAGTTAATAAATCCCACTAATAACATGTATTAGATTTTCCTATTGGTCTCCTGGTAAAATGGACACAGTTCCCTACTCTAGGTGGCTCATGTAAGTGAGATATAACATTCATGAGCTGGAAAGTCCTTTCTGGTGCAATTAACAGTTTACTTTGTTCAATGAATATTTAGCTGCTTGTCCTCCATCAGATGACCAAAACTTTATGGAAACAGCTTAGTCAAGAGAACCATAAATAATTGTTCAACTAGCTAGCTAACGTGCATGGTTTTTATTCCAACTATAAGCTGAGGTCATGTTTTGTCTATATCTAAAGCACATAGCTAGTAAATTTCTATCTAGTTATTAGGCCACTGTCAACGTGTTAGCTAGAATAGGCTATCAACTGCTAGCTATGAATGGAAGATCTATTCCAACTACAAGCCCCGGACTGGAATCTAAGCTTCTAGGCTCTAGCTACGTAAATATTTTCGCCCCTCGCCATCTCCCCTTATCCCACCTTATCCTGTGAGAGTGCTTTAGCAGATCCACCCTCTTTCAGTCCCAAAAGTACTTGTTCAGTAAAACCCCGCCTCGCTGCGATCAAGAAATCGCTTACTACAGGAGAAGCTACTTTCCTAGCTTCCTTTTGGATTTCTTCAGTAATAGAGCCTCTTTTAATAGACCTGTGTTCTCCTAAGGTAGTCGACAGCATCTTAAATAGGGCCGGGTGTTAGCAATTTATTTCATTTTAATTTAATTGAAATTTTTGCCGCCTATTTTGCGCTCCTCGTTCGCCTTGGTGATCGTGAGATCATCTCCTAGAATTTGCTGACTAGCTAACTCAACACATTATTAACACCCTGTCACTTGAGGAGATCGAGGCTACTTCAAACTTCGACTGGGTATGTCCTGGGGCCGGATCAAGTTTAGAGGACTTTCGTCTAAATTGTGAAGTCTACAATACTTACCTCCGTTCACAGCTTTCCCAGGTATTTAGCTAACTGTTAACACTCTTTAAGCAATCTAACTAGCTATTCTGTTATATCTTGCTGCTAGTGATTAGCCAGCTAACTACATGGTGGGCTTTTCGAGAGTTTGAATGACCTACTTTCCTAGTCAGTACCCTAAAAATAGGCTTACATCTCTTTCTAAGGGCTATCTGTAGGTGACTAGAATAGCAACTTAATTATTAGAATAGCATTTATTTATAGAAGTGGCCTAGTTCTTGGTAGCTATCTTGATGTAGCTAGCTTACAGTAGGGCTGGTTGATGATTTGTTGAGCTGTCTATAGGCTCTGGATGCTGTCAGCTAAGCCACACTAAACGAGTCAGGCTGTGTACTAGCAGCTAGAGCATTTAACTCTAGTCACTCTACTCATCCTTAAAATAACAAATAGTCTTAATAGACACACCTACTCTAAATCTCAGATTCCTATCCAAACAAACAATTTAATACATCACCCATACCCACTCCAGAGTCTTCACACCCTGGCCCCACTCACACAGGCCACACCCACCCACACAGTCCATATGCACACTAATTAACTGGAGGGAAAGGTGGGTATGGGTGTGGCCTTTAGTTGATAGTTTGACCTTTAGTTAAATCAATAGTCAACTAGGAAATTCAGGGGGAGGAAGCTTGAATTGATTGGTAGGGCAAAGCCAAGCTAATAGCCTATGGTTACCTTTCCTCTTTTCCAGGACTTAGGAAACGCATAGCCCTTGAACTGACCAAGTGCTGTAGAACGCACTGCCATAATTGAGAAGAGGGCGGGGCAAATTGATAAGCATTAATAATTTAGAACATTAAATATAATAATAATTATTATTATACTAGAGCTAAGCGCAAGCTAGCTAGATAGTCCACAGTCTGTAGTGTCATAGAGTCATCTTCAGACTTGGAAAGAATCCCACAGGTGAGGGTAGTAGATTGGTCCAGCGCTCGCTGGGTCCGCCAGACCTGTTCCGCTGCCACTGAAATTGCTAGAGAGGACTAGTAACCAATTTGTCCTAATTAGGGGGTGACATCATGTTAGGGGGTGACATCATTTTGGGGGAGGTGAGTCAAATTCATAATTAGAGAGGACTGGTAACCAATTTTGTCCTAATTAGGGAGGGGGGTGACATCATTTTAAACAGAGGTATCTTCATTTCAGTGGATTGGAATAGAGGCAGTTCTACTATATACAGAGGCGTTCCTATTTCAAGGGTTGTTCCACTGTATACAGAGGTATCCTCATTTCAGGGTATTAGGTTCCACTGTATATATACGGAGGTGTCTTCATTTCAGTGGGGGTGGAATAGAGGAGTTCCACTGTACACAAAGGTGTCTTCATTTCAGGGGGCAGGGGGAGGGGGGGGGGGTGGAATAGAGGGGCTCTATCTTTAAGCCAGGAGATATTTCAGTTGGCAGTGCTTAGTCCTCATAATCTTTAATTTAGCTATTTTGCTACCTTTTTAGGGACCTCTTCCAGACCCCAAATTTCATAGAACAAGCTACAGCTTGTCAAGGCACACACAAGTTACATATATCTTAGTCATGACACACTTCCTCTTTTGCTACCTAGTGTGTGAAACTGTCACAGGTAGCTATTAAAACAGAACCTTCCCCTAGTTCTCTATACCAACCTGAAATGAGTACTCTGGTGCGTTAGGAGATCTCTATCCGAAGTCCTTTATTACTGTGAGACCTCTCTATTCCACACCTCTCCCTCTCTCCCCCCTTGAAACGAGGACTCTTATAATGTTAGGAGATCTCTGTCCAAAGTCCTTTATTACTGTGAGACCTCTATTCCATACCTCTCCCTATCTCCCCCATGAAATGAGGACTCTCATGTGTTAGGAGATCTCTCTCTGAAGTCCTTTATTACTGTGGGACCTCTCTCCCCCATGAAATGAGGACTCTAATGTGGTTAGGATATCTCTATCTGAAGTATTGTGGAGCCACTCTATTCCACCCCCCCACCCCCAATGTTAGGATATGTTTGGTTGGAGAAGGGGGGAGGGGGGAGGGGAGGGGAGTGGAATAGAGAGGTACCACAGTAATAAAAGACTTCAGAATCAGAATAGAGATCTCCTAACATTGTGGGTAGGCTGTTTGAGGCTATGTACACAGATATTATCTCCAGGTCTCCATAGTTACTAACTGCTTGAACAATATCTTATAGAGATGACCTGTGTTATTTTCAGCAGATATGGCTAGGGCCACTTCAAGTAGAGATGTTCCAGTACTTGTTAGTGCTGATGGAGGTATTTATGAAGAAGATAGAAAACGGTAAGTATTCTTCTCTCTGTTAGCTAACGATGGTGATGCATTGTGCATATGAACTCCCTCCACTTATTACAATGAATTAAAGACTAGAGGGTATCCACCGAGGTGTCCTCATTTCAGGGGGTTGGAATAGAGGGGTTCCACTGTATACAGAGGTGTCCTCATTTCAGGAGGGTTGGAATAGGAGAGTTCCACTGTATACAGAGGTGTCCTCATTTCAGGGGGTTGGAGAATAGAGGAGTTCCACTGTATGTATACAGAGGTACCAGGTTGAAGGTCACTCACTACCAGCATCCTGCATACTCAGTGGATTTCCAGTGGTCACAATATAACAACAAGACTATATAAAATGGTGTTGCCAACATCAGCTAGCCCATGATACTCCACACAATATCATTGATCAGAAGTTCATGACATTGATCAGAGCTCTCTGCTATACATGTAGCCAAGTGAGAGGTTTCTTCACATTGAATGATGACAATCATAGCTAACACTGATAGAGATGTAACTGAAAAAAAATACAGCCATTTCTGCAAGTCTGCTGTGTTACTAGCTTGTACAGTGGAAGTTGTATATAGTGGTCACCCAGCCAGTAGTTGGCTGTTATACAGAGGTGGTCTGCTTGGAACCTGTATATAGAGGTCACCCTTGGGACACAACCAGTTGGCTAGAGGTGGTCTGCTTATACAGTGGAAGCTGTATATAGTGGTCACCCTAGGGACACAACCAGTTGGCTGTTATACAGAGGTGGTCTGCTTATACAGTGGAAGCTGTATATAGTGGTCACCCTTGGGACACAACCAGTTGGCTGTTATACAGAGGTGGTATGCTTATACAGTGGAACCTGTATATAGTGGTCACCCTTGGGACACAGCCAGTAGTTGGCTGTTATACAGAGGTGGTCTGCTTGGAACCTGTATATAGAGGTCACCCTTGGGACACAACCAGTTGGCTATTATACAGAGATGGTCTGCTTGGAACCTGTATATATAGTGGTCACCCTTGAGAGGAGGCAGGCTGGCCTGTTATACAGTGGGTAGATCTAGTAGTGGGTTGTACTGTGTATGTTTGTATTATAATCATGTTTTGTATGTGTGATTGCTGCTGACAGCATAATTACAGCATGTAGAATGGGGAAGGAACAAGACTTGACAGAAGCCCTGGAGAAAGTGAAAGGAGAGTCTGACACATTTCTAAATGTCAGGTATAGGGTAAGTTGTCATTGTTTATTGTTGTTTGTTTGAATGTTTATGTTAATAAGTTTCATTTTTACAGGATGAGACCACACCTCTACATGTTGCCTGTTCCTATGGTAATGTGGATTGTATATCCTTGTTGCTAAGGAGTGGAGCTGATGCTAATATCTATGATTCTGTAAGTAGTAGCAGCAGCAGCAATGGGTGGAGTTTGGGAGGTGAGGGGGTGGGTGGAGTTTAGGAGTTGAAGAGGTGGGTGGAGTTAGGGAAGTGAGGGATGGGTGGAGTTGGGAAGGTGAAGGGGTGGGTGGAGCTGGGGAGGTAAGGGGGTGAGTGGAGTTGGGGAGGTGTGAGGAGGTGAGTGGAGGTGAGGGGGTGAGTGGAGTTGGGGAGGTGAGGGGGTGGGTGGAGTTGGGAAGGTGAGGGGGTGGGCTAGGGATGTCTACTTTTCTGCTAACCATTACCTTATTTTTGAGGTATGGAATTGTAAAAAACTTTAATGGAATGGGTTCATGTCTTGACTGGAACAGCAAATCTGTGTAAATCATTCTGTATTCAGAATATCTATATAGGAATGTTAGGGTTCATGACGGGGGGGGGAGGGGAATATTTATTTGATGCAATTAAGGAGATATTCAGAAACATCCATGTTTATAAATGATGACTTAATTAGAGATCACACTAGAGCTGTAACTATTTATACATAGGAATTTAACCCTGTACTAACCACAGCTAGTGTAATCTCACTCACACTAATTGAGAACACAAGGAAGACATATTTCTCTATTTCAATACCCTGAAATAAGGCCACCTCTGTATACAGTGGAACTCCTCCCCTGAAATGAGGACACCTCTGTATACAGTAGAACTCCTCTATTCTAACCCCCTGAAATGAGGACACCTCTGTATACAGTGGAACTCCTCTATTCTAACCCCCTGAAATGAGGACACCTCTGTATACAGTTGAACTCCTCTGTTTCAACACCCTGAAATGAGGACACCTCTGTATGCAGTGGAACTCCTCTATTTCAACCCCCTGAATTGAGAGCATCTCTGTATGCGGTGGAACTCCTCTATTTCAACCCCCTGAAATGAGGACATCTCTGTATACAGTGGAACTCCTCTATTCCAACCCCCTGAAATGAGGACACCTCTGTATACAGTTGAACTTCTCTATTCCAACCCTCTGAAATAAGGACATCTCTGTATACAATGGAACTCCTCTATTCCAACCCCCTGAAATGAGGACACCTCTGTATACAGTCTATTCCAACCCCCTGAAATGAGGACACCTCTGTATACAGTTGAACTCCTCTATTCTAACCCCCTGAAATGAGGACACCTCTGTATACAGTGGAACTCCTCTATTTCAACCCCCTGAAATAAGGACACCTCTGTATGCAGTGGAACTCCTCTATTTCAACACCCTGAAATGAAGACACCTGTATACAGTGGAACTTCTCCATTCCAACACCCTTAAATGAGGACACCTCTGTATACAGTTGAACTCCTCTATTCCAACACCCTGAAATGAGGACACCTCTGTATACAGTTGAACTCCTCTATTCCAACCCTCTGAAATAAGGACATATCTGTATACATGATGTAACCTCTACAGTACATTGGAAAGATGAAGTCACTATACATACTATAAAACCTGTTACTCTTTCCCACAGAGAGGGTTTGCACCAATTCACTGTGCTGCTTACAGGGACCACAAGGAAGCCATCAGAACATTACTGCTCCATGACCCACTTACACCAGACACCACTGCGAAATGCACGCCAGACCAAGAGTCAGAGTTTAAAGAGACGCCTCTCCATGTCGCTTGTCTCATGGGAAGTATCAACGCTGCCATTTTCTTGCAGCGTCAAGATGCTAGTTTGGATAGCGTGGACGTTGAGCGGAATACTTTATTGCATTCTGTTAGTTGTAGTGACAATGCTGAGATGTGGAGGTGGGCAAAACTTAATCTATTACATCTCGTCGAAGAGAAAAATATAGTAAGTGTGTGTATTATGTCTTCACTTTCCCTCGTTCTCTGTCCTTTCCTCCACCTCTCACCCTCTCCACTTTCTCCTTCCCTCTTTCCTCCTTTTCCCCCTTCCCTCTCCCTTTCTCCTCCTCCCCCCTCTCTTCCCTCCTCTCTCTCCTCTCCCCTCTCTCCTTCCGCTTCCCTACCCATCACTCTTCCCTCTCTCTTTCTCCCTTTTCTCCTCTCTCTTTCTCTCTTCCCCCTTCTTCCCCTCCCCTCTTCTAATCTGATGGAAAGAAGAGGGTCTGTAATGTGAAGTCGAAAGCATGACACTCCAGCTCCTCATGTTGTTGGCCAATCACATGACTAGATAACTTAAAAGCATGTTCAGCTACAATCATGAATCTTGCCTAAAAGTGAAACATGTGCTGCTCTCTGAGCTATCTGATTGGCCAGCTCCATGAAGAGCTAATATGACAGTTATGCTTTTTGTTGTTTAATTCCATGCCCTCTCCTTTCCATGTTGGGGAGGAGTCTGGGATGAGACTGTTTCTATAGCACATAGATGAAAATTTACAATCTCCCAGTTAGATGACCCTTTAATGTCCTCTCCTTTCCATGTTGGGGAGGAGTCTGGGGGAGGTGTCTGGTCTCAGTGACCCTTTAGACACTACAAGTTGTTATACAGTGGTATGTCTCTGGACAGTTGTTAGGTAAAGGATATCACACAAATAAACAATTATTATTACTCTATTAAGCTGGGTCTTTGATTTGAGTGACCATTTCCTTCCAGTGCAGCTATAGTGTCATAATTATATCAATGAACCAGTTTCCTACACATGGGAAGGAAGATTACCAGTTAGTGATCAATTTTAGTTAGTGATAATCAGTCCTATGTGGAGTTTTACATGCTCTCTAAGGCCTTTGCTGCTTGATGTGCCCTCAATAACACAAAAATTAACCTTTTATTAGCATGGACAAACTCCAGCTCATCTTGCTGCCTCCCTCGGCTGCCCCATTAGCATCAGTGCCTTGACTGAGATGAAAGCTAAGTTCGATGAGACGAAGGATGGTAATGATCTCTCTGCCACTGACGTAATGGATAGGTACAGTAATACTCGGTGCTATGATATAGCTACTGGTCGACAGCTACCCATACTAATACCTCCACCCTCTGTTACCACAAGAAGTTAGTAATAATTCTATCTGTGTGTCTCCCTTTCTTCATTATGTCTATCTTCTTTCTCTGTGTGTCTGTGTCTTTGGATTGTCTCTGTTTGTCTCTTTCTTTCTTTGTATTAGAAGATGTGATAACATGGGGGAGTATGTTAGGAAAGGATCTTCATGGATAAAAGTCATTAAATATGTGTATAAATTATCTCAATTATAACAAACCTCTCATTCACTCTCATTCAACTCCTCCTGGTGTGGGATTGGCTCTGCTTCACCTTTTTTTGTAGTAGAATTATAAGTATTATGGCATTTAATCTTCTTCTTTTCAGCTGCAGTTGGTAGGACTTTGAGCAATGGAAGTGTTACTTCTCCAAAGGTAGGTAGAAAGTTAAAGATGGCATTTTTCTCTTCTGACCTTTTTCTCCCGATCCACACTCCATACCTCTCTATGCATTCCCCCCACCCTCTCTCCTATTATCTATTCACTCTATCCCTCTCCTCTCCAGTCTCTCTCCTCTCTCTCACCTACCCTGTCCCTCTCTCCTCTCTCTCTCTTCTCCTGTTCCTCCACCTTCCCTCTCACTCACTACTTGGTCAATTTTGAGAGGAAGAGTAAGTTTAGTCCATCCATAGATATAAGCTCTATAGTATACATCACACTGTATTAACCCTATATTCATCTCACTGTATTAACCCTATGTTCATCACATTGTATTAACCCTATGTTCATCGCACTGTATTAACCCTATGTTCATCGCACTGTATTAACCCTATGTACATCACACTGTATTAAACATCACACTGTATTAACCCTATATACACCACACTGTATTAACCCTATATAATCTGAAAACTTAAAGAAATATGTCACCTATACTGTAGCTTCGTAGGTCCTCTATTACCGGCTTAGATCGGCCAAAGAATGTGGCTCTGTCTTCTTCAGCTTCAGCTTCCTTGGGACATTTCGAGTCCTTGAGACGAAGGCCTTCCAATATGAGTCAGAAGTCAACAACAAGTTACGATAGCTTCATAAGTGTTAGCAATGAGGACGCTGCTAAGGTATGAATCTCATTGGATACCGAGGTAGCCTGCTTATACAGTGGAAGCTGTATATAGTGGTCACCCTTGGGACACAACCAGTTGGCTGTTATACAGAGATGGTCTGATTATACAGTGGAACCTTAGTGGTCATCCTTGAGACATAACCAGTTGGCTGTTATACAGAGGTGGTCTGCTTATACAGTGGAAGCTGTATATAGTGGTCACCCTTGGGACACAACCATTTGGCTGTTATACAGAGGTGGTCTGCTTATACAGTGGAACCTTAGTGGTCATCCTTGAGACATAACCAGTTGGCTATTAAACAGAGGTGGTCTGCTTATACAGTGGAAGCTGTATATAGTGGTCACCCTTGGGACACAACCAGTTGGCTGTTATACAGAAGTGATCTGCTTATACAGTGGAAGCTGTATATAGTGGTCACCCTTGGGACACAACCAGTTGGCTGTTATACAGAGGTGGTCTGCTTATATAGTGGAAGCTGTATATAGTGGTCACCCTTGGGACACAACCAGTTGGCTGTTATACAGAGGTGGTCTGCTTATACAGTGGAAGCTGTATATAGTGGTCACCCTTGGGACACAACCAGTTGGCTGTTATACAGAGGTGGTCTGCTTATACAGTGGAAGCTGTATATAGTGGTCACCCTTGGGACACAACCAGTTGGCTGTTATACAGAGATGGTCTGCTTATACAGTGGAACCTTAGTGGTCATCCTTGAGACATAACCAGTTGGCTATTAAACAGAGGTGGTCTGCTTATACAGTGGAAGCTGTATATAGTGGTCACCCTTGGGACACAACCAGTTGGCTGTTATACAGAAGTGATCTGCTTATACAGTGGAAGCTGTATATAGTGGTCACCCTTGGGACACAACCAGTTGGCTGTTATACAGAGGTGGTCTGCTTATACAGTGTAACCTGTATATAGTGGTCACCCTAGGGACACAACCAGTTGGCTGTTATACAGAGGTGGTCTGCTTATACAGTGGAAGTTGTATATAGTGATCACCCTTGGGACACAACCAGTTGGCTGTTATACAGAGGTGGTCTGCTTATACAGTGGAAGTTGTATATAGTGATCACCCTTGGGACACAACCAGTTGGCTGTTATACAGAGGTGGTCTGCTTATACAGTGGAAGTTGTATATAGTGATCACCCTTGGGACACAACCAGTTGGCTGTTATACAGAGGTGGTCTGCTTATACAGTGGAAGTTGTATATAGTGATCACCCTTAGGACACAACCAGTTGGCTGTTATACAGAGGTGGTCTGCTTATACAGTGGAACCTGTATATAGTGATCACCCTTGAGACACAACCAGTTGGCTGTTATACAGAGGTGGTCTGCTTATACAGTGGAAGTTGTATATAGTGATCACCCTTGGGACACAACCAGTTGGAGTCAGCTTATAGTGCATGAGACCTGTTCATTTAGGGACATATTTAATGTGAATACTTTACAGGTCCACAGTAGACTTAGTAGACTGAACAGCGCCAACAGTGAAGATAAGATCAACGTTATATATGATCAGAGTAAGAATCTCTACTGAAATCTATTGTTTTGAATTAACTTCCATAGGAAAATGAACTTTACATCACATCACATCACAGTATAGTACATTACATCACATCACATTATCATAGTATAGTACTTTACAGTACATTACATTACAGCACAGTACAGTCTATCACATCACATTACATCATATCACACCACATTACATCACATACTCAAATCAAGATGTTACAATTTGAAACACCAACCCCCTGGAAATGTGTATTAGGGACAGGAAGGTATATAGTTTTATCTCCCTGAAATGAGGTCACCCCTGGAATAGAAAGGTTCCGTCATAAAGCACCCATACATCTCTGTAATCGTTATTGCTGGAGAATTTTGGCTGGGATAAAAAATAGCACTGTCATGCAACACCAGAAATAGAACCTTTCCCCTTTGCTATAACTCCTCTATCATTATTACATATCTCCATCCCTCCCCCCCCCCCCCCCCTCTCTCTCTCTCTCTCTCTCTCTCAGCTGCATTCGAACCACCTCCAGATCTCGTGACCATTGCCCCTATCTATAGAGAAACCATCGACCACTCCAGACACATCATTTTCTGCCAAGAGCATGGAATACAGTTCATTACCAACCACTTCGTCAAGAAAGATAAAAATTATACCAAAAAAAGTGATGTGAGTCAAATTTCAGTATGTATAGCAGCCGCTATGCACCTCAACGTGACGTTTCCTCAAAATTATACTATTGTCAGTCCAATCTGTTTTCTCAGTTGCAAGTATAAGAAGCCATTACAGGTTACTCTGACACTTCCTCATGCTGTTAGCTTGTCCTCCATTGATAAAATGGACAAAAAGATGTTTAGTATACTGTCCATAAGGGCTACAAGTTCTCTGGAGTCACCACTATTCGAATCACCACCGATGGAAAGAGGCCTGCTTCCTATAAGTGTTGATGATAGTTTTTTGGTTGAAAGTATTAAAGTTACCTTCAAGACGACCGTCTCTTATCCATCTCTGTTTGCCGTTGGGATAAAAAATGGCAAAAATCGAATTCCCCGACCATTTCTTCCTCTAAAATGTAGACTCTTCTGTATGTACGAGGATTACAATGAGAGATCTATGATATCAACTATACCTATTCGAATACATGTTGGTCTTAACCTTGGCACTGTCACTAGGGTGAGTTCAGGTTGTGGATGATATGTCTTGAGATATTTTTAACCCTTTTAAAATTATTTGGGAATTTTTTGTGTATAAAATTTAAACTTTTTTTTTCCATGTAATTTATTTTTGTAAATATTTTGAGACCACATGAAAATTTTGTAATTACCTCTTCATGTTTGGGCAGTTGAAAAAGCTTGTGGTCTCTCTCTCTCTCTCTCTCTCTCTCTCTCTCTCCCTCCCTCCCTCCCTCCTAATTTCAGGGGCTTATTTCAGGAAGTTATTATAAAGAGGAGTACTTGTAAGGGAATGAAGATTACAATTTGATATCTCTTTATCCTCACAATATACCAGTTTCTTTAATTTTGACTATGCTTCTATTTTACAAATTACTATAAATATACAATGCTTCTAAATTAACCACTATGCAGTGCTTCTAAATGAAATGCTTCTAAATTAGTAACTATACAGTGCTTCTAAATTAACTACCATGTAGTGCTTCTAAATAAAAATGCTTCTAAATTAACCACTATACAATGGTTCTAAATTATCCTCTATATACTACTGTATTGTGCATACATTGATTTTCTCTCTGCAGATCATGGATATAGAGGGAGAACAGTCTCATAGCAAGTATGTGGATACCCCTTTCATTATGAGTGATGAGAACATTAGTCTTCAAGCCAGTCTAAAGAATTCCAGGGGGGAATGGACTCTTGATGATGCTACACCACAACTGGTAAAAATACAGCTATCATAATTATTATCACACTGATACTCAAAAAAGAATACACTGGGATATGTATATTCAAGCTTCCTGTAAAAGAGTATCAACTGAGGCCACCTCTCTAATTAGGACACTTATTATTCTGGCATGAGATATTTAACTGTCAAAAAAAAAAAAAAGAAAGAAAAGTAATACTAGTACATTATAGTGTTCTCCCCTCAAAAGATGTTAACCTATAAAGGTGTACTCCCTATAAAGATAATAATGGTGAGAGTTAGACTGATAACTAGAGTCTAGTAAATTATGCTCAAATTTTTGCCCATTATGCTCTGAACTCTACCCATTATGCCCTACTTTTTAAGAACAGATTGAGTCAGTATCTTCCTTTTTCAACACAAATCAGACTTAGTTGGAGCTCTTAATCTACTTAGCTCTGAAGCAGTCCTATTTTTAAAGAGCTCTCACTCTACTATTCTCTGCTGTGCTGTTACTGCTCTCAATCTCAGGATTAGAAGTAGGAAAACTCCATTAGGACTAATTCAGCTAACTAGCTACAACATGAACTTGGGCCATGTACTAGTAGTCAGCCATGATGAATTCCAAAGGTATGCTGACCATAATGGTTGAAGCTCTGTATTATGCTCAATTATGTCCAGCATAATGGTTAAGCCTATTATGCTCCAATTATGCCAGGCATAATTTACTGGAACCTACTGATAACTCTCCCCCTCACTTCACCTTCCTTTACTCTCTTCTTTACTTTCTTTAAGAGCTCAAGCTTTAAAAGCTTTCCAAAAAATAAGTCTTCAATGCAGTTATATTAGGTGTTTGTGGGAGTGGTGTTAAGTAATAGCTCCTTATTTTATACTACTTACCACATACTATTTGCATTGGGTTATACAAATACTATGAATATAATTATAAGGTTATGCACAGGTAGATGTTGGAGAAGGGAGAGGGGGGGGGAGAGAGAGAGAGAGAGATGAGAGAATGTTATTACTTGGATGATGGCCTTACTGTGATATCTTGACACAGGTGAGCTATACTGAAGTTGCTCTGACAGAAGACACAGATGACTATTCCTATAGCCATAGGCTTTCTTATCCTCCTCACAGGATAGTAAATATCCTACCTATGAGAGATCGTACCTCTAGTGCAGTCCAATTTGAGTTGGTTATAAAAGACCCAGGACTGAAGTGTATAAAGAACTTACATTTTATTCCCTATGCTCCCTGGAAATGTAAGTTACATTCAATTGTGTACTGCCTTGGTAGTGGTTGAGGTCAGGATGTGGTTGAGGTTGGGATCAACCAAGAGTTTGACTTAGTGGTTGAAATGTGGCGTTGAGTAATAGTAGTCCATAGTAGTAAACAAAGGCAGGCAGGCAGGCTAACTTCTTCTAGGTTGTTGGAAGGTAAGAATCTAATATATCATCAGAAAGCTCTTTCAGAGAGCAACATTTAAAGACCAAGATCAACTTTCTTGATAAAGTATAAGAGAATTATGAACAGATAATAAAAAAACAGGTTTATGGGCACCTAAGTATAGACTCTTAGCTGACCATCCCACAGTCTGTGGATGGAAGTCCTGGCACCTTTGTTCTGTATCACCTTTTTATATATCTCCCTTGAGATCTTGTTATATACATGTGTCTATATACAATAATATTGCTGTGATTAAAAATTGGGTACTTAAAATATTCCACCTTGTTATGACATTTTTGTATGATTTAATTACACTAGGAGTGTTAATGTACTCTCAAATTAGCATGTAATTACATTATAGCTAAGAGTCATTGTTGTCTTTCTGTTTTCTGCTGTTCAAATCACCAAAATTTATACTCCCAAATACAAGATAGAATACCTACCTGTTAACAATAAGGTAATAAATAGGGTATATAATAATGGGAGAAATGTAGGGGATACTGTGTCCCAATTCTGTCAAAAATTCAAGCATCGCCACCAGTGTTCTCCCCTGGATTAGGTAAAGGCATAGTGGGTCCCCCCCATACACATCTCCTTTGATGTATATGGGCGTGGTTTAAATGCCACAGTACACAGGTAGATCACCAGTTGACACAGGTAAATCACCATTTGATGACACAGGTAGATCACCAGTTGATACAGGTAGATCACCCAGTTGACACAGGTAAATCACCATTTGATGACACAGGTAGATCACCCAGTTGACACAGGTAGATCACCAGTTGATGACACAGGTAGATCACCAGTTGACATAGGTAGATCACCAGTTGATGACACAGGTAGATCACCAGTTGACATAGGTAGATCACCAGTTGACACAGGTAGATCACCAGTTGATGACCCAGGTAGATCACCAGTTGACATAGGTAGATCACCAGTTGATACAGGTAGATCACCCAGTTGACACAGGTAGATCACCAGTTGATGACACAGGTAGATCACCAGTTGATACAGGTAGATCACCAGTTGACATAGGTAGATCACCAGTTGATGACCCAGGTAGATCACCAGTTGATAACACAGGTAGATCACCAGTTGACACAGGTAGATCACCAGTTGATGACCCAGGTAGATCACCAGTTGACATAGGTAGATCACCAGTCGATACAGGTAGATCACCCAGTTGACACAGGTAGATCACCAGTTGATAACATAGGTAGATCACCAGTTGATACAGGTAGATCACCCAGTTGACACAGGTAGATCACCAGTACTACAAATGCAAGTGCAATAAGAATTATTTTATTGAAATCTGCAAAATCCATTATATTTATATTATACACTTTGTAGCTACTACAGTGACACCATGTGGTACTCCTCCCCCTGCCCACCCTCCCAAATTTTTCGTATCTCCCGACTCACCAGGATCTTCACAGTCATCATCTTCATCCCTGACCAAACGCACACAGCCTCTTGCTTCTTCCTCTGGCAGCCAGGACATAGATGCAAATCATGTTGCTACTGCTCCCTCTAAGATAGCCACACTCAATAACAGTACTGAAGATGTACCGTATACAACTCTTGTATAGCAGCTATTTGACTGTATTTAGGATTTTTATGTCATCTTTATATTACATGACGAATGTTAATTAAAAGTCACACTAATATTATATATAGAAATTTTTGGAGGTAGTCTAATGGCTGAATAGAAAGAAATTCTATCTTAATATCAGGAAATTTTCTTTAGCCAATTCTTGCCATACCCACAACAAATTTTAATTGCAAGAAAATTATTTCTAATTCTGTTTTAATAAATTCCACTGAGTCTCTATAATATCAGCAGGAGAGCATACTTGGAAGTTCTTCTGATCTATAGATGTGGTCAAGATGAAATGGGCGTGGTCGAACAATTTCCAGTCTCCAACCAGCAAAAGCTATATAGCAACTATTCTTTCATGTCCGACATTTAAGGTGATTTTTTCCCCCTAGGTCTTTATTGTAGCTATTCTACCAAGGCCTAATATGAATCAAGAAGAAAAACCCTCCATTGCTAGTCAAACACAAGTGTAATGACTCCTTCATTAGGCCACTATTTGATTTAGTTTCTCATCAAGTTGTTTTCCTATAGGTAGGTAATGCGGGAAGGCGGTGGCTAGCTGTACACCATTTACCAGACATGAACAATTTTCTTTGTTATAATTATTATAAGTGTTTGCGCATGGTCATTACCAATAATGGCCAAAGTTAATGAGGGTGCAGCGCTAATTGCATTAAGGTAATGTTTTAGACCACAATGATGAAATATTACCTTATTAAGGGGTACAAAATTTAGCAGTTCTGTGCTTTGAGGCATTTAACTGGTACAAATATTAGCTATTTTGACTTTATGACAGTATACAGATAATTATACACCATCAGTTCACGATGTTGATATTTTAAACATAGATGTCTTCAAAATAATTATGTGGGAGAGTAACTAAAATCAAGCGGAGCAGCTTTTTTCCACCTCTTTAATGTTTATAATTTATTATTACAGTGACCTCCTTCAGTTGAAGAAAAAAAATTGCAGACATTGACCAATCATTGTACATGTAATAATGTTATGGTCAATCTGACATCAACATCAATATCTTCAACCAACCATTACAATAGGCAGGCTAGCTACAATAAGAATCATACTATAATGATCCTCTGGTGACCTTTGACCCCACAGACCTTTAATTTGATAGAGTTTTAATATTAACGAAAAATTGAAAATTGCTAAAATGAGTACCCGTTTATAAACGTTACCTTAAGGTATATATACTGGCTCCATCAGATCGCCCTTAAGAAAAAGACAAGTCTCTGATATTGTGCATTTTTCAAAGTGAAGTTATAGCTAAATCAGTGTTTGAATAAAGTCTTTTCACCTTGTACTTAAGCAACATTATTATATAATAGTGTAATTATAATAGCTGACATAAAAGTTTTTAACAAAAATAATATACTAGCTTTAAAAGTCTATGGCACTCTAAATTCTATGGTCTTTCTTACTACCTAAAATAAGAAGAAAACACATACGTAACAGTAATAGATAACGCACAACACTGAAAATTACAGTTACCCTTAGTTATCAAGTTGCTGCTGAGCTAATGGGAGGGTTGACCTTTGTCTGCTATGTCCTGTCAGAACCCATGGCCATTGACCAGTAGCAGTTTTGCACTCTGTAAAATATAGTCTAAGATTATAATTTAATAGTTCTAGTTACGTTTCAATATTATAATTTTGTGTAGATTCCTGGATTATTATTAGCATAACTAATAATTATTTATAAGGCTATTAATTAGCCAATTAGCTACTCTGATAATTGATACTGTGAATACTATTAAACAAACTGAATTTATTTTAAAGCAAAGACCATTAGAGGTAGCAAATCTTTGACAGGTTTGGAGCATCTTTCTCAAGGCAGAAGGACAAGGAGCCAGTAAAACCACATCATTAGCATAAGCAAGTGCTCCAACAAAAAAATGATGATCCCAAGAAACAGCCAATCTCCCTACTCCACAAGTCATTGAGCAGCGAATCCAGGTAGATAGAGAAGAGTATTGGTGACAAGACACCGCCCTGTCTAACCAGCAAACTGATCAGAAAACACATCTCTCCATTTGACCCTAAGCTTCTGCTCAGCATCCAAGAGTGCTCTAAAAACCACTGGAGGTAAGCCACGAGACAAAACCAGTTCAAATAGAATGTCATGTATATATCACCAGATCAAATGCTTTAGAAGCATCAAGAAAGAAAGCAAAAACTGAGGAACCTCTTTGATTATAGCAACAATGAGATTCCAGTACAGTGAGAAGTAGACATGTTTGGTTTAAAACCAAACTGCAGATCAGAACTATAGTGAAAGAAGGAACATATTGGATGAGGAGACACCACTCCAAGACCTTGCTATATAAGATTAGATGACAGAGCAACAGGACGATAACTATCGGAAAGCACTGGGTTTTACAACTGCTTATAGGAACTAGAACACCATCAATCAATTGGCCAAGGAGATACCCATGATGATAAAATATGCTGAAAGAGAGTCAGCAACCACAGGAGCAGTGAGATGAAAATGGGTAGAGTCAAGAGAAGAGTAGCCATTTTTTCAGCCTTGAGAAGATCAAAAGCCTGTAAAACAACAACAGAAGATATCTGGCAGGCCCCAATTTCTTCAGCAGAAAAGTTAAAAGATGGTTTAAAAACATAGTCATTATGTTTGTAGTCGAGGCCAACTTTTCTTTAGATTCGAGAAATGTCACTGGCATCCACAGAACCATCTATAACAGGATGAGAAGAAGAGTGCTTGCCCCCTCCAATTTTTTCCATTGTTTATAGAGGCAAAAGCAACTGCGAGTTTTTCACAACAGATGACTTCTTCTTGCCTCCTTAATCTCCTGATACATCTTGATTTGGCCTTTCTATTAATTGTAGCTAAAACCCTAGAGTCAGAAGAGCCAGCTTCAGACCAAACATGAAACCAAAAATTTGCCTGAAGTTTTAAAATCCCAGCCAAATCATTTCCATCTAGGCAATTTGTGTGTTTTCCCTGACCTAAAGACTGAGATAGTGGTAAGACTGGCAGCATGAAGACAATCTTAGCAATAGCAGGTCAATGTGACTCACACAAAGACTAAGTAAAAGAAATAAACAAGCAATGTCAGTGATAGAGCTCCAGTCTGTAGGAACAGCTAAATCAGGGGAAGAGGCTTGTAAAGTGAGACTGGCACCAGGAGAAACATAAGGAATATCAATCACAACTAATAATATAAGCAGGTGATCAGACAAATTAGAGAGAGAAGTGACTGGGTGAGTGATCAGTACCATGCAATGACTCGTCACAGACAAAGTGGTCTATCCAAGAATGAGCTCCACTAGCATCACTCTCATCATGATAGAGGAGGAGGGAAGCAAGTCAATACAGATGAAGTTCCTTATAAGAAAAAATCATGTGCAGAATTATAATGAAGAGACATTTAAATCAACATTAAAAACTGAATCAATAAAATTCTCCAGAACATCACGAGATGCTGAGGTATTGTAGTTAGTTGGAAAATACACACAGATAAGGGCTGCTTCTCCATGTAACAGATTCAGATTACATCATTGTCCATTATACTATTGCTATGGGCTAGGGCTAAGGCTAGAGTTAGATACCAATAGTACACAATTGATAATCTAAATGATGTAATCTAAATACATGAAGAAAGAGCCCAGTTAAGTAATACATCACCAACAGACATAGAAATAGCACAAAATTTGTTTGATGGATAATTATGATGAGAGATCAAGTGAGACAGTAATTTATTATAGATGAAAGCACAGCCACCAAATGAACAGAGAATCATCCATACCAGACACACCAAAGGAAGAGAAATGATCATGAAGAGAAAGCAAAGGTATATAACTAATCCGTAAGCAACCAATGTTCTTGTAAAAAACAGATATCAAATGAATCACCAAGATCATAAATCAGCTGACACCCTGACTTCCACCCTCAACAATAATTATAGGAAATCAGTCTAAAAAATAAAGGCCAGTCATCAGTTAAATTGTGAAACTGACCCTTGCACATCTTGTAAAAGAAAAGGAGAAGAAGTGGGAGGGGGAGGGTGTTGAATTGGGGCATATGTGGAAACTGATTCAGATCAGAGATGGGATAAGTAGATTAAATGAACATGTAACAACTAGATACTGACCAAAACAGACTAAAAACATTGAGAGGAACTGACAATAGGTGACTGTGGTTCAGATATAGTGCTGTATTAGCATATCACACTCACCAAATCTCAACAAGGTCGTGTGGGCTATATAGTGGGACATTGATATTGATGAATCATCACACCCTCCAAATATGACAACTTTTGTCAGTTTTGGACCATGACTGAAGGAAACAGCACTGTGATGACACCTTTTAAGTAGCCTTTTTTGATCTTCTTGTAGAAGTATCTAATAAACACACAGCAGCACTCTATTTAATCAAGTACCTATAATATCTAACCTCATTAGTGCTAACTCTCAGGAACCACCCCAAAATTGATCACACTAACACACTTCCCAAGAGGATATGTTATAGATCAAACCTATTATAATGAGTGGTTCAAAAAGTATGCAGATCCACAGCTTTTTATGCTACATGATTACTGCCAAAAATTGAAATAGACCTAGTGTGTGTGAGCATTTTTGACTCTTAATATTATAAAGGACTCCCTATACAAGTTTAAAATACTAGTTTAGTTTTTGGTGATGTTTTGCACAATATTAAATTGTGTTTCCTTCCAGATAAGAATTACTTTATGGTTTATGGTAGCCAAGAACAGTATTCATGGTTTATAGTAATATCACACACACTTAGCTATAAATAATAATAATAATAATAATAATAATAATAATAATAATAATAATTTATTATTATTATTATTATTATCATATTATAGGAGACTTGGACACAATAACTATACATTATTATTACTGGATAAAGAATCATTATAACTAGTCTATGATTCCTCTCACCTCCATCCACTTCTCAGACTTTATATCTAGTATCCAAGCATCACTCAGGACTTCCTTTTCATCCAACCCCCCAGTCACTAGAAGTTGGGGGTTATCGGGGTTATCTTTAAAATAGTTCAAACACACAGCAGCATGATTATATCTACCAACTGGAGAAGGAGCTCCATCATGATTAATCAGCTTAATCCAATTCTATATGTAAGCAATAACAACAATAATGATGACATGTTGTAATACAATAAAATGGGCCTCATGTATTGTTATAGATACTATTATTAGGCCAGTGTTAATGATATATTCTTGTTTCTGGTCAGGATTCTCCTTCACAACCTAGTGGACGGGTGGTGATTATTATTCATTATGTCATTATTATAAACGGATACTTTGCCAAGGCAGTACAATTTTCTTTGATGAACTGGAACATTCTGTGTAGTTTAACCAAGTCATCTTGATCTAGAAAACTATCTAGGTTCTGAAGTAGCAGCTAGCAAGCAGCTAGTAGCTAAAATGAAGCTTAACACAAAACTAGCAACACTAATTAGCAACTGCATGCAGCTGCTTGTAGAGTAAAAAATCAACATTTTTATACTCTTAAAAATACTGAATAATAATAACTAATGTGGGCGGTTGACCAGAAACAGGAATGTCATTAACACTGGCCTTATAGAGATATGTCAATATGCACTATTCAACTGCAGTTTACAGTGATGAGAAGACTTATGCAATATTCACTAGGAAGAAACAGAAACTCTTGTCACATTATAATTAGTCTATTGAACGGTGGAGATTATTTTGATTATTGGACTCAAAGTTATCTATCTCGTGGTTAATGGTGCTATAATTTCCAGCAAAGCCAGCCTACTAGCGAGTTCAATGCAAGATTTGCAAGTGGTAAATTTTGCTGGTTTCCAGATATTTCTCTCATGCCATTATTAAAACATACAGTGAAACTGAACCGATATGGTGTGAGTTTTGTACTCTTCAAGTATAGTACAACAATAGTGTTATTATACATGTACTCACCATTATCCTTAAATCAAGAATATATGTGTCATTAATGAACTTCCTTTGACCATCAAACTTATATCCCCCAAACAACACTGCACAGTGGTCATTAATCATGGTAAAGGAGAAACCTCTGCAGGGAGGAGGCCTTGTCCCTTCGACTTTAGGAGATGACCATGTATCTAAAAGATAACCATATTTATCACTGTCTCCATCTTTATAGAGAGTAGAATGCTAGCTATAAACACAACTTCTCTAGTGGTAATGAAGTGTTCATTTTCATTGTATTGGATGTGCTTCACTGAGCATTGTCTTGGTATTTAAATGTCAATTTTGTTACAACCTTACTTTATAACTATTATTATTGCCTTTTTCCAACTTCCAACAACCAATCCCTCTAACATTATTACAACTCAACTTAGTTGTACTGTCAGGAAAATCTATCTCATTATATACTATAAAACAACTGCTGCTAATAGCTACATACATGTATAATGCTACCTCAATGTGCTTAGAAAAAAATTGTAGCTAGCTAACTACTCAGAGAAAGCTGAAATTATGCAGAGGCTAAAGCCTTGCTTGTTTGTAAGTATCTTATACAATTTATACAAGTAACTTGTAAAGTGATGTGACTATTATTATTTAGTAAATGAATACAGATTTGTAGGTTTTGATACAACCAGCATGTGCCTACAGAACTACATTCTTTATGTACATGACATGCATGAATGGTCTGTTGTCATGTAAGTCATATTGTTAGAAGGGAGACATAAGTGACATGAATTAAAGTTATGGTATAGACTTTGCTTATAAATATTCATGAGACACTTTTAAAGTATAACACATTTATTTTTGTATTCCTGTACTATACTGATATGAAAGTTTATTGTAAGTAGTTACAATTTTTTCAGCAATTAATGAATAGTGGCTAGTAGGGAGCTCCTTCTTGTACCCAAGTTTATGCATCAAATTATGAAAAGACCAGAGCATGTAGCATTCACTTCTGGGCATTTCTGACTAGACTGTTACTTACCGGAGGGCAGCTCGAAGAGTTTATAGATCAGCCATTAATAGAAATAGAGATATAGACTCTTACATTGCTTAGAGAACCACTTCTCATTGATTGGTAGATAAAAACTTACTCTGTCTCAAACCTTGATCATTCTTTAGGAGAAAATTCTTTGAGATGCCCTTTAGTCTAGTCAGAAATGTCAAGAAGTGAATACTACATTCCATAATTTGATCTGGTGCAAGAAGGAAGTCCTCAGAAGCTCTCTACTAGTTACATATTAGTTATTGACTGCTGAAGAAATTGTAATGGCTTACAATAAACATTCACATGAGTATAGTACAGGAATAAAAAAAGATGTGTTGTATGATATAAACTTTAAAAGTATCTATGAATCTGAACATGTCTGCTCTTGGAATAAGCAAGGAGCCAACAAATTGCAAACCGACATGAATTTTTTTTAATGAAAAAATGAATGAACATTATGGGCGATGACCCATACCAAAGTGATAGTTAATGAGTGAGCATAAACGAGTGAGTGAGTGGTAGCATGAGTGAAATGTCCAGATGCATCAACAGAATCAAGTCTATACCTTAATCATAACCATCATCAGATAACCTTGAGCCTGCCTTAACTACACTGAGTACATGAATTTAGAACCTTTTGACTATCTTCATGTAGGTGGGGACACACCAATATTGACCCAATTCTAATCATGTTATTTGACGTAATTAGAGTGCCAGAAAAAAAAAATCCAGGTAGGCTTGGCAATTAGTATATTGCTGAAAAAATATACTTCCTCTGGGTGTGGCACTTAAATTACAATGGTGCTTTAATAATGATTACAGCTGATTTGGACCCCAGTGTAGAATCCTGAATAACAGCAAGAACATGGGAATAGTGAAAACCTATATGCTGCGTTTGGAATTAACTATGACCAGGTTGCTGGGTATATACTTTCCCAGTTACTAAACTTCCTGCTCCAATTATGTCCACACTCTCTTGGCTGTAATTATTTAAGCACCACCTAAATAAATGGGAAACAGTGTGTCGCTTTACTAACAGCTAGATAGTGACTGTTGCTTAAATTATGGTGGCACTCTAATTACATCAAATAGGGCACTACTATTGGATGTTAACTAGATCTATATACGTAAACTCCCAAGAATATGAGAACTCAAATACAACTAATTTAGTATGTTATGACACTGTGGCATTATTTTCCTTCTCACCATTATTAAGATCAAAGACATGGAGTTCATTAGTGTCCCCATACTCGTAGCTTGCACCTGGTTGAGTGCTACCTGTGGGAGAATCACCTGCGTCCCCATCAAATAGTACTAGTTTGTTCTGATAGAACACCATCCCACACGCACTTTTCTTCATTGGACCACCATTGTTATGTGGTGTTAGTTGCGTCCAGGTGCAAGTTTTGGTGTCTAACTGATTAAGGGATACTCCCTCAGATCCTCCATATGTATATATATATTGATCTGAACTTGCACAGGCACCCCAATTCACCCCAGGAGGTGATCCTTTAGCGACTCTCTTGACAATGTCCCATGTCTCCTTGTGAGTGTTAAATATCTCTAGGTCAGAAGTAGAGTAGTCTTTAATTTTACCTCCCCACACATAAAGTCGTCCTTCCACTCCAGCAGCAAAATGGTTTATTCGAGATAGTGGTTCGAAATCCATTTATTTATTGTGCTAGCTAATAACATCAGCCCCACCCAATCTATGAATACTCCTATAACTAAGGACATTATAATAAATTGTAATCATTGATTTCCAAACATAGAATAAATACAGTGTAATATTATTAATAATGAATAAAAACAGAGAAAAAAAGTCTATGGAATATGTCCACATAAATTCTGTGGTCTTTCTTTAATACCTAAATTAATAAGAAAAGACATCACTTAGATAACACAATACTACAAATTACAGTTACCTTTAGTCATCAAGTTCAGAGATGATGTTGGAGGCATCAGGTCGGTCTACTTTGTGATAGCTCAAACACCTTCTAATAAGATTAAGCAGTGGTTGGTGGCGTATAGTGTCCATCAACTGATGCCTCTCGTCAGGAGGAGGTAGCACACCTGTCAGCATCTCTATAAGGAGGACACCAAAGCTGAAGATGTCCATTTTGGGTGACTGCTGTTGAGGGTCATTGGCTTCAGGAGCAGAATAGATGGGGTTACCAGGATTAGAAGTGTGTAGGTGACGTTGAAGATTAACTGAACCATAATCAGAGACTTTTGCCTTCAAACGACTATTAGGAAGTGGTTCAAGGAGAACATTGGCACTACTGATGTTGCAATGTATAAAGGAGTCTGGTTGCATGAGGTGGAGGTAGTTGAGAGCTCTTGCCACATCACAGCTTATGGAGGTGACTTGATAAAGTATATTCTCTTTCCAGCTCTCGCCTCAAACTGGTTGGCATCAGCTCTGTAAGAATGAGCATCTCTCCATCTGATGTGGCCCCAATGAACTGAACTAAATTGGGATGACATATTATCCTGGCAGCTATGTTCATCTCACGTCTAAAGAGTTGAATATTGTGCTGTGAGATGATCTGTTGGTGGATGGATTTTGCAGCCACATGTACTCCTCTGAACACTGTAACGCTGACTATGGCCCAACCCCCTCTTCCAAGCTCTGGGCCAATCAAATTAATCTCATCCCTCTCCACCACCCACTGGGTCTCTGAATGAAGCTGACGCTCAGATTGCTGATGTCTTCTTTCTTCTTCTCTCCTCTCCATCTATATATAGTTGCATTTCAATATTGTTATACAGTGGATTCCTGTTAATAGCATATTAATTCTTCCACTTCCATAGCACTTACTTCCAATGCATGCTCCGTACTCTCAGCTTCTAGTCTCCTTTCAGCTTCTTCTAGTCTCCTTTATATCAATCTCGTCCTCTCATCAGATGTTTGAGCTCTCCTTTCAGATTCTTCTAGTCTCCTTTCTGCCAACCTCGCCCTCTCGCCATATGTTTGAGCTCTCCTTTCATATTCTACTAGCTAGTTGCCTCTCTGCAAAACTTGCCCTCTTGTCAGATGTTTGAGTTCTCCTTTCAGATTCTTCTAGCCGTTCCTCTGCCAAACTTGCCCTCTCGTCAGATGATTGAGCCCTCCTATCAGCTTCTCTTTCTCTCTGTTCGCTCTCTGCAAGTCTCCTTTCTGCTAATTGTACTCTCTCCTCAGCTTCTTGGACCCTCTGTTCCATTTCCCTTACAGTGGGCTGCTGAGGTGTGGTTACTGAGCTGATGGTGATTTGTTGGAAGATTTCTCTCTTCAGTCTCTTCTCTCCCTAGCTGGCTGTTTTCTGCTTTGTCTGTCAGAATCCATTGTCTAGTGACAGTTATGTACACTGTAAAATATACAATAACTCCATATAAAATTGTGAGCGGATCTGGGAAAGGGTCCTTATACTACAAAAAATAATTTTTGAATTATTGGTAAAGTTGGAAAGAGCGTTCCTCCAGCTCCGTAATGAGCCATAGATCATCACTTATTGAGATACAGAACTGGAGATATAGGCATCGGAAATTGACCGAAGCACAAACAACAATAATTACAAGGAAACAGTGTTTAAGTCTAGCTAGCTGTAAGCTAAAAATTAATTTTTCGCCTACGTCCGCGTCACGCCCCTAGGCTGAACGATCGTACGAAGAAACAGCAGAAACGAAGGGTTGGGGCAAGGTTCTACGGCTCCCCTTCTTGGAGATTCTTCCCCACAGTTGGAATAGTCCCCTATCTGTCGAACTAGAGTTGTAACTGATATTATATAGACTAAAATGAAGTAGTTGATAGTATAAGTAACTAAGCTAGATAATTATAGTAGGTAGATGTTAGCTACTTTCTTCTGGCTAGCTCACTTAGTTAGCGCTAGCTAAAGGCTAGCTAACTGCTAGCTAGCTAGATATCTAACTTCGTTGCCATGGTGACATACGTATAACTGTATACTATCTAGTAATTTGTCCGTATTATATTAAATAATAGTCCGTCTGCGACCAACTTTTACCTGGAGTGGGCTTTTTATTAAAGCGATGTGTTCGACCTGTTAGAAGTGGATTCAGGACACCAAATTTTAACAGAAGGTAGAAGAAAGTCCATAGTCTATTATGATAGTGACCTCCTTCAGTTAAGAAAAAAATTGCAGACATTGACCAATCATTGTGCATGTAATGGCTTGGTCAATCTGACATCAACATCAATATCTTCAAGGAACCATTATACTATAGCTCTAGAGATCGAGCGAGCGAGGAGGAGCTTTTTCATGTGACGTCACAGTCACGTGAAAATTTATATTTTCCGCCACTTTGGTGTACAACCTAACCAAGAGCTAGCTAAGATAGCGAGGTGCGTTGTGATCGGCTGTTCTGAGCGTTCAGGACATGACAAGAACGTTTCATTCAACAGAATAATATTATTATTATTAATACAGCGGAATAAAAATGTGCAATGTCGTGTAATATCAATTTTGTTGTAACAATAACTAACAACAATAATAATTGACTATTCTGGGTTGGAAGCAATCTCTTATGGTGAACAATGACTCAGAATTGAGGGAAAGGATTTCTGGTCTTGTTCCAGCATTTAAATCTGCAAGATTTGGATATAATGGTTTGTTGATTTGGATATATTATGGTTTGTTGAAGCTGCTCGTTCATAATTCAGTATCTATTGCTGCATCAAGATTTCTTTTCCTCTTTCCAGCCTATCAATGCTCTTGACAGGCAGGTATTCCACATTCTTCAGGTAAGAGGAATAATCCACTCACACTTGTGTGCTAGTTTGCTTGCCTTTTAACCGAGCAACTGCTTCCAAGTAGAATAGCACTGCAGTGATGTATCAACCAAGTCTGTACAGTGTGCAAATCACAATTGATTCTTAGCAGTGATAATATAGCTACCACAAGACATAGCTATTCTTTTTGTGCTCTAGCACTCATGAAGCAATAGCTAATAATGTGGAGTACACTTACTCTGTCCAGTTGTTATGAATTTTCCTGCTAGCTACTTTCCACATACAAACATACTTGACCCATCCACACACAAACTAGTTGTAGGCCTCCAGGAATTCACGGGGTTTAAACTGCTGTGTAGTGATAAAGTTTGTCTGCAGCACTAAATATGACACCAAATCACAGGCCTCTACAGGTGGTATGGTCTCAATTGGTTCGCCTGGGCTGCCTCCAAAGGGGTCCAAGCCATTTATTACTGCTATATTATTTTTGGCTCTATACTGCTTCTTGGCTTCATTCAAGAGGTTTTCAGCATAATTTGACTGTGTATCCACCATAGCTGTACACCTGCAACATGGCCGGCGCATGCGCATAAGCAATTAGGATCACGTGATGGAAAAGCCCAGCTCTATTATAATCTCTAGCTAGCTACGCATACGATCCGATCCGACACACACAGTATAGTAATAATCAACGATTCTCTGGTGACCTTTGACCCCATCGACCTTTATTTTGGGTCTTTCTATGTGTAAATTTCCTTACAGTATTCTTATAGTATATTACAGTAATCTTATTTTATAGTCAGTATATTATTGAATATTACAAGTATATTACAAATGACGTAATGTCGAGGATTTACACATAGAATCACCCTTTATTTTGATAGAGCTTAATAATATTAACGAAAAGAAAATCGCTAAAATTCGCTAAAATGAGTACCCATTTATAAACGTTTAAGGTATAGTGGGGTTATTGCAGGGGCATAGGAAGGGGGGGGGGGGCTGGAGGGGCTGGAGCCCCCCCAATATTTTGGCCAAAATTATTGTGGACACACACACAGCTACAATAAAATTCACACTGTCATTGACTTGTAATAACCCAAACCACAAACAAACCTAGTCTGGCACGCGCGACCCCTTGGCACAAGTGAAAAGGGGTCTGGTGACAACCATATACAGTACCAGTTTTTACCCTCTGAATCTGAGGGGGAAGTTGCGGTACAGGTAGTGATTAACAGCTAGCCACAGCTATGCAATTATTAGCTAGTGTCTATTAAGCTGAAGTCGCTGCGGAAGAAGTAGCTAAGCGCTTAGACTGCATGGACGGGCTGAGGGACTTGCAACGGCAGGTATAGTTGTTGGGTGTCGAGATGTTTTGGGATCCGGCTATGGAAGTTTCTTTGTCTTCACACAACCAGCCAATGCACATGAGGGAAGCCATCTCATCACCTATTATGCCGCAGGTTAATTTGCTGCAGACTAGCTAGGCTAGCTAGCTAGTACTATTATACTAAAGCAACAAATCTGCAGCATTGCTACCTTGTGTAATCTCGACACTATAATCATACTGTGGTTTATCATGCTCATTAGTTTTACCACAGTGGCGGATGTCTAGCAGAGGAAATCAAACTTGATTAAATTCCTTTAGAACTGGTACTGTATACAGCTGTCACCAGACCCTTTTTCACTTTTGTGCAAAGGGTCGCGTGTGTATGGCAAGCTGTTCGTAACAAAAATCCTCGCTTAGAATCCCGGTTTCTAAGCTTAGGATCCGGGCTTCTAAGCTTAGGACCCCGGCTTCTAAGCTTAGGATCCAGGCTTCTAAGCCGTTCGTGTCATAACGTATTATGTCCTAGAAGAATTGCGTCCTACCTGGACGTATATGCCTAGGATTTACGTCCAGAAGACGCAGATATCTGGCGACTAGGGTCTGACTAGGGTCTTAGAATTACGTCCTAGCTTACTGAATAACGTCCTCGTGTATGTACTGTAGTCTTTACATCTACCTCGTAATAATTTAGATGTTATAACAATTAAATGACTCATGTTATTTTATACTAATGCCAACTTTTCAGTCCAGAAGAGATTCAGCAATGTTATTTACATTTGATCTAAATACTAGCTATTACATAGCTATAGCTGTACACAAGCTTGATAATAACAATGTGCATTATAATTATGCCCAAAACAGACATGCAAACAAAAAACAAAAAACTATGTAGCTAGTGTCAGGTTAGCAATAGGACATTAAACATCTACTCCAATTAGCTATATATGGACAAATACTTGTGTCCATTTTGTCCATTACTTAAAGGACCTCAGTTTTAACTCACTAGTTATGTCTCAAATATTAGCTATTATGTTAAAGGTGCTGATAGGAGACATCATAGGGTCGATATAAGGGAACTGATGTTGCTATCAAACGTATACCACTGCCACCTGGTACTGATGCTTCATCACAGCCAACACCTAAAGAAGTATCAACACTTACGTAAGATATTCTTGGTCGAGTTTTCTTGTAATTCTTAACAACTATATTATATTGAATCAGGAAACTGAATCACCCAAATATTATCAAGTTAATTGGCTATTGTGTAACTGATGAAGAGATATTTCTGGTGACAAACTTTGTTAATGGAAATAATCTAGACAAAATTATTTTCTCCAAGCATTTCAATTCTGAAGTAAGCTTAGCTATTAATAATTAACTTTACCTTTAAATTTGTTCATAATTTTTATATAGCTTACTGACAGTGTGGCTATTTCTATAGCATTGAAGATCATTGATGCTGTGGATTATATGCATTCAAATAACCCTACTGTCATTCATCAGGACCTTAAACCAGCAAATGTTTTGGTATGTATGTGATTGCATATGCATGGATGCATGGACATGGCATGCACTGAGGTATATGCATGCAGTGGTTCTCCTTTGTGTATAAAATATGCAGGTTGGCATAGGCTACAAAGAGGTGGTTATATGTGACATGGGTATTGCTCGAGTTAAGCAACTGACTGAAGCTACAGTAACTTGTGACAGAAGGGGAGCAGGAACATACCCTTACATGGCACCAGAAATGTTTACCAAAAGTCACCGAGGGCCAGCAGCAGATATTTATTCATTAGCTTGCCTCTACATCGAGTTGTTTGGCAGGAAAAGGGTTTGGCCAAACTTGGAGGGACCAGAAATCATGATGAGAGTTTTGGGATCATTCAATAACCCCCCAGGAGTACCTAGCACTACTCATCTCACACCAATGTTTGGTGATATATGTTCCAAGATGTGCACTTTGGAGGCTATGTCCCGTCCTAACAGTAAAGAAGTTCTGGTGGTTGTGAAACAGATTAGTGATATTATATTGGTTAATAACACAGCCACTGAAAACTAGCTACGACTATTGTATTTCTTTTTGACTCCTTATAGCTTCATGCACCCAGTATCACGTATAATAACTTTTTTTCATATGTAGCTACACAGAGAATTTGCTCAACAAATGTAAGTACACTGAGTTTGCATTATTTGGAGTAATGTCACATTTTTCAAGATGCAAGTCCTGAGCTAATATACTCTTTGCCGCACTGGCATATTCTTCTGGATATAGTGGAGGCTTACAACATTTGTTTGTATAGCAATAAACCCATCCATCCATATCCAAGGTTTTCCTGTAGTCACATGTTCCTATGAGTACATAAAATTATATTATTATACAAGTTTCCCTGACAAAGACAACCCTCTGCCTTATGTGCACCCCTCACCCTGTTGTACCATTTATTTCTGGAAGGTTGTACAAGTCATTAGGTACTCCTGATGGGCAGCCAGATAAGCGATTAGGACGAATTGTGTGAGCATTCCATCTTTCCTTGAACTCAGTAAGTGCTTTCTCTATCAGTGTTTCATAAACATAACCCAAGCAGTGCCTGTTGATAATTCAAAATGCATAAATATATATTATTCATGGTCAGAAAATCTTGTCTTAATGGCCAGCTTACCTGTGTACAGATGAACTTGGATTGAATTCCTAGAGTAATATTTTCACCATAGCTATAGTGAAAGTTGTTGAACAAGATGCCTGACCTTGAATGTATTTATCCAATAATCAGTAACAAATTTTCGAAGTTGAGCTCACCAACTTTCTATTCTCTGCATGCATGTATTTGTCACTCCTATAGTCACTATACCCATTCAAAGCTTACAGTATTTGTGGTAGATGATCCATAGCGAAAACTTTTTTCTCCCTTGAATTCATCACTATGACTATGCCTAAGCAGCATATGGCAGGTTGCTAAAGATGAATTTTCTGTACCACGGTCACTTCTTACAATCGTAGGAACACCTGTTCTCATAATAATATTCACCATGCATTATATGCACATGGGTCCACCAGTACCTTGGCTAATAAGCACTTCTAACAGATAATACAACAATATTACTCGTGGATTGTTATTTGTTGAAGCCAGCTTGAGCCACAATATTTTTCTTGAGTACCTGTTATACATTAAAATTCGAAAGTTTGAAAGAGAATTATATTCTTACCCATCTATACAGCCGTGGATTGCAAAACCGTAAGGTTTCAGCTTGTCGTATCCATCTAGATGCCACACATAATTTGGTCCCTAAAAAATTCTAATTAATGAAAGACTGCTAATCACTGTACCTTGTTCTGATATACTCTTCGCTTAAGTCTATGTCTACGTCTTCTCTCAACCCCATCTGGATTCAAGATCTTCATAATCATCATCACAGTTAGACCTTAATAATACAGAGTGAGATAAGGGAAACCAAACCACTATAGCGCTCTGACTCTGCTCAATTTTTCACCTCATATTTAACCTAGCTCTTGTACTGGCAGGGTTCTCTATGTCAGAGTATTGCTAAGGTGGCCACATCATGTTGATCATAGTGGCTACTAGGAATTATGAGAAGCTGAACTGCAATATTAAAAAGTGGGTACAATATTTAGTAGGTAAAGGCTTAGCAGAGCCCCAGATCAGTGAGGTATTTTAACTCATCAGGACCACTCACATTATTATGAACCCTGACAGGGAAGATATTTTTTTTCTACAGTGATCAGTGATTCCATGTTGAAGCCTCTGAATTTTGGTATAACCGTATTTATCTTGCAAATTTCTCCACATTTGTCTGTAACCTACATTACAGTTAGGACCATTTATCTCCACCTACATAATTATTGTTACACTAATAATAGTTTTGTCATTGGTGAATAAATATACCTGAACAGTAGCTTTTAGTGTCGCCAATGGAGTGTAGTTTACATTGATACCTCTTCTAAACAACCCCATTTTCCTAATTTTCAGCCATGTCATGCTATGATAAATATCTTGATTAACCTACCTACCATCCAGAATTGAATATACTAGTACCTTGCACGGACACCATGAACCAAGTGAAGGTAAGCTAAAATCACAGCATATTTCTTGTGTTGAACCCAATAGTGCCTTATGAGTCCTGTGTGAAATTATAAACTCCAGATCCTTAAATCTCATTAATTGCCAGCAGATGTTACATAATGAATGGTACACAAGAAGAACATTAAATAAAATACCAATAGTCTACACATAAGTGTACTAGAAATGGCATATAGAAATGGTTGAATGTAGACCATCTAAAAACTGACGGTATAAACCTCTAAATACCTAGCTAGCTAACTCAATGACAAACAGCTTGCCATCAAAGTACCTGATACGTTTATCTACCTACCTTCGACTTCTGGAGGATCATTTCTTGATAAAGCACCACAGGGTAAATAGGCTAGATACGAACATACTAGCAGCGTAAGAAGCACACAACAGTGAAAAGACATAGCTGCAAAGACTGTAAGTCCAAAGTGCGACTTGAATATCTACGCATGCGCCTTATTAGGAGGGGTGGGGCTTACTGAAATGATGCCTTCACTGCACTCTGGAATGATACGATGCCAATTACGCAACCTTCACTGGAGGGGTACAGATTACGGATTGTTGTTGTTGTAGGAAAAAGTAACTGTTAATGGTTCAACCCCCCCCCCCCCCCCGCCCCCAAGAAGATCTTTTGGCTGCTCTAAACAACTAAAACAAACCAGCTGCACCTGCATGCACTTTGCCTAGTCTCTATGCTTGTTGAGTCAACGTGACCAAGAGGTTTAGACAGGCCAGTCTTTTATTTGAGAGCCTTGCTGTGGCTGTAGAAGATTCAGAGGATCTACAAGTTCAAGCTGAAGCTTCTACTGCTAGTAGCTACTTGTGATCAATCTAATGCCCAGGTAACTGTGTGAATCACTTTGCTGTGTGGATCCTACAGAGTTTTATCAGCTCACTAGTAGTGATATTAGCTTTGAGAAGCTTCATCAGGAACTTCCTCTTCTTGTTACTTTGATAAGGCAAGCCCTGCCCACTGTTATTAAGGTGACATCCATTCGTATCATTTGTGAAGCTATGAATAGCCAAGTTGTATACAAGTCAATGCTGTCAGAGGTGCATAACATTCTACGGTTATATTTAACGTGCCAATCACATCAGCTACTTCTGAAGGGTTATTTTCTGCACTCAAAGTAATTAATACATATTTACACTCGTCCATGTCTGAGCAAAGACTCAATAATTGCCTTTTGCTTCACATTCATAAGGATCTTACTGACTCCTGTGATATGGAAAAAGTTGCTAGAGATTTTTATTGCTGTGTAGGAACTATTTTGGTGTATTTCCATAAATAATATTATAGTCCTTAATTTTTTATACAGTTTTTATGTATACACCACTCAGCAGAATTTTCTTCGTGCTCTGCGTGGGAGGGAGCACATCCCCCTTCCCACACCCTCCACTTTTGCCGTGGCCTAACAGCCACGTGGTACTCAGCCCCCCCCCCCCCCCCCCAATATTTTTGACTCTCGTACACCTCTGTATTGTATGTGAATAGTATATAGGTGGGAGACAGAAATGAAGGAACCTTTATGATTGGTTAAGGCAAACCCCCAGCCCCCACCCCCTAACACACAAACACACACACAGAGCTATAATTAATATGCCAAGTGTCTATACGTATATGATCACTAGCTTTTACAAATTGATGAGCAAGCAGAGGCAAAGTATATATATAGGTTCAGGCAACTGCCTGGTCTCCCTTACCTGTTCCGCACACCATGTAGTAGGTACGTAGCTATCATTATCGCAGTAAAATGTGAGATATGTCTGGATTCTCCATAGCTGGGAGACAGCTAGTAGGTAGCTATCTATCACTGTCAAGGATAAGGGTTAAAATATTACATATAGCTCTTTTCCCATTTCAAGCACAGATAGATAGTACTGTAGTAAACCTATACGTAGCTAGCATTTCACACAGTTAATCTATTACAACTATATACTACAATACCTGTAAGTTGTCTATCACTATCAGAGAAACAGGCAAAAGTGCTGAAACTATTCCACTGTTAATCGTCACGGTTCTATCTAGCTTGGAGGAGAACATAGCATTGTGAGAAAGTTTTTTGAAACCATGTCCATTATTTTAAATTAGTAAAATAGCCCCCAGAATTAGCTATAATGACACTATGCATGACTGAAATGATCCTATTCTTGAAAGGTGACAGATTGCTGACTATGCTAGCTATGTGGCTGTAGAATTTCCGTAGTCATGACATTTCTGTTATTTAGCAAATAGCAGATGCACAACTGTGACATTTGTTATTTTGAATGAAACATGACTTACACAGACATCCAAAGAAGTGTTTTTCCTCTTACTTGTATGGCATATTAGAAGTATTTAAAGTTAAGAATACAAGTGTTTAGTAATGGTATCCATTAGTTAATGATGAGGGGGTTTCAGAGGATGTGATGAGCAGAAGAAAATGTCCATCAAGATGTTTTTCATGACCATACCCTAAAAGGTAATGCACACTCTACTGAAACTTATCTTTAAAACTGAAGAACACCAGATCTCTTGTCTCCCATCAGCAAAACTTGGCTTCATGTTACCCCTTTATAATGAGGCAATTAAAATTTTGGAAGGGAGGGAGAGGGGGTCACACCATAACTAGCTATGTGATGAATATGAGAACATGAAGACACATCCAAGTTTACAATCAACAAGAAATCGATCATAACCAACATTAATTTTTTAAACAGTGACAAAGAATTTTCTACTCTGATCATTAATTTCAAACTCTACAAGATCACACTTGATGGTTAAGTGTGTGCCAATAATAATTGCCAAGTCTGTATTCAGTCTTTGTGGGTCAAACCTGTCACTTTAAATATTTGGGGGGGGGGGGGGGGGGGGGGAGCCTCTTCTCTCCCCAGCCTCCTATGTTCTTCAATAGGCTTTGTATATATACAGCTATTATTTTCTTGTTATTATAGTATGTGGACTAATTACTGTCTACCAGAAATATTTGCATTATCCAATTAACCAGTGCCTTTTGAACAGAAGTATAGTCTTACCAATTAAAGTAGGAAGTTAATATTCCATAATATCATTTTAGGGCATTAGGAAAGAACGATAGCTAGCTACTGAGAAAGTGTTCAATTTTGAAGGTTTCATTTTGGAACCATCAAGAGAACTGTTACAGGATGTATTGAAGCATTAATAATAATATTGTAATACAATATACTTTGATTAGCTATAGTATAAATTATTATGTGCTGTATGCAATAACTGTTGAAAATAGTGGTTGGAGATTATCGGGCCATTCCAATAAAGCACTACAGAATGGAATATGTACATAATGGGGGGAAAAATAGGAATATTAGCTTAAGCCTAAATGAAATTGCATAGGCATCCACATGCATATAGCTACAACTTATCCAATACACTAGTATTATTATTATTACTCTGATCTCTCTAACTTATCAGATAAGTACAATATAGATGCAGGTTTCTACTGCACTTTTAAGACTGGTTCAGAATGGCTGTATCATGGTCAATGGCCATGTCATTTTGAGTAAATAATATTATTGTTGCATAAAACTGCCTTTATTAAACCAAGATTCTTCTATTACTAAACTGTAGCTAGCTATATATGAACTACACAAAGGTTGTAAAATTTTTGCCTAGTAGCTAGCTAATAGCTACATCAAGCAAGAAGTTCTACACAGTTTTTGTTTTGGGTTTGTTTGTTTGTTTGTTTGTTTGTTTTGTACCATGCTAGCTTAGCTATAAAGCATCTATATAGCTCAACCCAAGGGTGAGAAGTTGTTTGTTCTATTCTTCTTTGGTGAAATTGGCTTACTACTTCACCACCTTGGGAGAGATTGATGCTAAGGAATCAAGTTTAATATCACACCCATGTCAAATTTGTTGCATATTAATGTCATGCCCAAGCAGCAAAAAATTAATTTGGTCTTACCTAATCATGAAAGTAAACACAATAGGCAAACACGTCATTACCTACAGACTTCATGTTGGAAATGGGCAGTATTAATGATAGAATTAAGTATGTGATATGTCTGGACTGGAAGAGATAGCTATAGGTATACTGCTATCTAAGATAGGTTAGCTAAATTAATGTGTAAGTAGCTAGCCATATGTATATACACGTATATGATATAATAGCTAGCTAATACTGTAGTAAACATACAGCTAGCTAGCATTTCATACAGTAATAGCTACCTACTATAATACCTGTAAGTTGTCAGATACGTAAAGAGGTGAAAGTGATACCTCTGTATAATAGGCATGAAATATTAGTTGCCTTGCAAATGCGAACACTGGTCTTGAGATGGTACAATTCCCCTTTAACCATTGGCTACTTTTAAGCTAGCTTTTGGTAAATATATTATATATCTTCATAAGTACAGTAGAATGTGGTTAATTGGGACACCTAAAAACGAGCAAAAGTGTCCCAATTAATCAGATGTCTCCCCATTATCCATATATGCTTTCTATGGGATTGCCCAGATTCAAATTGTTTCAGAATGTCCTCTTTTGCCTTCACTAGTCTTAAAACTTGAGATGTAGACACTCCAAATTCTTTAGCAACTGATGCTTGTGTTATTCCATGCTGTTTGGCCTTCTTTATCAAGTTTATTTTGTCTTTTAGAGGCAAATCTACTCTCTTCTTGAGCTAGATGAAGCCATTGACAACAAAATTAGCAGTTGTATGGTGCTCTTGTGACCTGGAATGTTCTGGAATGTAGCTGGTGCAAACTGCTAGTAAAGTGTACATACTGTACATGAATTGTCCCCTTTAACAGGATGCTTGTCCCATTTATCCACTTAAAAATCAATGGCAAAGATCCGTTTTATTTGAATTGTCCCATTAAAGAGGACATCCCTATTATCCAGATCCTGATTAACCAAATTCTACTGATGATAACCATAATAAAATCAACAGCTATTATTGAGTTAGCCCTCCGTGGTTTTTGGTCACCTGCACCCGAATGAATGTAGACTAAGGTTGATTCACTCTTTTTCACCTCTTCTTTGTTTGGCCATAATTATATTTACAGAAGGACAGAGCAATGCTGTATCTTGACTTCCAGAATCAATATTCCTATGCTACAAATTAGCTAGCATGAAAAATTATTCATACTGCAAATGCTTCCTAAATTTAGAGGAACCAAGAAACATAAGAGCACAGGCACACACACACCCCTCCCATGCATACTTGAACAGCTATCTAGCAGCTATCTAGCTAATTAATTAGCTGATTTTCCAGTGTGTTGTCAGTTATCTGAGACTGTTGACAGGAGTAAGGCTATCAAATATCTTGACTTTGCTATAATATATAAGACTTAAGATCTGTGAGAGACTTTCTAGAGTATACCTCACTTCCATCATCAGTAGTTGCTCATATAACTAGCTATCCAGACCAACTAAAATTCCTTTCCTCTAACTCTGTGAGGCTTTATCTTTAACATGACTTCGATCGACAAAACACTGAAGTCTACTGAAGGAAAGACTGCAACAAAAGTGCATTTCTTCAATAAAAGTTCCCGACATGTAACAACTGTGTGGCTTGACTACAATGGAAAACCAGTGAAGTACACCGACATTGCACCTGGAGGAAGCTTCACTCAGTCCACCTACGTCACACATCCCTGGATTGTAGTGGAGAGAGAGCACTTCACGCTGATGCTGTTGAATGGTTGGTGTGTATTCTTTCCGCAAGTGTCAGAGGCGAACGTGGACATAACCGATCCTGAAGAATCTACTATACAAGATTGCCTTGCCCCGCAGTACCGCAGTATCTTTTGAAGAGGGAATTGTGATTATAAACCTATAAACCGTTAGCTATATCCAGCTAGTCAGTTAATAATTTTTTCTTTTCCCTGTCATGTCTCAAAGTAAGAGTCACTTAGCTAGCTATAGAGTTTTGGAGCAGTTTCTAGTCACCCCTCCCCATTTGATTTGTAGTAGCTACATCATTAAAAATAATAAATAAATAAATAAATAAATAAATAAATAAATAAATAAATAAATAAATAAATAAATAAATAAATAAATAAATAAATAAATAAATAAATAAATAAATAAATAAATAAATAAATAAATAAATAAATAAATAAATAAATAAATAATTCTAAATAAAAAAAGGTGATGCAGGGATGACTGCTGCACTTGAACTGTATATATGCTAGCTACACAATCCTAAGTGAAGGTAGCTACATGAAAGAAGTATCATCTCAAAGTCACTATGTAGCTACATAACCTGAAGTCACTAGTCTGCACTAGTAACTTTGGGGTATGTAGCTACATAATGACTTTAGGATGACTTAGGATTGTGTAGCATGCATGCAGTTCAAGTGCAGCAGTCATCCCCACATCACCTTTTAGAATACTTTACTTGTTTAGAAAAGTTCACTGGCTATTCCATTGCTTATGTACTAAATGAGTGTTTATCAAGAGCAGAAGTTTCAAAGTCAAGTATCATAATCATATTTAATCATAGTATAATCAATATAACATAATAAATCCTGTGAATTGGGCAAGTAATTTCGTGCACCAATACACCACATCATATGGCATGACACCATGTCATATCACATCACAGCATGCATCCCAGCCCATCAAATCACACTATGCACAGCAAACCATACCGAGGATTCAAAATGACAACTTTAGAACTGTATTGATATTTAAAACATCATGAAAGGAATAATATTTGATGGTGGTATTGAAACAACTATGTACCAGGCACTGGGACTCTAGGTAGCAGTTGAGTTACTGTAATGCGAAGTCCAGAACTGATCCTGAGAATCTGCTATATAAGATTACCTTGCCCACCTCCACCAAGTAGCTAGCGAAGTATCTTTTGAACTTTTGACGAGGGAATTAATTGTGACACATACCTGCAAACACTGTGCAGCTGCTACATGAAATTGGATACTGATTCAGTTGATTAATTACCTATACATTTCCTTGCTATATACATAGTTAAGTACCGTAGATAGATCCGGTTATTTCACTGTCACTTTAATTTTGCTATTTTCGCAGTAGGTAAAGGAAAGCAAACTATACATACAAATTCAAAAGCAGAAATCCCTCCCCGCCCAGCAAAAATAAAAAACGTGAATTGCTTCATAATATTATAAGATTTTATGAGATCAGTGAAAATAAAGTGTCTTGAAAATAACTGGATCTACGGTATCTTTTTTATAGATGTGTGGTAGGTAATCCCTTGCTTCCCTTGTAAACTTCAAGAAAATCTTCCTGCTTTATGAAAAAATATTTTTGTGGTTGTAGAGGCCACAAGAAAATTTGTTAATGAAGAGAACAAATTTTATTAACAGCAAAACAATCAGTTTCTTATATTCTTACCTAATTAATTTTTCAAGGGCATCATAGAGACCCCACAGTTTATTCTTCAGTGAATATTAAAGTAAAGGTTATTATAGTGCCCTGTTTCTGGTGTATTGGAAATTGATACCACTCAAAAGTTACCATTATAGTACAAATTGACCTTTGACTCTACAAGCAGCTGCATGCAGTTGCAAATTAGTGCTGATAGTTTTGTGTTTAGCTGCTACTTCAGAACCTAGATAGTTTTCTAGATGGAGATGACTTTTCTAAACTACACAGAATATTCCAGTTCATCATAGAAAATTGTACTACCAAGGCAGAGTATTCGAATAAAAACATAATGAATAATAATCACCGCCCACCTGCTAGGTTGTGAAGGGAAATCCTGACCAGAAACAAGAATATCATTAACACTGGCCTAATAGCTATAGTAATAAGGCATTTCTGAAATGAAGGGAATGTGGAGGTGTGTAACTTGCCAAGAAATAACTAGACTTTATAACAGACTGACAGGTGGTTCAGCTGTACCCTGACACAATATTAAAAATTATTATGGACACTAATAATTAATTAATTAAGAAATGTTACTACAGACTCAGAGAATGTGATAATGTCAGGCTTCATGTTTGCAACATGAAAGAAACCACTTAGATAGCAACATTGACATGTTTATTCCTTTTAAATTAATACTGCAGAATGTTGATATCTGGTGGTGTGAGTGTGGATAAAACAAATACCTTCAACAGGTTCTTTCTTTTGGTTGAAGGGTGTTCAGGGGATTAATGTTTGGAGTAATTTTTTTCTATTCGATTGACCAAATGCACACAGTGACGTCTCCACCTTAATATCATCATCATCATAATCATCATCATCATCATGTGATTTTAAACATGTTATTACTGCAATACAGTCACATTGATGTTTACACCTACCTGAATAACAACAACGTCTGTAGTGCTCATTTTTTAAGTTTAACAATCTATCTATCTATCTATCTTGCTCCCATCTTTCCCCTCCCAGGCTCCCCCCCTCCCCCATTCCTTTTGTGAATGTATGAGTTATCACATTACTAGATCATTACTTACACATTACTGCCTCCTATATACCTGTATCTAAGGGGGAGAGGAAATAACAGTTCTGATGGGATTACTAACAACACCTCCTAAATTATTTGTTCTAATGTTCTTGGTTATTCAAAAAATTAAATATGTGAGTACAAGATTATGACCAGTGTGTTTTACCCACAATGATGTGAGATCCTTCAACATCAGCCCATCCATGACAAGCCTAATTACTGTTGGGTGTGTGTGGCATTTAATATTGCTCCATTTGAACTGGCTTGAGACCTAAAAAGAGAAGTATGGATAATGTGACAGAGCTGACAACAACAAAACATAATCAGTTCCTGATTTTTCAAGGATGTAGAGACCTCACAAAATATTATAGTAAAAGTTATTAGAATAGTATGTAATTGTAAATGAAGGGAATGTAGACTAAGAGATATGTAACTGGACCTAGAAATAACTATGACTGTATAAGAGGCTGACTGAATGAGCAGGTGGTCCAGCTATAGCCTGACACAATTAGCTAGCTAATTATAAACACTAATTATTATAGGACACACATGGCAATAATCCAATAATTAGTAGGTACATACTCTTAATTAAGAATGTAGGTCATAGTTCTTGGTGATGGATGAGGTCACAGTGCAAAAAAAGAAAGAGAGTGAAAGGAAAATGTTATAGCATAGCTACTTAAACAGCACAAACATTACATATCCTGCTTTGGTGAGATGTACCTTTTTCAATAGTTGATAGAAAATGAACTTAAAAAATCTTTCACCTCTCTTTATGTTACATGTAAGAAATAACTATCACTTTCATGCTTTTAAAGACCAAACAATAAAACAACAGAACAACAATTAACAAACAACAGAACAACAAATAACAAACAACAGAAAACAAACAACAAAAAAACAGAACAACAAGCAACCAAACAACTTTTGAAGTTGTTATTTACTTTGTTATGTGATGACAACATACAGAATGAGGAAATAATATTTCCATCTATACACAGCACCATGCTATAATATTATAGTTAGGTTATAATTACAAACATAGTTATGACCAATAGTGATTATGAAGTACACTATTTTACAGAGTACATATACTACATTGTCAAGTAAATGCCACTTATAAGCACCCTCTTTTATTGGATGGTGGTTATACTCTTGCTCATAAACACTCTTTATAGTAGGGATGCCAAATGATGGGTAAAGATCGTCACATAAACAAATTATATGTCAAGTGATGGGTAAAGATCGTCACGTAAATAAACTATTATTATAGAACTTACTCCTGCTGGGGTTCTGTTTAAGTGCTCATTTCTTTCCTGTGGTGATATAGGAGCAGCTGATTAATAATAATATCTGTCCTTCTATGTTATGACATTTTGTAGCTTGGCTTGACTTCATTGCACATAGCAGCGTGGAATGGCCATGCTGATGTGGTAGAGATGTTACTTCATGAAGGCTGTAACCCACTGTCCGTATCACACAATGGAAAGACTGCACTTCAACTTGCTCAGGAAGAGAACCACCATCAGTCTGCAACAATTCTAATGGCTGCCACATCAAAGGTACATAAGTTAAATAGATCAAATTTTCTGAGTAAGTCATAGCTACGTATACCACCTTGGGGACAAATTAAACTTTCTTGGTTAAAGAGACTGCCTCATTCCAGGAAGCGAAGTTCTATTATTTATTTCACAATTTGGGACATATTCTTAATGCTGATGTATCTTTTATTTCAGGGGTTGGAATAAAGGAGTCTCACTGTGTACAGAGGTGTCCTCATTTCAGAGGGTTGGAATAGACTGTATACAGAGGTGTCCTCATTTCAGGGGGTTGGAATAGAGGGGTTCCACTGTATAAAGAGGTGTCCTCATTTCAGGGGGTTGGAATAGAGGAGTTCCATTATATGCAGAGGTGTCCTCACTTCAGGGGGGGAGGAGTTTCACTGTATACAGAGATGTCTATATTTCAGTATTTCAGGGGGTTGGAGTTCCACTATATACATCTGTATACAGAGATGTCTATATTTCAGGGGGTTGGAATAGAGGAGTTCCACTGCATACAGAGATGTCTATAATTCAGGGGGTTGGAATAGAGGAGTTCCACTGTACACTTGGTTAATAGGCTATAGGTCACATACCTCTCTATTATAAACCCTTAGGTTCTTAGTATCACCCTCTCTGTACTTGGGTTGCTATAGGCTAGGGTCCTCAGACAATGAGATCCCTTGGTATTATAAAGAACATTATTATTGGTACTTCTTAATCTATGTCACCAGATCTCTGAAGATTCGGTTTATCGCATATCTTCGTTGGAAGGACAATTAAGACTGAATCAGACCACACTCTCCAAGGTTCATCGAAGCTATGAATTTGAGTTGTCCAAACTTCAATTGAAGTATGAAGAGAAGCTTGCAACTTTGCAGAAAGAACATGAAGACATGATGAATGAAGCTCAGAAGAAAATTGATTCTTTAACAGAGAAGATTCAAATCACACTGACGAATAGTACGCCATCCCTATCAGAACAGACTCCTCCATCTCTCCTGCCAAAGTCGCCAAGTAGCCGGAAGAAGAGGAACAGTACGACAACAGCACACGGTAACTCAAATTACGAACATTTGAAGCCACAACCCAGCTATAACTCCAATACTGCTACCATAAAAATGCTAGACTGTAATGACCGACTAAAAAGTGCCTCTTATAATGACCTAGTCTCCAACAAACAAGATGGCAGTTCTTCTAGAACAACTGACTTAACCAAGACACCACAGTTAGCTCCAAGAAGACGCTCAGAAAAGATGGATTCCCTACGTAGGGATAGCTTAGATCATCTTACGATAACAGCCCTTGTAGCTGAGAGTTTATCGAACCCAGGTTCCATAGCAACTATACGAAAAGAACTGAAGTCTGATTCGTTTACTCCAAAAATCCAACGAAAGTTCCATACACCATCGTCTGGGGCCACCTTAACTACTCTGTCTTCCATAGGCACAAAAGGAAGAAAAGGCATCTCTTCCCAAACAAGTTTTTGATAAGAGGAAGAACTCACAACAACAGACATGAAACAAGAAGCAGTTCTAGCTAGAATATTAAATAACTAGCTAAATCCAATACCTTGTTGTTGTTGTTGTTTTTGTTGTTGTTGTTGTTGTTCGGAGATGCTCGTTTGTAATTAATTATTATAAAAAGGGTGTAGCTCGGCATGGATTCAGGGTCAATAGGTCATCCTTCGGATAGGTGAAGACACACGCATATCAAAAGATGTACAGGCGTCAGGGCAGTGCTCTCTTAACCAGGCAGTGATACTTATAGGAGGTCCACATGTTGGTAAATCATTAACAGCCAACTGCATAGCTAACTAACTAATGGTGTTATTTATGGGGTCGATCTCAACTCTCAATTATTTCTTGCTTTAGGAACATTATCTGGCTAAATAGCATGATTATAATGACCTGAAAGACAAGGATGGAAACTATAGGAGTCCTCATTAATGTTCATTACTATAGTTAGAGTTTTATAATAGTTATTGTGCAGTCTAAAGACCATCATTATTTTTTTAGGTACAAAATTTCGGCCTCTCTCACTGGATGTTCCCCAGCCATTGTTTCCTATAGCTGGAGTACCTCTACTGCAGCACCACATAGAGTCATGTACTAAGGTAAATATCCTTATCTAACTAGCTGGACCCAATATGCCCTAGGGAAGTGTCCATTGAAGACATAGGGACCCACTATGCCTTAACTACACTAGGGAAGTGCCCATTGAAGACATAGGGACCCACTATGCCTTAGCTACCCTAGGGAGGTGTCCATTGCAGACATAGGGACCCACTATGCCTTAGCTACCCTAGGGAAATGTCCATTGAACCCACTATGCCTTAGCTACCCTAGGGAAGTGTCCATTGAAGACATAGGGACCCACTATGCCTTAACTACACTAGGGAAATGTCCAGGGGCATAGTGGATCTCTGTCCTCAACCAAATAATTCCTAGGTAGTTCATACACTACACAAAATGATTAAGGATAATTTACTCTGCAGATCTGTGCTTGTAGCTGGTTGGTACTTGAAGCAGTTCCAGAGTTTATTTATCCTTAGCAACAGTAATTAGTTTGTGTGGGTAGAGAAAGGCAAGGTGTCAATGGACATTTTTCAGTAGTTAAGGCATAGTGGGTCCCTATGTCTTCAATGGCACTTCCCTAGTGTAGTTAAGGCATAGTGGACCCCTATGTCTTCAATGGACACTTCCCTAGGGTAGTTAAGGCATAGTGGGTCCCTACATCTTCAATGGACGCTTCCCTGGAGTAGTTATAGTGGGTCCCTGTGTCTTCTATGGACACTTCCCTAAGGTAGTTAAGGCATAGTGGGTCCCTACATCTTCAATGGACACTTCCCTAGGGTAGTTAAGGCATAGTGGGTCCCTATGTCTTCAATGGACACTTCCCTAGGGTAGTTAAGGCATAGTGGGTCCCTACATCTTCAATGGACACTTCCCTAGGGTAGTTAAGGCATAGTGGGTCCCTATGTCTTCAATGGACACTTCCCTAGGGTAGTTAAGGCATAGTGGGTCCCTATGTCTTCAATGGACACTTCCCTAGGGTAGTTAAGGCATAGTGGGTCCCTACGTCTTCAATGGACACTTCCCTAGGGTAGTTAAGGCATAGTGGGTCCCTACGTCTTCAATGGACACTTCCCTAGGGTAGTTAAGGCATAGTGGGTCCCTACGTCTTCAATGGACACTTCCCTAGGGTAGTTAAGGCATAGTGGGTCCCTACGTCTTCAATGGACACTTCCCTAGGGTTTGTTGAAGCTGCTGGTTCCTAATTCATAAACTGTATCTATTGCTGCATCAAGATTCCTTTTTGCTCTTTCAATGCTCTTGACAGGCAGGTATTCCACATTCTTCAGGTAAGAGGAATAATCTACTCACACTTGTGTGCTAGTTTGCTTGACTTTTAACCCAGCAACTACTTCCAAGTAGAATGGCACTGCAGTGATGTATGTACATGTCTCAGCCAAGTCTGCTATACAATTACATAACAGTGTGCAAATCACAATTGATTCTTAGCAGTGAAGATATAGACACCAGCTGTACACCAGCTGTACACCAACATGGCCGTGTCCCCCCCCCCCCCCCCGGCACATGTAATCAATTAGGATCACGTGATGAAAAAGCTCTATAATATAGTCATTAGGTAAAGGGTTTTCATCATCTCTATACACAGGGTCGAACAGTAGGAGTGGTTAATTAGCTGCAAATCTGACACACTTAGCTTCATTAGCTTAACCTAGTATGATAGAATAGGTAAGCTAGCCTGGTGAAACAGAAATAGAGAGAAAAGGATATATATTTTGTTTTGTGCATGATCACAATCTGGTTTACTGAAAAAATGTATGAAAACAAGTAAAACAAAAATACTTGTAACTATTTACATCAAGAGGGGGAGGAGAAAGAAAAAAGAGTGGAGGAGACATTCTGTTGAGTTGGGGTGGGAATAGACATGGTTTGGTTAACTACAAACATAATAAAACTCTTTCCACTCCTTACACCATCCTGTATACTGACATTTAGATTAGAATACAACCACCATAATGACTTGAACATGAACGTCACTACTTTAGAAGTTCAGCAAACTGCCCATCCAATACCCTATGGAGAAGTAGGGCAATGTATTGCATTGTAATACCAGAACTGTCAACCCATTTACATGTCTAGCCCCCTCTTGTTTGCACCTTCCCTCTCTATATTATATTTTCTTGTATTGTAACTTTACATTCACTTCACTTCCAAGAAATGTTATTACAAGACTTAATATACACAGAGTGTGGAAGTTAGGCTTCATGTTTGCAACGAGAAACCACTTATCTAGCTACATTGACAGATAGCAACATATTTTAAATTAAAACTGAATGCTTGCACTAACATGTTTACAATCAGCAACAACAACATTAATATTGTTATTGTTATTCTCTATTATTATTATTTTTAGCTATGTGATGTATTCATGAATCATGATACATTAAAGCATGAATGTTATGTATGTTATGTATGTTGACAGGTTTTGTGCTTACTATATACTGTGGACAACTTGAAGCACCTAAAGAAGCTGAAATATCTTGTTTCACTATTACTGTATCACATAACTCCCTACATACATAGCTACCCATAAAAATGCTCATTATCTATAATTATATATATATCAATAACTCCAGTTTCTCCCTTGAACCTGCCTCTAATTCATACTCCAAGGACTACTTCATCTCTAGTTATTGCACAAATTGCAGTGATTGAATAGGAAAAATTAATAGAGGTAGCTATCAAGGAACAGTCAGGTAATTAGTGGAGATTTCAATAATATTATTATATATATAATATATATAGAGCACACAATCCCTCCTGCATATTCACTTGACTGAGTCAGGTGGTTTGAGAGATGTTATAATGATAATTTTTATAGTTAATATAATATAACTCATGATGCACACCTTATTGCTAAATAACTACTACAGTAAGCTTAGTTAGAATATATTAACTTTATATAGAAGTAACATCAATGTCTTCATTCCTGTTTATTTCATCCCCTTTATTCACCTGGTCTAAATCTTCTTCTGTGGTGTTGTCCCATATTGTCCCAGATTCTACCACCTTTACTACTGGAGTATTCAATGCCACTGGAGTCTCTGGAACATCATTGTTAGAAGCTGGAGTTACTGAGGCTGAACTTATTTGAATGTGATTTGAGTTGCTTTTATGATTTTCCTACACACCAAAGCAAAACATTATTATTAGATAATAATTCCATTATACTATAAAGATCTATATTGATTCCATCATGAATTAAAAGTAATTAATATGATTATTATTATTATTATTATTATTATTATTATTATTATTATTATTTGTACTTCTATTATTCATCACTGAAGTAGTGATATAAAGTAACCGATATTTCTTCTTAACGAATATTTCCACTACAGAGATGACATTGTAATAAACAGTAGTAAAACTACAGAAAATTTGAATTTTTTTGCAGGGTCTTTAATAACCCAGACATGTAAAAAGAACTATTATGTTCTACTTCATTGTTCATGGGATTTCTTTCACAAAATTTATGGCGTAATATAAAAAGAAGCTTCTTGTTTTTCGTGTGAAAACTTATTAGAACATAACATGCTATGTACACATGAGAAACCTAAGCATGCCATTTTTTCAGTTATGCTTGACATGGCTAGTCATGAATAGCTAATGTTCGTGATCACTTAATGCATCTGTTAGGGAGAGACCTCTTACATTTACTGACATAATAACCACAGTGAAGCCTTTCTATTCCAAATCACTGAAATGAGGACACCCTCTATCTTATATATCAAAAAATTTAATGGTTTGTGTATTAGAAGCTTCACCCCATGAAATGAGGCCACCCCTCTAATCAGCAAAGGTGTTTGGAATAGAGAGGCTCCACTGTCCCCAGAAGTTGACTTTCATACTTATCAACATATAAATGCCAGAAATGTATTAAAAGTAGTCATTAGTCCCTGATAGGAACCATTGAAACTACAAGTATAGTGAAACATTGGACACTTGATTGTTGTGGCAGCAATGGTTAACAGCAGCAAGATGCAGACTTCTTTAAAGTGCCCTTACCTTCACACATTTAAGTTCAAATTCCAGCTCCTGTATCCGCTTTTTCAGTGTCTCGTTTTCCACTGACGGATTAAAAGATTTCTTTGAAATGCTTTTAATGTTCACTTGGTGGTATTGTTCTGAGGTTCCAGTTTTAGTAAAGATGTTATCTCCATTAGGATCTCTATACAATCCCACCATCTAAAGTAAACAGGATATTACATGTAATGGAGACAACAATGACGATGATTAGAACAACAACAACAACAACAACAACAACAACAACAAACACTACAATGCTCACCAAGGGTACAAAGACCAGCACAAGAATAACAGTGGTACCGGCAAAGAATCCAATGCAGAACAAAGAGACAAACAAATTGATATAACCCTTCAAGGTGTACGTGGACACGATAATCACAACCAGCACGATACTAGTGACATAGATGGATGCCGCTATTGACTTTGCATCATTCAGACCTTTGACTTTCACTTTACGAATGGAGAATGCAAAGATCAAAGCCAGAATTTGTAGTATCATTTTGTAGCCATAGAGGAAACCCAAGAAGATGTCACGTGATTTGGAGTCACAGATGTAAGTGCATCTTTCTGTAATCATTCCCAATGGCTGAAAATTAAAAAAGTATGGAGCTTATTTTGTGTTACTTTTTTCAAAATTATACATTTGACTTCACTTTACATAATTTTGCTTAGAGCATGTATCTGTGGAGAGTCCACATGAAATGGTTGTGGTAGACACCATCTAATATCTTTGCTATGTTATCTGTTTATACCTAGATAGCTTTAATAACACTTCACACCTACAAACCTAACTGAAGCACCTTGGTGCTAAAATCAGCAGGTTATAGCTAATTTTAAACATTCCATAGAAATCCACCCATATTGCTTCCCAAGAATCTTACCCATTGATCTACTTTGATCGTTATTATTATTATTATTATTATGTGCATAAAGAACCTTTTTTAAAAAGTACTGTATATGAATAGACTGAAATGAGACAGTGAGGCTCTTAGTCTTATCCAGTGTGTGTGTAGTTCTGATTCTACCCTTCCTCTAATAGCAGCTTGAAAAGCTAATTTCATCTTGTTAAGCAGGTAACACTTGACCACAATAGCACTTGACCGTAATAGCACTTGACACCAACCTATTACTAGCACCAGTTTGTATATATAACTTTGGCGTTAATTATAATATGGAATACTATAGTGCTGGTCCAATAGGTTCTGAGGTTTTTCCACTGTACCTGAACACAAAAGTAATCATAGACAATGGTTAATACTGAGCTAAAGTTTTTCATTTGCTAGCAGAGCATTGTATGAGACCATTGTAACATCAGCAGCTGTCTATTAAAACATGCATGTAACTCACCCCTTCTGTAACAGTAGGAGACTCCTTATAAGAAACTTCAATTGCAGTTAAGTTTCCATTGATTCCCTCTACGATTGTGTAGGTAGTGAGGATGATGAGATCAATGGCCACCATTGAGGTCACTCCTAGAGTTAACATCCAGTCTCGAATACCCTGTGGAAATAATAAAAATATTGCATTATTTCACTATACTGATAGACAGATGTTTTGCTTAGGTAAAGGGTAACCAGTTTACAGTACATCATTGTAAATTGTTATTGTAAAATTAGTACCATTGACAATGATGCAATACATGGAGAAAGAGCCATTTATTTACCATCTTCCTTGCTGATGGATTGCTAAAGATGTAGTAGACTCTAGCCATCTTTACGAGTATGGTGCCATAGCAGAGAGAGTACCCAATAGCTGTCAGCCATGGAGTCAAATTACAGAACACACTGACTATATCTTTATTAGTAACAGGAATGACAAAGAAATAGAGGTCGACATACAGGATGATGGCTCCAACCCCTATCAAAATGTTGAGTTTGGGACTCGTTAATCGAATCAACCTGAAAGATGAAAGATGTATAGAATTCAATTTTGGGTCCACATGCCAGAATTTAGGGTTGAGATATTGCAAAGAAATAAGTAATAATTATTCTAGTAAAGAACCTCTGTACATAGGGCAACCTCTGTTATAAAGGATATCCAAAAATACACTATCAGGTTTATCTTAATGTAAATTAATCTCTGAGATAAGGACAGCCTTCAGTATAATGTGTCTTTTAAAAATTCAGAGGTTCTACTGTATATTCAATTCTGTGGTTGATGGCATGAAATTATTGTAATGACAAAAATACACAAGAAGAAGCAATTAGAATTACCTCTAATTGTGTTTACATTTAGAGGCATCTTCTAAAATATTATAGCTATGGGAATTACTATAATACAATAATTTGTTTATAATTATGGAACTCTGTATATTTTGACATAAGTATTCTATTTTCATACTTAGAATTCCTATAGATGAAGTTGAATATTAAGCAGACAACAGCAAAAATGACACCAAGAGTAGCCATCAAAGAACACAGAACTGTCACAACTAGGTGGACTGATAGTATAGCCTTGTTAGCTACCCCATCGTGCGGTGTCAAGCCTGAAATAGATACCATGATAATTATTACGGCACACACTTGAATAAAAGATGCTTCACTAATATTAATCTTATTGCAAGGCAGTACAACTGTGACCAGGCAGTAGATTCATAGTTTCTTATCACCACCCACTGTTTCTATATACCTCCTTCATGTTATTCTATTAGCTATTATCATGTATTCTTAACTAGCATTTTCATTGTCATTAAAATGTTCTGTGTACAAAGTGATTAAAATGAATAATAGCCTCAACCTTTCATGGAAATTTGAGGAAGTTGATACATTTATCCAGTCTTAGCCAATGGCTAAAGGATACAATCAGGTTCCACATAATGATTAACTGCCTCAGTCCATGAAGGTATATGGCAATATCTGCTGTATGTAGAGACTAATACTGCACCTAACATGAGTATAAACTAGTTACTTGAAGAGACCAATATTTTGGTAGTGATGATTATATTAGAACACTACATTGTGGGTGCTAGATAGTCCTCCATTACGACAGTCCTTAAAAAGAAGTACTACGTATATACTCAAACAAGATAAAAACCTCTAATCTGAATTCCATTGGGCTATGTCTAGTATTCCTATAGTTGTTAGACTTTTGGCTTTCAACTATCACACAATAAAATTGATACAGCTACTGGGAAAGTCGCCATTAGCTATAAGCTAATTATTAAAACTAGTTCCTTGAGACCTCCTTACTATTAGCAACAAAATATCACAGCTGGGACTTTACACACACATGTCAACTATAATATGTTTGCTTGGAGGGGGAGGAGTGCTTAGCTATTGTGTAAACATATTACTAGCCCATTATTCCCAGAAAAGTCCAGCAGTAATAAGCCTCATGCCCTGTACTCATCTAATAGACTGTGCCACACAGATTCTGGAATGTACAAATTAGTTTACACCCTCACCACAAAACTCCACCACCACAGTTGCTTCTATGGTGTTAACCTAACTTAACTCATCTATTAGACTGTCCACATGAGACAATTTTAAATTAGTCAATTATTAATTACTGACCATACTGATTAGTTTACACCCTCACCAGATAACAACACAGTTGCTCTGCAGATGTTAACCAACCAAGAACTGAAAAAACTAACCAAGCTTAATGATTAAAACCTCCCACCAAATTCATTATTTTTAATTGGTGTCACGTTTCAACAACAAAATTACATCACCGTGCACAAAAATTACAAAGCTTAACAACTATTTAATATTGAAAATTTCCTGTAGAGTAGAACCTCACTAACTTGAATAGCCCTGTACCAAGGATTATAAGTTAGTGAAAATGTTTAAGTTAGTGAAGAATCAACTATGTACTGGCTATTTTTTACCAATGTACTTAATTAAAAGCCATTTACTAAGCTGAATAGCTACAGTATTTAGCTACAGTCACATGTTCTGGTACATGTGGTTAAAGCATGCATAGGTGCTAATGGTTTTACACCTATTGTTGCAGTTATGGCTGCTTTATCATTGTACATGTCAGGGGGGTAGGAAGATGATTTTAGGTGGGGGGGCACTTTAAGCTAAAGACCCCCGTTCTTACCCAGCCATCTGAGATTACAGTTTCAGGGTCTTAATAATGAAGTTACAAAATTATAAATAGTTGATAAGAAAATGACCTTTCACATTACATCTCAGTTTTATTATTATTGTTTATTTTATTTCTCTGGTTAGCTAGGTACATCAGTTCTTGCTGTATGAACAGATAGTTCAGCCTATAGTGAGTCATTGTGCTTCTCAAGTACGTATGTCTTCAGTCTCATCAGAGAAGAAAATGACCTTTCACATTTCAGCAGTCACATTTGTCACAGGAAATGTGAATTCAACACCTTATCTACTTCACTCAGCTTATCCTTATAAATAGCACTTTGCTCTATTTCTTTATGTGTCATGTTCCTGAAAGTGCTGCAGAGCCTTTCTCCAGGTTCCAAACCTTAATGAAAAACTTTGACACTTGCAGGAAGTTTTGCCATGAAAGAAATATTTTGAACTTAGATGTGCACTTATCCAGGAATACCAACTAGGCTTTATTTTCCTTGAGTAAGCTTTAAGCTTTCCTTCTTTATATTCTTTACTCTGATGTGCTTGACATGGAATCAGACATATCCAATGGATGGTATAAAATAGTTAACTATTCATACAGCACAGACAATCAATCACATTTACAAAAGGAACACAAGAGGAAATACCACATTGCCAATCCCCAAAGGAAAAAAAAAAGGAGACTCTTTATGTAGGAAGATGATAATTATAAATTATTATTATATAGTTATTATAGCTAAGTTAAGTTGTTTGTAAGTGGCTGACTTGCTCAGCCAGAGTAGTTCAGCCCCTGATTGCTGCTTATAACAATATCTGTCAAAATTCACTTAAAGCAGATAGAGTTGAATTAAGAAGAGAATCAGTTGGCATCAAATGAACCATCACTAGAGAAAATTGCTGACTCAAAATCAACCCCTTCTTGGCTGCTCTGCTACATATTTCACCCTAGCAACAGCCACAGTTTACCTTTCAGCAGGCCTAAAACTACACTATTGCAATGGAAGCCAAGCGCATCGTTCACATTATTGCGTCATCAATAAGCCCCGCCCAAAACCGGATATATTGTAAAAACTCTTTTGCCACACATGTCTATGTATATAAGACTACTGAAAAATGCAAAATGCAAAAAAAAATTTTTTTTCATGTCAGTTACCCTTTAAACTCACACCATGTAAACACTTGAAGGTTCTGACTCAGAGATTCAGAAGTACAAGCCTCTCTTGTATCAAAAAAAAAGGAGTTTTAGCTTCTTTTGAGCCATGTCATGTGAGCCTTAAGTAAATACATGTATGATCATGGATTTTGTGGTTAGTACATGTATTTTACACTTTATTGTAGCTACAAGTAATTTAAGTGTAAAAATAGTGAAGCACTTACTATCACCACACAGAGTGACACACACTATACACAACTGCAAAGGTCTGTGCAAAGTGGGGGGGCACCAGCACCCGGTGCCCCCCTGCTTCCTACCCCCCTGCATGTACATTGCTCTTATAGAAGAGTTTGAACCTTGACCCCTAGCATGACACTGTTCAACTTGGAGAGGGGTTTAACTTAGTGAAGTTTAAGTTAGTGAACTTTCACTGTAGTACACACAATAAACAGATTTCATGATTTGACCGTAAAAAAATTAATCTAACTCTTTCAAATTTTCATTGGTCAGAAGTTATTAATTAATTTAGCTAATGACTTTGATCTCTGATTTGTCTGGAGGTGTTCTAAAGGTATCAATTAATTTAGCTAGTGGCTATGAAGAATGCCTCTGCCCTCTGGTCTGTCTGGAGGTGTTCTAAAGGTATCAATTAATGGCTACAAGAATTCCTCTGCCCTCGGGAGATATTAGTTAGTGAGGTGAACACAGAGAGATGTTCATTGGTATCGTGATTATCTATTCCTTACCATTCCATAGAGTATATTCATTCTCTTGTGGCTCATAGACAAAGTAGAAACTGTCATTTTCCTCTTCATTTTGTAGAATATTTCCAACATTCACCCAATCCAGAAACATCTTGCCATTGGTACCTGAGGAAAACAACATTTTATTTCATTACTTCAAATCACTAATTAGGTGTTCAAAAATTTCAGCTTACATAGAACAGTGTCATGCTAGGGGTCAAGGTTCAAACTCTTCTATAAGAGCAATGTACATGTACAAGTATATACACTATTATAGCTACTATAGAATTGTTAGAAATGTATTAATGCTGAGGGTGGGATAAATTAATTTTTGGTGTTCTATTTTAGAAACTAGCAAGATCTCCATAAGGTCCATTTTCACCAAAGCAATTTTGTTTACCCTTTAAAAGCTACATGATCTGTGAAATGGAAGCTAAATTCACTGTATTGATATTAACACCTGCTAAATACACTGTATTAAGAACATATATTAACTCCATTATGCCTTATTTCATCTTACTATTTATCTTGTTCCTGTACTGAAGAACGATGAGTTTGTTGAAGCTTCTGGTGCCTTGACTTTCGAATCTTACTTGTCCCTATTTACAATACATTATAATTATTATAATTGCAAAGCTTTTATGTCAATGGATCTTGAGAATGTTTCCAACATGTCAAAGCATAAAGAAATTGTGCCCAGAAATATAATATTACTCTTCAGTCTCCAATACCTTGTCTTGGATACTCAATACACAAAGGAATATAGCTATCATTATGTTTTCCACATAGTTAGCTATAATCTACAAGCTGCCATACATTTATAGAGATGAGTTGCTCTTGAGTGCATGTGTATATAGCTGGCTATGTACCCATGAAGCTATATAACATTACCAACCACAATAATACACACACATACACACACCATGCACGCATGCATGCAGGCATCGGAGACATAACCCATCGTTACAATATAGGATACTGTGATAGTTGTTCTGAACTTCACTGTATGTATGTGTTCATGGACACATTCTAGTTTACTTAATGAATAAATACTTAATGAAATAGTTATGAATACCCACAACTGCTTAACCAGCATTATTATGTCTTGCAGCACTAGCACCTGGGTATTACCTTTAAAATACCCACATAGTTAACCTGGAATACTATCAGACATCTCTCAGTGATTTAGCGTTTTATTAGAATGTCATGATTAAGGTTGAGAGGTTATTTTAATGGTGAGAGGGAGAAGGGTGAGTGGGATTCTGATTTTACCACAGAATAAAGCACCTTAGCAACAAATTGTAGCTCAATAACTTGGTGTGCACTGTAGACATGTATTCAGGAAGTTAGTTAGCCCATAAACAGCCTATATCACAAGTTAGTCATTCTATCCGCCCTACTGTATATACGATTAAATAAGCATGACCACACCTACTTGAGTTTACAGGCAGGATAAGGATAATTTATGTGGACACACTATCAAATGCAAGTTCTATACAAATAGCTTAGGCATTATGACCATTTATGTGACCATAGGTGGAGGAACATAAATTCACCTGGGGGCCCCAACTCCCCATTGCATCTTGCATACATGTAAATAATAATAATAATAATAATAATAATAATAATAATAATAATAATAATAATAAAATAAAAATTCAGTAGAGATGAAATTTGCATGCTTACACATGCAGTCATGTAGAATTATCTCAATAGAGATGTAAATTGTAATACAGCATAAGTCTAAAAATCTGGGAGCATGGGGGGATGCCCCTCCCCCTCCTCCCAACCTGGCCCTCCTGGTTTCTCTGAGGTTCCTCTGCTTATGACATAACTATATAATTATTACAACTTTTGACTACATACCGTAATTCCATCAAATAAGGTGTTCTCAATGTTGCTGAATATTGTTTGCAATAATGTATTGCTATTGTAAGTGAAGTCTTCGAGCTGAAATGGTTCGGTAACATTGTATGCTCTAGCTAACTCATCATTTATTGAGGAGTTTTTGATATCTGTGTAAATAAAAATAGTAATAGCATCTTAGTAGGTCCATGTCTCTATCAAAACAGGTTAATTTGTCTCAAAGTGTGAGGTGCCACTGTATAAAGTGGAAACATCCTCTGAAGTGAGGACATCGATCCCTGTATATATTAAGAACTTATTATAGCAGCATATTAGCAATTTCATAAAGTGTGTGTGTGTGTGTGTGTGTGTGTGTGTGTGTGTGTGTGTGTGTGTGTGTGTGTGTGTGTGTGTGCGTGCGTGCGTGCGTGTGCGTGTGTGTGTGTTATAGTATATTATATTGTACTATTACAACTGATATAAACTGCATCTTACCACTGACTGTTTTGTTTATGGCATAAGCCAGTGTCCATGTAGCGTCATAGCAATACTGTGAAAAATCAGATATGTTCAAGTACAGAGGAGGCTGGTTTAAAAATGTCTTTTCTTCATCTAAAAATTCACCACCAGTCTGTAATATCATACAAAAGATTCTATTAGTGTGGTATTTACTAAATCTACAACTAGTTATTCTGAGATATGTGATTTGTGGTATATAGCTCTGGGTCCAAAGCACTGTCACTAGCTACATTCACTTATCATGCAGTATATTATTGAAGAAGTATGACCTCATATAAAAATAGTAAAAATATAAACTTGATTATTATCACAATACAACTCCTACTGGATTAGTGAAAAATTAATAACAGGTAATTGGATTGCTCAATGTTAATAATTAGATGATTACAATTATCAGATGCTATGGCACAGTGTTTTTCTATTCGTATTATATTTTTAACCACTACTGTATACATCAATGGTATGTGTTATCGACATGATTGATGAAACCTGCCTAATGATACCTTATTATGTAATAGATTCGAAAGTGAAAGGAATACTAATAATATCAGGCTATGATAATAATCAAAGTAACCATATTGGGTATTATATGTAATCAGGATAACACTATGGTGTATAAATTACAGAGTTGGCAGGAGTGATGGCACTGATGGGTATATTTCTACCCTAGTGACAGAGGTGTTTTGATAGGGCACTTATTAGGCCTGAGGTAAATGCATGTGGGAATTTGTGGTGTCTAGTATCTACTCAACAGTCTACAGCTGGTTTATTACTGAAATACTTGGAAAAAACTATAGAAACCACTTCCTGATTATGAAAGAACTCCACAAGATTGTCATTATTAACACATAGTCCATAGAGTGGGAACCTCTCTATTCAAGAATCAAGACAAATTACAGTGTTTTGATTAAAGGGGGGACCTCATTTCAGGGGGTTGGTTCTAATCTATACAGAAGTATCCTTATTTCAGGGGATCAGACTAGAGAGGTTCCACTGTATAAAGAATACTATCATTGTACTGTAATTACTATAACTAGCTAGGATCATTGAGAGCTATGAATGAATCCTTAAATTTCTACAAAAAACTATTCATTCTTCAATCTATAGCTACATTCAAAGACTAGATAACTACTAGCTTTAATCCTCCTTTGTGGATGATATAGCTAGTACCAATAGCTACTACCTCATTGCACTAGTCACCACTGAGCCACCTGATGGTGGGTGGGCATTGGAAGATAGTAATGAAGTCTAATTTAGTGCCAAATCTCGGAGCTGATGTGCCTGTCACACTTGCAATGACTGTATAATAGTTATAATGAGAATTCACTTATCCATTAGTCCAAGAAAATATTGTTATTAAGCATTTGAATGAGGAGGTGGGGGAATAGAAAGTGACAAGGAGCATGGAAAGAGGGAGGGGAGGGAGGATGGAGGGAGGGAGGGAGGGGGGGAAGGGGAGGGAGAGCTTCCCTCTTCTATCCTTGCCAGCAGAAATTTCCATGTACAGAAAATAAGTTGTAATATTATACTCACTATTCCAGTGGTTGTGGTGAGGTTTCTATCAGTAGTCGTGTTGAGGAACTCAAGATAAGTAAGGGCTAAATTATAAAGCAGCACACTCTCTCTATCTTCCACAGTGCATGATGTGCTCACATCATCAACTCTCCACCAGAATGGCACATACCACCCAATTGTGAGAAAAAGATAGCGTGGTGGCCGAATATTTCTTTTATATGCCTAATTAAAAAAACTAATTAAAATACGAATTAAAGTCACTGTCTCTTACAATACAACTGGGATTTTTGTGGGGCCTCTATGATAACAAAAAAATTTTCACATGACAATAATAATTAGACAGGATGATTCTCTGGTGTTGTTTGTCTCTATAACCACAAAAATATTTCACTTCAAAATAAATGGAATGAAAATTCTAATGTTCTCAAGCCTAATTGGCTATATGATGTGTGTTAATTTATCTTTCATTATCAAACAGTGTGTATTTAAACACCTGCTCTATGTTAAAATATCAGCTCTGTCACGTTTACAAAAAAGTTTTCAAGGTTCTCTGTATCTAAACATTTGCTTTGTGTTTAATTAAACACCACCTCTGTTATCTTTATAGGTTTTTGGCATTGTTCAAAGCTCTGTGTCTATAAACACCAACTGTCTTTAATTGAATATCTGTTCTGTCATGTTTACTAAAAATGTTCTAAACTCTTAGCTCTGTGTCCAAACACCAGCTGTGTTACATTTGCAAAAAGAGCTATGTAAATATTTTTTCACCATCAAATACAGTCTATTCTGTGTCTAAACACCATGTTTATAAAAAGATTCATTGCAAAATTTTACCATAAACACCAGCTCAATGCCTAAATACCCATTCAAGAAAAACATTTAAAATTAAAAATGGTTCTTACATCATCAAATGGTTGTATGTCCTGTGTCTAAGCTCTGTTATATTTACAAAGAGAGGTAATTATATCATTCAATAATACTACAATTGATGTCTAAGTTCTTCCTCTATAGCTATCAACTTTACAAAAAGAAATTTTTTTAAATTTAATTAGAACTGCTTGGTTAACTATGAATGATTAATTCACTTAATGAATGTCCGGTAACTAGTTATCAGTGTTCAGCTAGATGTTTTGTCGGGAACTTAGTTAAAAGAAAGGTCACTAAGGGCTAGGGATGCCTAATTAATCAGCCAGAAGCCAGAACAAATGACCACATTGATCATATGCAGCATGAATGCTATTTAATGTCTAGACAATTATTGTTCAGACAAAGCAATAGTAAGTTGATCCAAAAGTGAAGGGGCAAAGGAGACACATGAAGTCAAAATTATTTTTTTTGGCACAATATCATGCTTTATCCCTGCACAACGAGTCAGCTGGATTGGAATTGGACTGTCACCATGTTAATTATTATATGACTGGCTTCTACAGATTGTTATCATATTTAGTATGTTTTTAAGTAGCTAAACAGCAGAGTGAAATTCTCCTAGAAGGCCACTTAATTGGGTAACTGAAGTACTTATGAAACTGTATTATTTATGTGTGTTTGTAGTCTTGTTAAGAGACAGCAACGACTGTGTGCCTGTTACTACTATTTACCAAACTACATACAGGGGGGGGGGTAGGAAGATGATTTGAGATAAGGGTGCTGCAATTCACAGTTGGGGGGAGGTGGGGGGGACAATTATGTAAGGCTATAAAAAGCCACAAAAAACAGCATGGATGGATCAAGGTCAAAAGTAGAGTTCTCTGCTCAGCTGATTTTGTCCAAATAATATTATTAATAATTTATGAAATTCTTTCTAAAGAGTGTCCCTATATCTAGTTGATTAGCAATTCTGAATGTAAGTAGTAGTAACCAAAGTATTTGTGAGTATTCTTGCTCTATATCTGTGGGCAAAAGTGAGGATATGAATCTTTGCATAGCCACAAAAAAACTAGGGGTGTTGCAGCATCCTTTGAACCCCCCTTTCCAACCCCCCTGATATATCACAGAAACACAGTAAGTACACAGGCTAGCTATACAGGCTGATATCAAATTAGACCATTGGAATCCAGCCATTTTTAAACCCAGGTTGAAGTTCGACTGCAGTTCTCTCAATCTTCATACAGTTCCTAATAAACCACACATGAAACTTAATGGAACAACAACTTTGAGGATAATAAAATTATACTCATGAATAGAGTACATCACCTCTCAAAAATGTTCCATTTGCCAAAGTTACAATTTGCCAACACCCATTATAATGATGTTCTCACAAAAATACATATTCATTTTACCTAAATCTAACAATTCTCCACCCTCCCCCACCACCACCACCTCAAAAATTGTTCCTTTTGCCCAAATTATAGTTTGCCAACACATTGACCACGTGCCACAACCACCCACAGTAGAATAATATTCCACAAAAATATTTATTTGTCCACAATTTTCCCAAATCACAATCACATGTTATATACTATTTTCCCAAAGCCACCTACTTCTTTATAATAATGTTCATAGTGAAATAGCTAAATAGCTACATTCATAACCCCCAAAAAGGTGATTAGCTGTGAAATCTTTCTAAGCTCATGGTTTTGGAGTGACTGTTTGAGGCTTAGGGGTGGGCACATGATGCTCAAAATTTTCCCTTTTATGCTACATATGCTCCAATTTTCTACCTATTATGCTACATATGCTCCAATTTTCCTATTATGCCCTCAAAGGTTACTCATTATGCTACAATTATGCTCTGAGTGTATAAAGTTATATTGCAGAGTGATAGCTGCTTCAACATAGTCTTCTAAACAGGTAAATTGATGATTATTAAACGAACTGTTTATTATAGCAGTAAAAATACTCTTTTAGCTGTCCCAAATGAGAGCTGGAATAAGAATGTCTGGCAAACGATGGGGTAAATGCTCTTCATATTACTATATGTAAGCACTGTACTCTCACTCTTGGCTAAACTAAAGATAACCTGTTATGCTAGCATTACACTCAATGCTTTTGCATACCTACCTATTATGCCAGCATAATGTGCCCAGGCCTATATAGTGGTGACATACCTCACAGAGAAGTGGTCTTGCGTGTATAGCATACATAAACGGCAAAATTATTCTTGAGTTTCGGTCCTGTGAATAATAATTATAGCAATGCATTGATAAGTTACAGAGTTCAATCGGTGATATCATCTGGCCATTGAAACATCATAATTTTGTTGAAGTCCAGGACATTCTTCTAAATTACAAGGTGCTTTAAACACAAAGAATATTGATTACATAGTTGCATTACAGCAGCCACGGTACAAAACACCGGAAATAATTTTGGCATGGCTAGATACAGTGAAGCCAACCCCTTAAAATATAGGAAACCCTGTATAAATGACACTAGAATATGTCTCAAATAATACCTTATAGCCAATTTCACCCCCTAAGATGAGACCACCCCTCTAATCAGGACAGTTTCTTTGTTTCAGGGAATCGAGAGGTTCCATTGCATAATAAGGAAAGTAGAAAAGGTAATGCGTCACTAATGATGTGCACTATAAATATTATAAGGGGGAAGGGCACTTCTAAACCCCTCCCCTAGATCCACTCTTGTATGGTTAATGTATTGACTGATTTTATCTATTCTAAATTCACTGTTTCTTAAGTCACAATATTATAATAGTCAATAAAATATTTCCTTTAGCTATACACTACATATACACTGGCAGTCAAGAGAAACGTTCTACATGTGTTAAAACCTATATATATTTCCTTAACAGCCAAACTTAAATCCACTTTCAATAAGCATAAGTGTGACCCAAGATAGCTAGCTATACTACTATAGAACTTCCTAAAACAGTAAATAACTTGAAGGCACAATCATGACATTGCTTATAGCATCTAGCAATAGCTTTCTTTGGAAGTGGGCTGTTTCCTTGGGCTGTTTCCTTGGGCTGTTTCCTTGGGCTGTTTCCTTGGGCTGTTTCCTTGGACTGCCAGTGAGTGTATAACTAGTGGAAAAATAGCTAACTATATTATATATAGCAATTCAAAGAACTGTAGCTATTATAATATAGTTTAGGTCAGTAGCTAAGTCCCTTACAAAAGGTTCAGGATTAAGATCAGAGATGCCATTCTCAGACTCAAACAGTTTCTCAATATACTCCACTCCATCTCTGTCAAGCAAACGCTTCAAGTAATCTACTGTCTGAAATAATAATAAAAATTTCTATGAGTAGATCTTTAGTGATACTCTATGTATTCTTACCAAAGTGAATAGGTTCTCATTCTGCACAATTAATGCCACCCTTTTCCATCCGAATTCCTTGATCACACCATAAAACACAATTGCCATAGTTATTTCTGTTGGAACAAGCTGAAAATAATACGGATAGCGGACTCTGTTTCGTAAGAAATTTGAAGAAGACAGGCAGGAAATCTGTTTGAAAGTTTATAGTACAAATTACAATGACATTATAACATTTCCATATCCTGTAGTCTTGTAGCTTTGGACTAGAGTGGGACAGACAAATTACAGAGTCCTGATTGAAGGGGTGTCCTGATTATAGTGTCCTGATTGAAGGGGTGTCCTGATTGAAGGGGTGTCCTGATTAAATGGGATGTTCTCATTTCAGGAAGTAGCCTAATTTGGGATATACTTTTCAAGTGTCCTTAATACAGAGGTGTCCTCATTTCATGGGGTTGATAGATGGGTTCTGCTGTATATAGAGGTGTCCTCATTTCAGAGGGTTGATAGATGGGTTCTGCTGTACACAGAGGTGTCCTCATTTCAGGGGGTTGATAGATGGGTTCTGCTGTATACAGAGGTGTCCTCATTTCAGAAGGTTGATAGATGGGTTCTGCTGTATATAGAGGTGTCCTCATTTCAGGGAGGTGGAATAAGAGTGGATCCTCTGCATACTAAAAGATCAGCTATTAGGGATTGGATTAATTCTATTTCCTCTTAAAACAGTGGTATTTCACAATCTACCAAAGATTTTGCACATTAGTTCTTCACGATAACATGATAACATAAAGTATTTCATGGTGCCAATATAATCTCAATAGATAGCACTACTGATATGCACTGCCCTGCTACCCTATGCATGGGTATGTAAGGTACCTCTTGATTCCAAAAGACATAAGATTTTAATTATTATTCCACTGGTTACAGTAACGTTAGCATTACTAACATGTGAGATATTATAGAAACTAGATACTTCAGCAGTCGGTTCTGTAGCTGGAGAACATCCTGATCCAATAACGGCAATCTTGGTAGGTTCATTGAGAATTTGCTTGAAGAATGATTTAAAACTTTCTGTCCTATTGCACTGAGAAACAAAGCAATCGTTATTATTGCTTTGATTAATAGCTAATTTATTAATTGATAATTACAGTATTAATCAACAGACAAGGCAAGTGATATTGTCATTTTCAATTTCAAGCCAACAAAACATGAAATAATAGTTAGGTGAGCAAAGTGAGCCATTGTAACCAATCATTATAAAACGTTCTGTGTGTGGATTTACATAGTGAAACAACATCTTGGGACATATTAAACTGGAGGCGTGGTTTCATTTCAGAGATTGAGGTTCCATTGATGTTAATACTCCCTGTTATTTGGGACATATCCAGGTGTTCTAATATAGGGATGTCCTCATTTTAGCGGGTTGGAATAGAGGGGTTGGAATAGAGGGTTTAAGACCGAACATATATGTTCAAGTTTGTAGTTCTGTGATCCAAACATCACTACATCTCATTTGCAACAGAAACAATAATAAAAGTATCAGCATATTCCCTGATACCTGTATAAGTTTTGCACTCCCAACAATGAATGCTACATGAACACAAGATAACTAAGAAGTGGATAGAGTGAGAAACAAGTCACTTTAAGATCATGATGACTTCCTGTTATTGGTAGCTTTCTTTTTAGACTTGTTGTGTTTAGAAAAATATCTCACCTTCCAGGAAGCTCAGGAAAATGAGGTGATAGGCCCTTAGGTATTTCTATAGCAGCAACAGAATGTGGTTTTAGTTATGCACATCATGGTGACCAGTGACCCCAGGTGTTAGGTGCTTTAATGTAATCATCATGATTTGCTGTGGGCACCAGCATATTATGCTCAAATTTTCACCAATTATTCTTTTAAGCAGTGCTCAAAGTTATTACTCATTATTCCCCCAAGGCTATCTAGTATTCCCAAATGACAATTTTCATTCCTTTGAGGTGGTGTGGGCTTTAATAAATAAATTTTGGAGGGTACTGATTTTTGTTATTTGACTGTTCCCACAAGAAACCTAAATTGCCTTGAAATTTTTGTCCTTATGGTATCAAAAATCACATGCATAACTAATTGGGTAAGGGAATTGTAGAGCTGAACAGTACAGTTTCATCAGGTATAAAGCAGTAGACTGTTTTGCCTATAGCTAATTATTATGCTGTTGCTTTAGTAGCTAAATACCTTGGAGTCTGAAAGAGTGTAGTGCAGAGTGTAGCCTGGCACTAAACCAGTGTCATTATTGATCCTGTCCAGAGCCACTTTCACACCAGCTATTGACCCTGATGCATCATACTGGCTCAGTGGACCTCCCAGACTCTGTATCAGAGCAAAATACAAGGGAGTCCTGCCCTTCAGCACTTCAGGGTCTGTTGGATCCGGGTACACATCCAAGTAGTCATCGAGGTTGAAGTTGAGAGAACAGTGCACGAAACAGAAACGCACTGCTAATACCAGCAGAAAGCTTTGCAGTGGAAATTGCATAATGACTACACCATAGAGTATTTTACTCTCATCAAGTTGCTGATATCATCCCAGCTCTTTATATACCGTGGCTCTTCGGCAGCTACACTTAATGTATTATATTGTGCGCGTGGTATACATGCGCTACTATTATTTTAATGATATTCATACTACGTGTAATAATAACACTTGTTGATCATTTCCCGCCTACTAATAGCTACTGTCAAAGACAACATGTAGCTAGATACTGCCATATTTAATTTTTAGCTCAAACAGTTTGATAGACACTTTTCATCCTAGTAATGTGGCAATGCCAGCCTCCCTTGATGCAAATAGGCATTATTCCAATGGCTGGCTATCAATGTCATAATGGCAATGCTATGGTAAATGTTATAGTTAAAAAATATGCATAATTATCAAGCTTAGTTCAGCCTCTTCCAAGCTAGAAGAAATTTTTCTTCATTGATAGAAGGTGGCAAGGAAGTAGACAAGATCATTAGTGCAGCCTCACCTGAAAACATGAATTTACTCATCTGACAATTAACATACCATTCCACAAAGATAATCAATAAAAGAGAGGATTCTTTACAGAGGGAGAGATCCAATGTGTTCACTACTGGGTAAAGAAGTGTTCACAACAGCATGGAAATGGGTCAATGGTGCTCTAAACCAGAGACTACTAAAGTGGGATTAACACGACAGTTGTTAATCTTTAACATTATTATTATCTTGGCCTACATTGGGAATAGTAGTAATATATAGTAACCGTAACAGGATTAGTTGTGAATCTTAATGTACCTTATTGTCATCATATTAACTGGTAGTACTTATTGTTGTAATTATTGTGTTTTATTATTATTATTGTTGTTGTTGTTATTATTATTATTTTTTTAATTATTATTATTATTATTATTATTATTATTAGCTATTACAGTATCTCTCCTCAGGAAGATATCACGCATTATTTTATTGCTAAAACAATAGAGGAACCATTGACCTTTAATGATCATGAACATTTAGAATTATGAACTTATTTTTCACTATTACTATGACAATAGTTAAATAAGAGAGTGGGTAGCACTTTATGTGACCCCTCCCATGACATATTATACAATTTTTTTTCTCTTCCTCGTTTTTTTAAGCTGTTATAGCTATACACTTACCTTTTAGCGTTAGGCTGTTTCAAGGCCTAACTATGCAGAATCCATTAGCTGACTACCACTATCATAGTTCTGATAACTAGAAGCTGTTACGAGGAATTGCTAAACTGTATATACTTCTAACTTTTCCAGGGATCTCAAAAATCTTCTCCTTTTGCCAAAGGAACGCACAAAATGAACATAGTATTGTATGTACCTACCTAGTCATTAGGTAAAGGGTCGTACCTATACACGAACAGTAGGAGTGGTTAATTAGCCACCAGCAGATGCACACACTTGATGTTATAATAGACTAGGTAAGCTAGGGTAGAAAGAGAAAGTATTACTTTACACATCAAGTATACTAACTTACTATAATATGATCACAATCTGGTTTACTGAAACAAGTAAAATACTTGTGGTAACTAGCTAATACACATTTATTCTCTCCTACATCAAGAGGGGGAGGAGAAAGAGAGGAGAGGGGAGGGGAGGAGACATTCTGTTGAGTTGGGGTGGGAACATATCCTGTTGAATGGGTCAGACATGGTTTGGTAATACTCTCCCCACTCCCTGTATAACTGACTTTGATTCTCAAGAATACAACCACCATAATGAATTGAATATGAACTTTATTTTAACTAGCTACATTGACAGGTAGCAACATATTTGGCACCTTTTAAATTAAAACTGAATGTGCTTGCACTAACATGTTTACAACCAGCAACAACAAATATTGTCATTGTTATTTATAGCTATGTGATGCTTGTATGAATTCATGAATCATGATACATTAATGTTATGTATGTTATGTGCATGTTGACAGGTTTTGTGCTTACTATATACTGTGGACAGTTTGAAGCACTCTATTACTATATCACAGAACTCCCTACATACATAGCTACCCATAAAAATGCTCATTATCTATTAATAGTTCTAGTAGATCTTTTCCTCCTTGAACCTACCTCTAATACATAAGTAGTCCAAGGACTACTTAATCTCTAGTTATTGCATTGATTGAATAGGAAAATAGAGGTAGCTAGTAAGAAACAGTAATGTGATTAGTGGAGATTTCAATAAAATAATTATAATAATAATAATACAGCTCCTGCACGTTCACTTGACTGAGTCAGGTGGTTTGAGAGATGTTATAATGATAATTTTTATAGTTAATATAATATAACTCATGATGCACACCTTATTGCTAAATAACTACTACAGTAAGCTTAGTTAGAATATATTAACTTTATATAGAAGTAACATCAATGTCTTCATTCCTGTTTATTTCATCCCCTTTATTCATCTGGTCTAAATCTTCTTCTGTGGTGTTGTCCCATATTGTCCCAGATTTGCTTTCATCTAGTATTTGTACCACCTTTACTACTGGAGCATTCAATGCCACTGGAGTCTCTGGAACATCAAAAACTGGATTGTTAGAAGCTGGAGTTATTGAGGCTGAACTTATTTGAATGTGGTTTGAGTTGCTTGTATGATTTTCCTACACACCAAAGCAATTAAATAATATATTATTTCCTTTATACTATAAAGATCTATGTTGATTATAATATGAAGTTCATTATTATTATTATTATTATTATTATTATTATTATTATTATTATTATTATTATTATTATTATTATTATTTTTATTCATCACTGAAAGTAGTGATATCAAGTAACAGATATTAATATTTCTACTACAGAGATGACATTGTAATAAACAGTAGTAAAACTACAGAAAATTTTCACTATTAATTTTTTGCAGGATCTCTAATAACTTGGAGTTCTTGTAGGTGGAAAACTACTTTTTCATGTGAAAATTTATTAGAACATATTATGTACATTTGAGAAACCCATTTTTCCAGTTAAGCTTGTCATGAATAGCTAATGTCCTTGATCACTTAATGCAGCTGTTAGGAAGAAACCTCTTGCATTTACTGACATAATAACCACAATGAAACTAACACCCTGAAATGAGGACACCCTCTAAATTAAATAATAGAACCTTCACCCCATGAAATGAGGTCACCCTCAATTATACAAGTGATTGGAGTAAGTATCTAGTTGTGGCAGGTGGCCCTGTTTTTTTGTTAGCCTAATGTAACTCCCAGTGAGTCCCTAGTGTGGCCTCACTTGAAGGCTAACTCACAGGACCCACCAACCAGTGAGTAGAGCATAATCTTGCTTCAGGTTGCTAGCTCTTATAGATCAAATAATAGTGTGTGTATTAGAACCTTCATCCCATGAAATGAGGCCACCCCTCTAATCAGGTTACTCCAGAGTCCAAGGTGTCTGGAATAGAGAGGCTCCACTGTCCCCAGAAGTTGACTTTCATACTTATTAACATTATTAATACCAGAAATGTGTTAATAAGTAGTCATTAATCCCTGATAGGAATGTTTAGGCTATACAAGTACAGTAGAACCCCACTTACTTGAACACCTTGGGACCAAAGGGTGTTCGACTAAGTGAAAAATTTGGGTAACTGGGGTTTCTTTACAATAAATCTTTTAAACACACATCTGGACAAAGTTTCATGTAAAGGTACTAGAAAAAGTTTTAGAAGTTTGCTTGAGAGATGTCATCCTTTTTGCTGCTGTTGCTGCACGTAGTATATATACCAACATTTAATTATACATTTTTTGTGTCTAGTTGCTGTTCTAAATATTTGATGCAAGTGTCAAAAGCTTCTGTAGCAGTTTTATGGCTAATTTTATCTTCACTTTCTTCACATAATTAATGTACGATTATGTACATCTAGCTACATTTATGTATGTACTAGCTATATCCGTACAGTACAATCCCTATGTTTTCCATTCATCTTAATACTGTACATAGTGTAAACCCCCCCTCCCATTCGGGTTCCTGAACGTACAGTACAATCCCTATGTTTTCCATTCATCTTAATACTGTACATAGTGTAAACCCCCTATTCCCGTTAGGGTTCCTGAACGTACAGTACAATCCCTATGTTTTCCATTCATCTTAATACTGTACATAGTGTAACCCCCCACCCCCCCTCCCATTCGGGTTCCTGAAGTGTTCGGGTAAGTGGGGTTCAAGTAACTGGGGTTCTATTGTATAGTGAAACATTGGACACTTAACTGTTGTGGCAGCAATGGTTAACAGGAACAAGATGCAGGCTTCTTTAAAGTGCCCTTACCTTCATAGATCTAAGTTCAAATTCCAGCTCCTGTATCTGCTTTCTTAATGTCTCGTTTTCCACTGACGGATTCAAGGATTTCTTTGAAATGCTTTTTATATTCACTTGGTGGTATTGTTCTGAGGTTCCAGTTTTAGTAAAGATGTTATCTCCATTAGGATCTCTATACAATCCCACCATCTAAAGTAAACAGGATATTACATGTAATGAAGACAACAATGATGATGATTAGGACAACAACAAAAACAACAACAAAAAAAACAACAGCAATAACAAACACTACAATGCTCACCAAGGGTACAAAGACCAGCATAAGAATAACTGTGGTGCCGACAAAAAATCCAATGCAGAACAAAGAGACAAACAAATTGATATAACCCTTCAAGGTGTATGTGGACACGATAATCACAACCAGCACGATACTAGTGACATAGATGGATGCTGCTATTGACTTGGCATCATTCAGACCTTTGACTTTCACTTTACGAATGGAGAATGCAAATATCAAAGCCAGAATTTGTAGTATCATTTTGTAGCCATAGAGGAAACCCAAGAAGATGTCACGTGATTTAGAGTCACAGATGTAAGTGTATCTTTCCGTAATCATTCCCAATGGCTGAAAATTAAAATAGAAAAAAATCATAATAAGTATGGAGTTTATTTTGTGTTAAATGAAATTACTTTTTTCAAAATTATAATTTGACTCCACTTTACACTGCTAGGAAGTCTAGTACACTCTTTAGAAGTAGTACCAGCTAACTAAATTATCTTTGCTATGTTATCTTCTTATACCTAGATAGCTTTAATAACACTTCACACCTACAAACCTAACTGATGCAAAAATCAGCAGGTTATAGCTAATTTAAACACTCCATAGAAATCCATCCATATTGCCTCCCTAGAAAGTGGAGATACCTATTGATCTACTTTGATTATCATATTATGTGCATAAAAAAACAGGTTTTTCTTGTTTTTGAAAAGTACTATATATATAGACTTAAATGAGCCAGCGAGGCTCTCTTAGTTCTTATCCAGTGTGTGTTTAGTTCTGATTTTATCATTCCCCTAATAACAGCTTGAAAAGCTAATTTCTTCTTGCTAACCAGGTAGCACCTGACCACAATAGCACCTGACCACAATAGCACCTGACCACAATAGCACTTGACCACAATAACACTTGACCACAATAACACTTGACCACACTAGCACTTGACCACAATCTATTACTAGTCATAGGATTTGTATAACTTCGGTTTTATATAAATAATTATTATGGAATATATTATAATATGTACTTGAACACAAAAGTAATCATAGACCAAACCAGCAATGGTTAATACTGGAGCTAAAGTTTTTCATTTACTAGCAGAGCATTGTGTAAGGTCATTGCATCAATAGCAGCTGTCTATTAAAACATGCATGTAACTCACCCCTTCTGTAACAGTAGGAGACTCCTTATAAGAAACTTCAATTGCAGTTAAGTTTCCATTGATTCCCTCTATGATTGTGTAGGTAGTGAGGATGATGAGATCAATGGCCACCATTGAGATCACTCCTAGAGCTAACATCCAGTCTCGAATACCCTGTGGAAATAATAATTACTATAAAAATATTCATCTTCTGCATTACTCCACTGTCTACTGATTGACAGGTGTTTTGCTTAGGTAAAGGGTGACCAGTTTACAGAGTATTTAGCTATTTGGTTCTTTCTCCATGTATCATACATCATTATCAATTGTATTATTACGATACAATATGTAATCTGATTCTGTTACATGGAAAAAGAGCCATTATTTACCATCTTCCTTGCTGATGGATTGCTAAAGATGTAGTAGACTCTAGCCATCTTTACGAGTATGGTGCCATAGCAGAGAGAGTACCCAATAGCTGTCAGCCATGGAGTTAAATTACAGAACACACTGACTACATCTTTATTAGTAACAGGAATGACAAAGAAATAGAGGTCGACATACAGGATGATGGCTCCAACCCCTATCAGAATGTTGAGTTTGGGACTTGTTAGTCGAATCAACCTGAAAGATGTATAAAATTCAATTTTGGGTCCACATGCCAGTATTTTTGGTTAAGAAATAAGTGATAATTACTCTAGTAAAGAACCTCTGTTATAAAGGATATCCAAAAATACACTAGCTAGCAGGTTTATCCTAATCTCTGAGATAAGGACAGCCTTCAGTAGAATGTGTCTTTTAAATTCAGAGGTTCTACTGTATATTCAATTCTCTTCTGGCAGTGGTTGATGGTATGAAATTATTGTAATGACAAAAATACACAAGAAGAAGCAATTAGAATTACCTCTAATTGTGTTTACATTTAGAGGCATCTTCTAAAATATTATAGCTATGGAAATTAAAATTATCATAATTAATTTGTTTATACAAATTATGGAACTCTGTATATTTTGACATATTTTTGCAGTCTATTTTCATACTTAGAATTCCTATAGATGAAGTTGAATATTAAGCAGACAACAGCAAAAATGACACCAAGAGTAGCCATCAAAGAACACAGAACTGTCACAGCTAGGTGGACAGATAGTATGGCCTTGTTAGGTACTCCATCGTGGGGTGTCAAACCTGAAATAGATACCAAGATATCGAATAAAAGATGCTTCACTAAGGCAGTATGACTATGCTATAATTATTAGACCAGGCAAAGTAATAGTTTCTTATCACCACCCATCCCAGTTTCTAGATAACTACATACCTCCTTCATGTTACCCTATATTAGCTACTATTATTATTTTCATTTTCATTGCCATTAAAATGTTCTGTGTACAAAGTGATTAAAATGAATAATAGCCTCCTCTCATGGAAATTTTGACGAAGTGGATGATGAAATTAACTTTATCCAGTCTTAGCTAATGGCTAAAGGGTACAATCAGGTTCCACGTAATGATTCAGTCCAAGGTGTATGGCAAACTTGTTAATAATAATATCTGTTGTATGTAGAGACTAATACTACACCTGATAGCGTGAGTACAAAACTAGTTACTTGAAGGGACCAATTTTGGTAGTGATTATTAAATTTTTATTAAGAGAACACTGTATTCTGGGTGCTAGACAGCATTTAGACAGTCCTAAAAAGAAGAGGTATTATTCAAGCAAGATAAAAACTTCTTATCTGAATTCCATTGGGCTATGTCCTATAGTTGTTAGGCTTTTGGCTTTTTGGACAGGTCCATCATTTTCTCATCATTTTATCAACCATCTATTTTCAACTAGCTATCACACAATAAAATTGATACACCTACTATTAGCTATTACTTTAACAGCTAGGACTTCACACATATGTCAGCTACAAGATGTTTGCTGGGAGTGGAAGGGAGTGCTTTTAGCTATTGTGTAAACATATTCTAAGAATTACTAGCCCATTATTCCTAGAAAAGACCAGCAGTAATAAGCCTCATGCATCTAATCTAATAGACAGCCAATAACTAATTCTGGAATATATAAATTAGCTTACACCCTCAACACATAACTATAACTCCACCTGTCCACCACCGCAGTTGCTTCTAAGGTGTTAACCTAACTATTAGACTGCTCAGGGAGACAATATTGAATTAATTACCAGAGTCAATAATTAATTACTGACCTTACAAATTAGTTTACACCCCCACCAGTTAACAACAAAGTTGCTTCTACAGTGTTAAGCAACCAAGAACCTGAAAAAAAACTAAGCCTAATGATCCCACCAAGTTCATTATTTTTAATTGGTGCCAAGCCAAGTTCATTATTTTTAATTGGTGCCAAGCCAAGTTCATTAATTTTAATTGGTGTCACACTTAAACAACCAAATTTGATTACATTAAAATTAATCACCACCCATAAAAATTACTAAGCTTAACAATTAACACCATGAATTGAAAATTTCCTGTAGTATAGTAAACAGCCTTCATGATTTGATTAGTCTAACTCTTTCAAATTTTCATCCATTAGAAGTTATGGCTAATGACTATTAATGACTTTGATCTCTGCTGTGTCTGGAAGTATTCTAAAGGTATCAACTAGTGGCTGTGAAGAATGCCTCAACCCTCTGGTCTGTTTGGAGGTATTCTAATTAATTTAGTTAATGACTAGGAATGTTTCTGCCCTCTGGTCTGTCTTGGAGGTATTCTAAAGGTATCAAAGCTGTTACTATGAAGAATGCATCTTCCCTCTGTGTTTGTCTGGAGGTATTCTAATTTAGCTAGTGACTATGAAGAATTCCTCTGCACTCTGGAGATATTAATTAGTGAGGTGAACACAGAGATGTTCATTTGTATCGGATTATCCATTCCTTACCATTCCATAGAGTAAATTCATTCTCTTGTGGCTCATAGACAAAGTAGAAACTGTCATTTTCCTCTTCATTTTGTAGAATATTTCCAACATTCACCCAATCCAGAAACTTCTTGCCATTGGTACCTGAGGAAAACAACATTTTATTTCACTACTTCAAATAACTGAAATGAGGATTAAGTAATAGTTAGATATTCACAAGTTTCAGCTTACATAGAACCTCAATGGAAGCTCAATATACACAATTATAGTTACTATAGAATTGTTAGAAATGTATTGGTGAAATTAATGCTGAGGGTGGGACAAAATAATTTGGTGCTCTATTATATATATTTGCTTAGAAATTAGCAAGATCTCCATAAGGTCCACTTTCACCAAAGCAATTTTGTTTACGCTACACGATCCTGTTCCATTTCTGAAATGGAAGCTAAATTCACTGTATTGATGTTAACACCAGCTAAATTCACTGTATTAAGAAGATATATTAACACCATCATGCCTTATTTCACTATCTTACTATTTATTTTGTTCCTGTACTGAAGAACGATGAGTTTGTTGAAGCTTCTAGTGCCTTGACTTTCGAATCTTACTTGTCCCTATTTACAATTATTACAGTATAATTGCATAGTTTCTATGTCAATATATCTTGAGAATGTTTCAAACATGTCAAAGCACAAAGAAATTATGCCCAGAAATTACTCTGTAGTCTCAAATACCTTGGATACTCAATGCACATAGGAATATAATATATATAGCATTATTGGTTATGTGTTTTCCACATAGATACGTAGCATAGTATACAAGCTTCCATGCATTTATAGAGATGCATGTACGTGTTCATGGACACATTCTAGTGAATCCTTAATGAAATAGTTATGAATACCCACAAATGCTTAACCAGTCATTATTATGTCTTGCAGCACTAGCCAAATCAGCACCTGGGTAACTTTTAGAATACCCACATATAGTTGACCTGAAATACTATCTTAAAAGCATGACATCTCTCAGTGATTCAGTGTTTTATTAGAATGTCATGATTACAAGGACAAGGTTGAGAGGTTATTTAAATAGTGAGAGGGAGAAGGGTGAGTGGGATTCTGACTGAATAAAGCACCTTAGCAACTTAGGTATCAATACCTAGGTATGCACTTTAGACATGTATTCAGGGAATTAGTTAGCCTACACATAGTCTATATCACAAGTTAGTCATTCTATCCACCCCACTTTATATAATTAAATAATCATGATCACACTTATAAGAAGGAAGGAACATTTACAGGCTATATAAAGATGAGAAGACACAATTTATGTTGACACACTCCCAAATGCAAGCTCTATACAGCACAAATAGTTTAGGCATTATTACCATTTATATGACCATAGAGCCCCAACCCCAACCCCCCATTGCATCTTGCACACCTATAAAAATTTAGTAGAGCATGTTTACACGTGCAGTCAAGTGCAAAATCTGGGGGGGACGGGGGCATGCCCCCCCCTTCCCCTCCCAACCCAGCCTCCCTGGTTCCTCTGCCTGTGACATAACAGTATAATTATTACACCCCCCCTCCCCCTCCCGACCCAGCCTCCCTGGTTCCTCTGCCTGTGACATAACAGTATAATTACATTTATGCAAATTTCAACTACATACCGTAATTCCATCAAATAAGGTGTTCTCAATGTTGCTGAATATTGTTTGCAATAACGTATTACTATTGTAAGTGAAGTCTTCAAGCTGAAATGGTTCGGTAACATTGTATGCTCTAGCTAACTCATCATTTATTGAGGAGTTTCTGATATCTGTGTAAGTAAAAAATTAATAGTAATAGCATCTTAGTAGGTCCATGTCTCTGTTAATTTGTCTCAAGGTGTTTGAAATTTAGAGGTTCCACCATATAAAGTGGAAACACTATTTTAGTCCCCTGAAGTTTGTATTAAGAACATATCCATTTATTATTTATTATAGCAGCATTAGTTAGCAATATCAGAACTTCACTCGATGAATGAAGTGTCCCTAATATTAGAGGTTTCTATTATAATAAAGCATGTGTGTGTGTGTGTTATAGTATATAGCTATTGTTATCTATTACTATTATAGCTGATTTGAATTACATCTTACCACTGATTGTTTTGTTTATGGCATAAGCCAGTGTCCATGTAGCATCATAGCAATACTGTGAATAATCAGACATGTTCAAGTTCAGAGGAGGCTGGTTTAAAAATGTCTTTTCTTCATCTATAAATTCACCACCAGTCTGCAATTTCATACAGAGACTCTATTAGTACAACATTTATTAAATCTACAACCAGTAATTCTTATTATCTGAGATATATGATTTGCAGTATATAGCTCTGGGTTCATAGATCTGGTTAATTTCACTAGGTCACTAGCTATATTCACTTATTGTATGACCTCACATATTAATATAAACTTGATTATTATCACAATACAACTCCTAGGGCTAGGGCTAGGGCAAATAACAGGTAGTAATTGGATTGTTCAATGTTAATAATCAAATGATTATAAGTATCAGGTGACCTGGCATGTTTTTCTATGTGTAATATTATGTTTTTAATAATTATGTATGAAACCTGCCTAATGATACCTTACTATGTAGTAGATTATAAAGTGAAATACTATGAGCAAATGTTATTAAAATAATGATCATCAAAGTAACCATATTAAGTATTCTAACACTATGGTGTATAGTTATATAAATTACAGGGTTGGCCGGAGTGATCGATGAATATATTTATATATATAGCTACCCTAGTGATAGAGGTGTTTTGATAGGGTACTTATTAGGCCTGAAGTAAATGATATAACTTCACGTGGGAATTTGTGGTGTCTACATCTGGTTTATTACTGAAATACCTGGACAGAAACTACAGAAACCACTTCCTGATTATGAAAGAACTCCACAAGAGTGTCATTATTCACTACAACACATAGTCCATAGAGTGGGAACCTCTCTCTTCATGAACCAAGACACCTTGGGACAAGTTAAAGTGTTTTGATTAAAGGGGTGACCTCATTTCAGGGGGTTGGTTCTAATCTATACAGAAGTATCCTTATTTCAGGGGATCGGAATAGAGAGGTTCCACTGTATAAAGAATACTATCATTGTACTGTAGTTACTATAACTAGCTAGAATCATTAAGAGCTATGAATGAATCCTTAAATTTCTACAAAAAAGCTATTCATTCTTCAATCTATAGCTACATTCAAAGACTAGATAACTACTAGCTTTAATCCTCCTTTGTGGATGATATAGCTAGTACCAATAGCTACTACCTCATTGCACTAGTCACCACTAAGACAACAACTAAACCTGATGGTGAACATTGGAAGTCTATTAGCTATAATGAAGTCTAATTTAGTGTCAAATCTCAGAGCTGATATACCTGTCACACTTGCAATGACTATTAATGGGAGTTCACTAATCCATTAGTCCATGAAATGTTTAACTGTCTGTTATTGAGGGCTAAATGTACAAGTTACATTAATGTATGTGCATTGAATGAGGAGGTGGGGAATACAAGGAGACAAGGAGCATGAAAGGAGGGAGGGGAGGGAGCATGGAGGGGGGAAAGGGAAGGGAGAGATGCCCTCTTCTATCCTTGCCAGCAGAAACTTCATGTACAGAAAATAAGTTGTAATATTTACTCACTATTCCAGTGGTTGTGGTGAGGTTTCTATCAGTAGTTGTGTTGAGAAACTCAAGATAAGTAAGGGCTAGAGTAGAAAGCAGCACACTCTCTCTATCTTCCACAGTGCACGTGCTCACATCATCAACCCTCCACCAGAATGGCATGTACCACCCAATTGTGAGAAAAAGATAGCGTGGTAGCTGAATATTTCTTTTATATGCCTAGTATATTAATTAAAATACTAATTAAAATACGAATTACAGTCACTGTCTCTTACAAATAAATTTTTGTGGGGCCTCTAGCTATGACAACAAAAAATTTCACATGATAATTAATTAGACAGGAAGATTCACTGGTGTCTATGACCACGAAAGTATTTCACACCAAAATAAATGACACGAAAAATTCTTAGACATAAAAATGTTCTCAAGCCTAATTATAATTATGACAGTGGATTAATTTATCCTTTCACAAAAAATAATTATCAAACAGTGTGTATTTAAACACCTGTTCTGCATTAAAATATCAGATCTGTCACCTTTACAAAAAGCTTTCAAGGTTCTCAGTATCTAACATCTACTCTGTGCTTAATTAAATACCAGCTCTGTCATCTTTATAGGTTTTTGGCATTGTTCAAAGCTCTGTGTCTATAAACACCAACTGTCTTTTTGAATATCTGTTCTGTCATATTTACTAAAAATGTTCTAAACACTTAGCTCTGTGTCCAAACACCAGCTGTGTTATATTTGCAAAAAGAGCTATATAAATATATTTTTCACCTTCAAATACAGTCTACTCTGTGTCTAAACACCATGTTTATAAAACGATTCATTGATATTACAATCAGCGTCTAAGTTCTTCCTCTATATCAAAATACTTTACAAAAAGAATTATTTAATTAGAACTGCTTGGTTAGTTATGAATGACTAATTCACTTAATGAATGTCTGGTAACTAGTTATCAGATGTTTTATCAGGAACTTTGTTAAAATAAAGGTCACTAAGGGCTAGGGATGCCTAATTAATGAGCCAGAAGCCAGAACAAATGACCACATTGGCCATCTGCAGCTGCAGCGTGAATGTTACTTAGAGTCTAGACAATTATTGTTCAGACACAGCAATAGTAAGTTGATCCAAAAGTGAAGGGGTAAAGGAGGCACATGAAGCCAAAATTATATATGTATTTTTTGGCACAAGATCATGCTTCATCCTGCACAAGTCAGCTTGATTGGAATTGGGCTGTCAGTTAAATTGGTAACTGAAGTGCTTATGAAATTGTGTGTGTTTGTAGTCTTGTGGAGTGTTAGTATGGACACCAATGACACCAATTACTGTGTGCCTGCTACTATTATTATTAGCTATTTGCCGAACTACGTATATATCAACTCCTAGTGCTATTCATATACAGTAAGTATTAAACAGGCAAGCTATACAGGCTGATATCAATTTAGGCCATTGTAATCTAAACCCAGGTTGAAGTTCCACTGCAGTTCTCTCAATCTTCATACAGTTCCTAATAAACCACACATGAAACTTAATGGAACAACAACTTTGAGGATAATAAAATTATACTCATGAATAGAGTACATCACCTCTCAAAAATGTTCCATTTGCCAAAGTTACAATAATATGCCAACTCCCATAATAATGATGTTCTCACAAAAATATTCATTTTGCCTAAATCTCACAATTCTCCACCCTCCCCACCACCACCACTTCAAAAACTGTTAAAATTATAGTTTGCCAACACATTGACCACGTGCCAAAACCACCACAATAATAATAATAGAATCATAAATTCATAATCACATTCCCACAATTTTCCTCAAACCACCTATTTCTTCATAATAATAGTCATATATGGTGAAATATGTAAATACATACATAAACCACAAAAAGGTGATTAGCTGTGAAATCTTTCTGAGGTCATGGTTTTGAGGTGGCTGTTTGTGGCTTTATTAGTGACATACCTCACAGAGAAGTGGTCTTGTATGTCTAGCATACATAAACAGCAGAAATATTCTTGAGTTTCGGTCCTGTGAATTATAGCAATGCATTGATAAGTTACAGAGTTCAATCGGTGATATCATCTGGCCATTGAAACATCATAATTTTGTTGAAGTCCAGGACATTCTTCTAAATTACAAGGTGCTTTAGACACAAAGAATATTGATTGCATCGTTGCATTACAGCAGGAAATATTCCACGGTACAGAACACCAGAAATAATTTTGGCATGGCTAGATACAGTGAAGCCAACCCCTTAAAATATAGGAACCCCTATATAAAGGACACTAGAAATGTCTCAAATAATACCTTATAGCTATAATATAGAATTTCACCCAGACCACTCCTTTAATTAGGACAGTTTCTTTATTTCAGGGAATAGAGAGGTTCGGAAAGTAGAGTGTTACTGAGCAATGGTGTGCACTATAAATGTTATAAGGGGGAGGGGCACTCTTAAGCCCCTCCCCTAGATCCACTCTTGTGTGGTTAATGCATTGACTGATTTTATCTTCCATTTCTATTAGCTATTTACTGTTTCTAAAGTCACAATTAACATCTTTCCTTTATACCACTACATATACACTGGCAGCCAAGAGAAACTCACTTTTTTTACTGTTTTATAAGTGCATCATTCAATTATAATTATATTTCCTTAGCAACCAAACTTTAATTCACCATCAGTTTGACCCAAGATAGCTATGCTACAATAGAACTTCTTAAGCTACTTGAAGACACAATCATGACATTGCTTATAGCATCTAACATTAGCTTTCTTTGGAAGTGGGCTGTTTCCTTGGACTGCCAGTGAGTGTATACCTTAAAACAAAAATTGCTAGCTAGCAATATAGCAACTATATTATAATATAGTTTAGGTCAGCAAGTCCCTTACAAAAGGTTCAGGATCAAGATCAGAGATGCCATTCTCAGACTCAAACATTTTCTCAATATACTCCACTCCATCTCTGTCAAGCAAATGCTTCAAGCAATCTACTGTCTGAAATAATAATAAAAATTTCTATGAGTAGATTTTTAGGGATACTGTATGTATTCTTACCAAAGTGAATAGGTTCTCATTCTGCACAATTAATGACACCCTTTTCCACCCGAATTCCTTGATCACACCATAAAACACAATTGCCATAGTTACTTCAGTTGGAACAAGCTGAAAATAATATGGATAACGGACTCTGTTTCGTAAGAAATTTGAAGAAGACAGGCAGGAAATCTGTTTAAAAGACATTATAACATTTCCATCCTGCAGTCTTGTAGCTTTGGACTAGAGTGGGACCTCTCTATTCTTGACACATTAAGACTAGTGTCCTGATTGAAGGGATGTTCTGATTGAATGGGTGTTCTTATTTCAGGAAGTAGCTATTTGGGATTTACTTTTCAAGATACAGAGGTATATATCCTCATTTCAGGGGGTTGATAGATGGGTTCTGCTGTATATAGAGATGTCCTCATTTCAGGTGGAATAGAGAGGATCCCATTTAATTGATTAAAAGGTATTATTAGAGTACAAGGTATTGGATCTTTTTCAGTGGTATTTCACGATCTACCAAAGACTTTGCACATAAGTTTTTTGATAACTTAAAGTATTGAGTGCTATATAGCTAATTATTATTGGCAGCGTGCATAGGGTAGCACTGCCCCACTGCCCTGCTACCCTATGCATGGGTATATACACTATGTAAGGTTTCTCTTGATTCCAAAAGACATTTTGTCACAAAATGATATTCCACTGGTTACAATAATGTTAGCATTACTCACATGTGAGATGTTATAGAAACTAGATACTTCAGCAGTTGGTTCTGTAGCTGGAGAACATCCTGATCCAATAACGGCAATCTTGGTAGGCTCATTGAGAATTTGCTTGAAGAATGATTTAAAACTTTCTGTCCTATTGCACTGAGAAACAAAGCAATCGTTATTATTGCTTTGATTAATATTAATTGATAATTACAGTATTAATCAACAGACAAGGCAAGTGATATTGTCATTTTCAATTTCAAGGCAACAACACGAAAAAAGTAGTTAGGTGAGCGAAGTGAACCACTGTAACCAATCATTATATTAAAAAAATATTCTGTGTGTGGTAAAATTTACATAGTGAAACCTCGATCTCTATTTTGAACATCTTGGGACAAATTAAACTGGAGGTGTGGTTTTATTTCAGGTTTAATACTAGCTGTTATTATCCAGGTGTTCTAATATAGGGTCCTCTTTTAGCGGGTTTGAACAGAGGGTATAAGACAGCATATATAGTTCAAGTTTGAATTTCATGCAGTTCTGTGATCCACAACTCGTTTGCAACAGAAACAAAAAAGTATCAGCATTTTCTAGTATTCCTTGATATCTGATAAGCTTTACTCTCCCAGTTACATGAACACAAGATACAAATTAAGAAGTGGATAGAGTGAAACAAGTCAAAGATGTCTTTCCGTTATTGGTAGCTCAATCTTGTGGTTGTAAGGTGAGCATAACAGATTCTTCTCTATTCTATTTTCTATTAGTAGTGGTGTAGGCTGTCTATTATTGTGCATTATAGACACATAACTCCAGCTATTTTTATAAAGAAATAAATTTATTTTATTTAATAACACTATGTTACATCACCAGTTGAACAGAGGTCAATGGAGGATCTCCTTTCCACTCATGTCCTCAAGAATCTTTTATGTAAGTATCAAGCAGATATAAATTTACGCTATAGTATCTAGTTTGTGAGTGCTCAAATAGAAACCTTTCATAATAGCTATACAGTTAATGTTACTATAACCACAAGCTTAGAAAGACATCTTGCATTCACTTGAGTCAAGGAAGCTCAGAAAATGAGGTCATAGGCCCTTATGTGTTTCTACTAATTAGCAGCAACAATGTGGTTTTAGTTATGCACCAACATGGTGAGATCATCCACACAGGTACATAGGCATAAGACTATTAAGCAGCATATTCTTTTGGAATAATAGGCTTCATTTGGGCATAATGTGCAAATGGGAATAATGGGAGCATAATAGGTCTTAATTTTGAGAGGGGCTAACAATAATTTGAAGTTTAAACAGAGTGACAATGACAAGACATGACACTAACCAGCACAGCATGATTCACCACATCACACACACACACACATTAACACTACTACCAGTTAGCTAACCAGCTGCCAGCTGCCAGCTGCCCTAGCAGTAGCAGATTTGCCAAGCTACCTAGCTAAAACTTCTCAAGTCAACTCTGACTTTGATGTTCTCGAGTGGTGGAAGCTCAGTTACCACACTGGTCTTCAGCTGTAAAGAAAGTCCTTTTATTGCAGCCTCTGAAAGGGTCTTTTCACTATTTAACAATTCTTTTAATGACAGACATGACTCTCTTGAGGATTACATAGAAACATCTTCGCTAAAATTGAAGCATAATGAAAGAATAATAGGGATGTTTTAGAAAAATAATACGTAATCCTGGGAGAATTAGAGCATAGCATGCTTAATAGTCTCATGCCTATCCACAGGTGTTAGGTGCCTTTGATCATCATCATGATCTGTATGATACTAGAGGTATAATAATATATTATAGCTAGGCTCATAGAAAATGGAAGAGTCTGCTAGTATTTTGTAGTTATAGTAGTTTTGCTAGGCTTAAGTAAATGTGTCTAAACTTTAGCTATATTTTCAAAAGCTAGTGGTGTATATTATAATAAATTATCAACATTTTAGTCTTTCTATCAATGGGTACTGTAAAGCACTGAGATGAGCCAGAGAGATCATAGCATAACCACCAGCTAACTAGTTTCTTGAAGAAATCTAACCTTTGCTGAAATTTTTATAAAGATCTTTTGCTATTAAAAATTATTTGAGGTGGTGTGGGCCTTAATTAAGGAGGGTATTGATTTCTGTTATTTGACTGTTCCCACAATGCCTTGAAATTTTTTGCCCTTACAGTACCAAAAATCACATGCAATAATTATTATAAATATTTGGGCAAGGAATTGTAGCAAAGATTCAGCTGAACAGTACAGTTTCATCCCTAAAGAAGTAGACTCTATTGCCTATAGCTTATTATTATGCTGTTGCTTTAGTAAATACCTTGGAGTCTGAAAAAGTGTAGTGTAGAGTGTAGCCTGGTAGTAAACCAGTGTCATTATTGATCCTGTCCAGAGCCACTTTCACACCAGCTATTGACCCAGATCCATCAAACTGGCTCAGTGGACCTCCTAGACTCTGTATCAGAGCAAAATACAAGGGAGTCCTGTTCTGAAGCACTCCAGGGTCTGTAGGATCCGGATACACATCCAAGTAGTCATCGAGGTTGAAGTTGAGAGAACAGTGCACGAAACAGAAACGTACTGCTAATACCAGCAGAAAACTTTGCAGTGTAAATTGCATAACGACTGGCTACACCGTAGATAGACTCAGTATTATACTCTCGTCAATGTCACCCCAGCTCTATTTATATACCATAGCTCTTCGGCAGCTACTTATGTGTCAAATGTTACACCAAACACACGACGTGAAGCTAAGGGTGCTGCATAATTATTATGCATGCTGTGCACAGGTAACGCGCCGCGCGATGAAGAGAGTAGCCACATCACCAAGCATTATTATTATTAGGTTCGTGCCAGCACTACACCTCTAAGTCACTCACAGTTAATTTCAACATTTATTTGTTGTTTCACAAAGCAGACACTTGACAAAGTTTTAGTAGAAGTAAAAATGGAACCATACCCATAACACACATTAGTATTTACCTGGTATGTATTGTTTTATCATTTATTACATTATTTATATCATCTGTTTACTTTTTGGCATGACATCAATGAAGCATGCCGGTGGTAATGCAAATATGTTTCAATAAAATTAATAATGACATTTTATTATACAGCTTGTGTTACTCAAGCCAGCAAGTATTTCAAACAGAAGTTTGATACTGATCTGAAATAACCAATATTAGCTTTTAAATTGGCTCACTATTTTGACCCTGTTAAAGCCTATAAATTAATTAAGCCTAGCTGCAGTGATATTGATGACCTCAAGTTGTTCTCTTTCATCGATAGCAGTACCATAAGAAGGCTTAAAAGTGAATTGTCCCAATATTTGGCAGCATCAGAGGATGTTAGTCCTGCTACTGACAAGCTTCAGTAGTGGAAAGGGCATGCAAATGAGGTCCTCTTCTGGTCCAATGTTTGCAAAATGATTCTCCTAATACAGCCATCCTCTGTAGCAGCTGAGTGGGTGTTCTAATGATCTCCAGAACTCTTCCCTGGAGGACTATATAGAAACCTCATTAATGCTCCAGTACAATTCTAGGTAGTTTGTCGCTGGCTAACTTTTTTCTTTTTATAAAAATATTGAGAATAGTTGTGAGGCAAAATGGGAGCTTTCTTGGGAATAATAGGGAGGTCTTTCTCCTCATTATGACTTCTTTTAGACACGTAACTCAGTGAGGTAGTGTTGTCATTATAGCTAGCTATTTGATCAGCAAATGCTGTGCATGTGGCATTTTTTCATTATGGTTTCACAGTTGAAATAGCTACTAGGCATAAATCATGGCAATTTTAGGAGGGGGTCGATTGTTCTCCCTGCCACCCCTATTCCAGCCGCCTATGTACTATGAGTGAATACTATTAAAAAATCAGCTAATGATCAAAGTAACCATAATTATAATCAGGATAACTCTATGGTGTATAAATTACAGGGTTGGCAGGAGTGATGGATTATTTTAGCTACCCTAGTGACAGAGGTGTTTTGATAGGGTGTAGGAGGAAATTCTGTCCCCCACTAAATTTGTCCCCCTGGACAGAATTTCCTAGGATAAGTTGTCCCCTAGGACAAAATATCCTAGGACAGTTTGTCCCCCCCCTAGTATATATTGTCCCCCGGGGGACAAAAATTCCTAGGATATTTTGTCCCTTGTACTTTTGTTTTCGATACAATATGAAGGTAGCTATTATAGACTTTGTCAGTAGTTCATTCTTTGCTACACTTGTTACACATCCATTATTTATTTATTTATTTATTTATTTATTTTTATTTATTTATTTATTTTTATTTATTTATTTATTTTTATTTATTTATTTATTTTTATTTATTTATTTATTTTTATTTATTTATTTATTTATTTATTTATTTATTTATTTATTTATTTATTTATTTATTTATTGACTGATAACGACAATAATAACAATAATGTGATAATAATAATAACTATAATACAACAACAACAACAACAACAACAACAACAACAACAACAACAACGAACAAAAGCATGCAAAGTGACCACCACTAAACACCAAGGAACAAAAGACAAAAGCACCAGAAAACAAAACAAAACAAAACAATAATAGTTCTAAAAAAAGTAAAGGTTAATTCAATATAGGTCAATGACTATGAAATTTTTTCTTTCCAAGCCAGCAAGTACACATTGTACCATCTGACCTCTGCATATTATGAAATATACACGCTATACTTCACAATTGATCCTTTTTTTTTTTTGTCTGTGGAAAATCACTGATCACATGGATCATGATCACCCTACTTGTTAGAAAATAATCAGGTGATTCCTTATGTCACCTTGTGTGTAAGTTATATGAACAGGGTCAAGACCAAGGCAAAATGAAGTGGCAAATGCTATGGAAAAAAGACCACAATCAGAGGCACCACTCTGACACTAAACATCCATAAAAATTAGTAAACACCATTGCTGATATTTGCTGCTTTGACATGGTTGGCAAATCTCTACTTGGCATGCTATCAAAAAACATTAATACAGTCAAAAAGGTAGAAATTGTAACCCAGTGGCTACCTCTAACATTCAATGAACTTCTGATGTACAATATTATAAGTGAGAGTATGCTTGTGATTTGTATTCTGAAGACCACCAATCTTAACTGTTTCAATAAAAGTCTGATTACAGAAACTGTTCTGTGTAGGCCATTGCACTGAGGGTGGTAAGCAGAGGTCACCTTATGATTAGTTTAAATAGATTCTTATTATTAATAAACTTTAAATGATCTTGGACAATCATACCTAGAACAACAATAATAACTCCACAGATGCATCACATGCAGCAGCAGGAGCTAGCTAGTCATTAGATATCACAACATATTATTATCATTCTATATAAATAGCCAGCCACAGTTTCAGCTTTTTGACTGGTTCAGCTACTGGCTATTTGGAAAAAATGTGATAATTATTGTTGATTGCCATTAAGGGGTAACTGAAAGGAGACCAAAAAGTCAATACCAAACTAGATATAGACTGTCAGACCTCAATTTACTTGTATACCATATCTATTGTCATATTTCAGGAAATGGGTGAAGAAACTTGGCATCATTAGCTACAACACTGGCAAGTGCCACACCTTTTGATATAAATAGAATCCTACCTGCTACATATTTCTTCATGGTTTTATCCCTTCCTAAGTGTCCTCTTATCAACAGAAAAAGTATAAAAGAACTACAAGCAGTCAAGTACGTTAATCTTCTGTACTAGAATAACAACTTCCTAATGTTCTTACAACTTTAGTAAGGTGATCCCTTGAAATGATCTGTTGCCTTCCTCGCAATATGCACCTCTGAAATAGAAATTAATAATCTGCTATTTCCTTGCAGCAGCGGCCATAGTTTCAAGATTTTAAACGTTCTGCAAGCGGGGGACAATAGATCCTAGGGGCGGACAGAAAAACCTAGGTAAAAGTGTCCGGAGGGATATTTTTTCCAGGGGGACAGAAAATCCTCCGACAAGGGCACTTATCAGGTCTGAGGTAAATGATATATCTTCATGTGGGAATTTGTATATTATAGTAGCTATATAGCTGGGGGAAATATTATTACAAAACCACACGCGGTATGAATATCATTAAAATAGTAGTGCTCGTAAGTAGATACCGAAGATAGGGTCTGCAACACAAAAAATGAAGATTCAAGAATCCAATTCTCCACAGTTCCAACAATATGAACTCATTAGGTGAATGTCAAATCCAACACAAATTTGTACCCTGCAGACTTCTTCAGCTCCGCAGGCTAAAAAATTAGTTCCAGCTTTTCGCGTATTTAGATTGAGGTCCACCCTCCAAAATATAAAAAATCTTATCTTGGTCTAAATGATGCGCAGTGCTTCTTCTGTCCACTGGCTGTGTGTGTAAGTGTTAAATAGTGATGCTTTGGCGTTCTAAGTAGAGCTAAATCCCTTGTACTTTGGTCAGTCATCCAAAAGCGGGCAATTTCTGTGGTTTGTATGGGCCCAATTTTCCTGCAGAGCAAGGTAGTTTTCCCCTCGCATCATTTATAGTTAGGGGGAGGCCTTGCTTGTGCGTGACCATAGTTAGAGCCGGGTCTATTGTTTTTTGCCATCAGAGATGCAAGTGCAAAGCAGTGTAAGGCACGCTGAGGTAATCTTTGATGGATTCTAGAGTTGCTAGAACTGTATCCTGATGGCTAATAGATGGAACATTTATGTCTACTTGGAAATATAGGTTGGGAGTTTAGGCAAGAAATTGCTGTCTCATGGCCACTAGAACAAGATCAGGTAAAGAAGCATCCTAACCATTAAAATCTAACTCACCAATACCTTTTGCATGATGTAGGTGATAGAACACCTACATACGGTGAATTGATTGACCTTCTTGACGATTCCGAAAAGAATTGTTCATTGAGTGATAATGTGTCGGACATCCTTTACTCCTGGAATAAGCATTGGATGTTGCAAACGATTTCATGCAACTGTGATGCGCATTGCTGCTCCAACGAGGTCATCATTAAGGGGTCCCAGTAAGCTCTGTGGTTCGCCGCTCACACGCTATCGAAAAAAGAAGTGGATTCCTCGTATCCGAAACCCGGGTAAGCAATTCTTAGCAGTTATTAACAGGATTTTTTAGAAAATGAATTTGGAGGGGAGGGGGGAGGAATAGGGGCAGGTTGTTGAACTTGAATCTAGTTCACACTGTTGTCTATTTCAGGAGGCAACACTATTTCAGGGGGTTCCCTCCCTCCCTAACCTGGATGATAGACCCTTTCCCCCTAATCCTACAGGTCCACCTGACAGAGTTCCATTCCCTGATGAACTTTATTATTACGGTCTGAATGAGAAGTTACTGGCCAAAGTTTTCCATTATGTGCAAGCTCAAAAGAAGGGTTCTCTTCCTTGGAGCGTACGAGGAGTTCCCAGCATGTTGTTTTATCAGCAGTTGCATCGCTACATGAAGAAATGGCCTCTAAGTTCCTCTTCAACAAAGACGGCAATTGGAAAGTTGAAAGATCAGAAAAGAGCTGAACAAAGGAGAGATAAGCTTATTCAAGTGCATACACAAAGACAGGCACTTCTTCAAAGAGCACAGGTAGAAAAAGATAAGCTCTTAGAGGAGCATCTGATTACATCAGAAGAACTACATCAATCTATTTCAGACATTGATAAGGAGCAGATCAGTATCTCCAAGAAGAAGAAGAAAAAAATTACTTTGTTGAAAACCCAAGTGAATATAAGAAAGAAGTTACTTAAAAAAAAAAATTCAAATTACTTTTAGTCAGTCCCGAAAACAACTTCCAATCAATGACCTTGTTAAGGAATTCTATTTGAGCACTCACAAACTAGATACTATAGCATAAATTTATATCTGCTTGACACTTACATAAAAGATTCTTGAGGACATGAGTGGGAAGGAGATCCTCCATTGACCTCTATTCAACTGGTGGTACACTGGATGTAACATAGTGTTATTGAATAAAATAAATTTATTTCTTTATAAAAATAGCTGGAGTTATGTGTCTACAATGCACAATAATAGACAGCCTACACCTACACCACTACTAATAGAAAATAGAATAGAGAAGAATCTGTTATGCTCACCTTACAACCACAAGATTGAGCTACCAATAACAGAAAGACATCTTTTGACTTGTTTCACTCTATCCACTTCTTAATTTGTATCTTGTGTTCATGTAACTGGGAGAGTAAAGCTTATCAGATATCAAGGAATACTAGAAAATGCTGATACTTTTTTGTTTCTGTTGCAAACGAGTTGTGGATCACAGAACTGCATGAAATTCAAACTTGAACTATATATGCTGTCTTATACCCTCTGTTCAAACCCACTAAAATGAGGACCCTATATTAGAACACCTGGATAATAACAGCTAGTATTAAACCTGAAATAAAACCACACCTCCAGTTTAATTTGTCCCAAGATGTTCAAAATAGAGATTGAGGTTTCACTATGTAAATTTTACCACACATAGAATATTTTTTTAATATAATGATTGGTTACAGTGGTTCACTTCGCTCACCTAACTACTTTTTTCGTGTTGTTGCCTTGAAATTGAAAATGACAATATCACTTGCCTTGTCTGTTGATTAATACTGTAATTATCAATTAATAAATTAGCTATTAATCAAAGCAATAATAACGATTGCTTTGTTTCTCAGTGCAATAGGACAGAAAGTTTTAAATCATTCTTCAAGCAAATTCTCAATGAACCTACCAAGATTGCCGTTATTGGATCAGGATGTTCTCCAGCTACAGAACCAACTGCTGAAGTATCTAGTTTCTATAACATCTCGCATGTTAGTAATGCTAATGTTACTATAACCAGTGGAATATCATTTTTTGATATTATATTGGCACCATGTTATCGTAAAGAACTTATGTGCAAAATCTTTGGTAGATCGTGAAATATCACTGTTTTAAGGGGAAATAGAATTGCACCAACTAATCCAATCCCTAATAGCTGATCTTTTAGATGTACCCTCTCCCTGAAATGAGGACACCTCTATATACAGCAGAACCCATCTATCAATGAGGACACCTCTGTATTAAGGACACTTGAAAAGTATATCCCAAATAGGTTACTTCCTAAAATGAGAACATCCCATTTAATCAGGACACCCCTTCAATCAGGACACTATAATCAGGACACCCCTTCAATCAGGAGACTGTAATTTGTCTGTCCCACTCTAGTCCAAAGCTACAAGACAAGACTACAGGATATGGAAATGTTATAATGTCATTGTAATTTGTACTATAAACTTTCAAACAGATTTCCTGCCTTTCTTCTTCAACTTTCTTACGAAACAGAGTCCGCTATCCGTATTATTTTCAAATTTTTCCAACTGAAGTAACTCTGGCATTTGTGTTTTATGGCGTGATCAAGGAATTCGGATGGAAAAGGGTGGCATTAATTGTGCAGAATGAAAACCTATTCACTGTGGTAAGAATACATAATATTATCCCTACTCATGGACCTAAGATATAATATTGGTAGTTGTATAATAAGAACAGTGTCTTCTCTATAGCTGGCTGTTTCTCTGCAAGAAGAAATATCCTTGAGAATATAATTATTCTCTTTCCTTGATATTATTATTATTATTATTATTATTATTATTATTATTATTATTATTATTTCAGACAGTAGATTACTTGAAGCATTTGCTTGACAGTGATGGAGTGGAGTATATTGAGAAACTGTTTGAGTCTGAGAATGGCATCTCTGATCTTAATCCTGAACCTTTTGTAAGGGACTTAGCTACTGACCTAAACTATATTATAATAGCTACAGTTCTTTGAATTGCTATATATAATATAGTTAGCTATTTTTCCACTAGTTATACACTCACTGGCAGTCCAAGGAAACAGCCCAAGGAAACAGCCCACTTCCAAAGAAAGCTATTGCTAGATGCTATAAGCAATGTCATGACTGTGCCTTCAAGTTATTTACTGTTTTAGGAAGTTCTATTGTAGTATAACTAGCTATCTTGGGTCACACTGATGCTTGTTAAGAGTGGATTTAAGTTTGGTTGCTAAGGAAATATGTTGTAACACATGTAGAACATTTCTCTTGACTGCCAGTATATATGTAGTGTATAGCTAAAGGAAATATTATAATATGGACTACAATAATTATGACTTTGGAAACAGTGAATAGAAATGGAAGATAAAATCAGTCAATGCATTAACCACATAAGAGTGGATATAAGGGTGGGGCTTAGGGGTACCCCTCCATTTATAGTGCACATCATTGCTCATTGACGCATTACCCTTTCTATTTTCCTTATTCAAAATGGAACCTCTCAATTCCCTGAAACAAAGAAACTGTCCTGATTAGAGAGGGGTGGTCTCATTTAGGGGGTGAAATTCTATATTATAGCTACCGTAGATCTGGTTAATTTCACTGTCACTTTAATTTTGCTATTTTCGCGGTAGGTAAAGGTAAGCGAAAATATAATTATACGTACAAATTCAAAAGCATTACCTAGATTGAGATCCCTCCTCACCAGTGAAAATAAAAAACGTGAATTGTTTAATTTTATGAGATCAGTGAAAATAAAGTGTATGATATAAGGTGTTATTTGAGACATATTCTAGTGTCTTTATGGGTTCCTATTTTTGAAGGGGTTGGCTTCACATTTATCTAGCCATGCCAAAATTATTTCCGGTGTTCTGTACCGTGGAATATTTCCTGCTGTAATGCAACGATGCAATCAATATTCTTTGTCTATAGCACCTTGTAATTTAGAAGAATGTCCTGGACTTCAACAAATTATGATGTTTCTATGGCCAGATGATATCACTGATTGAACTCTGTAACTTAACAATGCATTGCTATAATTCACAGGACCGAAACTCAAGAATATTTCTGCCATTTATGTTTGAAAAACATGCAAGACCACTTTTCTGTGAGGTATGTCACTAGGCCTGGGCACATTATGTTTGCATAATTTTGGGCATAACAGATATGCAAAAGCATTGAGCATAATGCTGGCATGATAGGTTATCTTTAGAGTACAGTGCTTATTGATGAAGAGCATTTGCCCCATACATCTGCCAGACATTCTTCCTCATTTGGGGCAGCTAAAAGAGTATTTTCACTGCTATAATAAACAGTTCGTTTAATAATCATCAATTGTTTAGAAGACTATGTTGAAGCAGCTATCACTCTGCAATATAACTTTATACACTCAGAGCATAATTATAGCATAATAGGTAACCTTTGAGGGCAGAAAATTGGAACAGAAGAGCGTAGCATATTAGAGACAATTTTGAGCACCCCTATATGTCACTAACAAAACCATAAACTGCCACTTCAAAACCGTGACCTCAGAAAGATTTCACAGCTAATCACCTTTTTGTGGTTTATGTATGTTTGTGGTTTATGTTATTAATTAATCCATTATTATAAAGACTTTGGGAAAATTGAACACTTGTGGGAATGCTACATGTGATTGTGATTTGGGAAAATTGTGGGTGGTTCTATGTGTAAATTCCTTACATTACATCATTACTATTACATCACTGTAATATATAATTATGGTAAAGAAATTTACACATAGAAGCACCCAAAATTGTGGACTAATTAAACATTTTTGTGATATTGTGGGTGGTTTTGGCATGTGGTCAATTTGTTGGCAAATTATAATTTTTGGGCAAAAGGAACAATTTTTGAGGTGGTGGTGGTGGGGGGGGGGGGGAGCAGAGCTTCCAACTGTCCCGGAATGGCCGGGACAGTCCCGGTATTTTAGTCTACCAGAGTGTCCCGCCCGGTACTACAACTTGCCTATTTAATGTCCTGGCCAGGAGGCAAAGTGGCAGACAGCTATGTAAACTGTGGTCACTGGTTATTTTTAAGCTGACTTTGCACTGCATACATGGCTGTCACATAGCTAGCTAGCTCAAGCTACACAGTTACATGTAATTGTAATTAAGTCACATGAATTTTCAGCTGCTTTAAATAAGCTAAACATTATTAAAATTTTGCTAGCTAAACAATAAAAATTAATTATAATGATAGAGGGTGTGACAGGATTTAATTGATGGGTGTGGCTTGTCCTGGTAAGAAACTTGGAGAAGTTGGAAGCTATGGGGGAGAATTGTTAGATTTAGGCAAAAAGAGTATTTTTATGAGAACATCATTTTTATGGGTATTGGCATATTGTAACTTTGGCAAGTGGAACATTTTTGAGAGGTGATGTACTCTATTCATGAGTATTATTCTCAATTTTACTCCACAAAGTTAAGTTTCATATGTGGTTTATTAGGAACTGTATTAAGATTGAAAAAACTGCAGTGAAACTTCAACCTGGGTTTAGAAATGGCTGGATTTCAATGACCTAAATCGCTATCAGCCTGTATGGCTAGCCTGTTGTGTTTCTTGCTATGTGAACAGCACTAGGAGTTGATATAGCATGGGAGGAGGAAGATGATTTTGAGTATGGGGACAGGTCAACTAGATCTGTGGTCAAGAGTGTCACACTCTCATGATAATCACACTCCTACCATCATGTTTCGATGATGACATAAATATAGAAAATTTTGTATATTTGAGAGCTATAAAGGTGTCCAGGAGTTAATTTTTAATTTGTGTATTTAATAACATGTGGACATAGGTAACAGGGGTATGTTTCAACTTAAAACTGAAGACAGGTGTTCACTGGTGGCAGTGGTGATCAAAATAGAGCAGCACTAATTTAGTGTTTCAAGTATGAATGATTATGAGAATGGCTTCTTAATGAGTGGACCAGGTCTTAGCACTGCCTTATATTGTATGGCCATGTTGCTGTTTGTTATGTCATTGATTTTAGAATGGAGGCACTGCCCTAGTCTCGGGCGGGCCAGACTCTTACATTGAGAAAGAGTCTGGACAAGTTCCATAGACTATCTTGTCGTGCACAGTCAGCAATTATTGACATCATACACAACTCTATGACCCGATAAACATCACAAATTTAGTAAAAGTCTGCGCTCTGCTTTTAGTGGGAGTACTCTGTAGGTACATATGCACTTGCACAGCTAAAAGTACCCAAAAATAAACATTCAAAAACTTTGACCTACCATGACGTTTTGGGCGTGCCAGCCACAAGATCGTTGGCAAGTTGAAACAAAATTGTCTATGGAACTTGTCCAGACTCTTTCTCAATGTAAGAGTCTGGGGGGGTGAGACTAGCACTGCCCCAGAGCTACCATAGAATGGGGGTAAGTGCCCCCACTGCCCCCATGGTTCTGCTGCCTATTTATATAGTTCGGCAAATATTAATAGTAAAAGGCACGCAGTAATTGGTGTCCATACTAACACTTTACAAGACTACAAACACACACAAATAATCCAATTTTATAAGCACTTCAGTTACCAATTTAACTGGCTTCTGGGAGAAACCCCCTCTGCTAGCTGTTTACTTAAAACATACAAAATATTTATAGAAGCCAGTCATATAATAATTAACATGGTGACAGTCCAATTCCAATCAAGCTGACTTGTTGTGCAGGAATAAAGCATGATATTGTGTCAAAAAAAATAATTTTGGCTTCATGTGCCTCCTTTACCCCTTGACTTTTACTATTGCTCTGTCTGAACAATAATTGTCTAAATAGCATTCATGTTGCAGATGACCAATGTGGTCATTTGTTCTGGTTTCTGGCTCATTAATTAGGCATCCATAGCCATTACTGATCTTTCTTTTAACAAAGTACCTGATAAAACATCTGATAACTAGTTACCGGACATTCAAGTGAATTAGTCATTCATAACTAACCAAGCAGTTCTAATTAAATAATTCTTTTTGTAAAGTATTTTGATATAGAGGAAGAACTTAGACACTGATTGTAATATCATTGAATGATATAATTACCTCTTTTTGTAAATGTAACAGAGCTTAGACACAGGACATACAACCATTTGATGATGTAAAAACCATTTTTAATTAAAAATTTTTTTTTGAATGGGTATATTTAGGCATAGAGCTGGTGCTTAAGGTAAATTTTGAAACGAAGAAATAGTTATAATAATATTTCACACTAAAATAAAGTTATTTTCATCCTTATAGAGACAAACAACACCGGAGAATCTTCCTGTCTAATTATTATTATCATGTGAAAAATTTTTTGCTGTCATAGCTAGAGGCCCCACAAAAATTTATTAACAACAAAAATTTCCCAGTTATATTGTAAGAGACAGTGACTTTAATTTGTATTTTATAGTATTTTAATTAATATACTAGGCCTATAAAAGAAATATTCGGCCACCACACTACAATTGGGTGGTACCTGCCATTCTGGTGGAAGGTTGATGATGTGAGCACATGTACTGTTGAAGATAGAGAGAGTGTGCTGCTTTCTAATTTAGTTCTTACTTATCAGGAGTTCCTTAATCCGACTACTGCTAGAAACATCACCACAACCACTGGATTAGTGAGTATATAATATTACATGTACATGGAAATTTCTGCTGGCAAGGATGGAAGAGGGAATCTCTCCCTCCCCTTCCCCCCCTCCCTCCCTTCATCCTTCCTACCCTCCCTCTTTCCATGCTCCTTGTCTCCTTCTATTCCCCACCTCCTCATTCAATGCACATAGTGCAATAATATAACTTGTGATAAAGATGCATTTATCCCTCAATAACAGACAGTTAAATAGACCACGTTATTAATTTTTCTTGGACTAATGGATTAGTGAATTCTCATTATAATATTATATAGTCATTGCAAGTGTGATAGGCACATCAGCTCTGAGATTAGACACTAAATTACACTTCATTATTAGCCCACCCACCATCAGGTGGCTCAGTGGTGACTAGTGCAATGAGGTAGTAGCTATTGGTACTAGCTATATCATCCACAAAGGAGGATTAAAGCTAGTAGTTATCTAGTCTTTGAATGTAGCTATAGATTGAAGAATGAATAGCTTTTTTGTAGAAATTTAAGGATTCATTCATAGTTCTTAATGATTCTAGCTAGTTATAGTAACTACAGTACAATGATAGTATTCTTTATACAGTGGAACTGATCCCCTGAAATAAGGATACTTCTGTATAGATTAGAACCAACCCCCTGAAATGAGGTCATCCCTTTAATCAGAACACTGTAATTTGTCCCAAGTTGCGTTGATTCTTGAATAGAGAGGTTCCCACTCTATGGACTATGTGTTGTAGTGAATAATGACAATCTTGTGGAGTTCTTTCATAATCAGGAAGTGGTTTCTATAGTTTTTTCCAAGTATTTCAGTAATAAACCAGATGTAGACACCACAAATTCCCACATGAAGTCATATCATTTACCTAATAAGGCCTAATAAGTGCCCTATCAAAACGCCTTGTCACTAAGGTATACATAATATACCCCTCACTCCTGCCAACCCTGTGATTTATACACCATGGTGTTATCCTGATTATAATGCTAATATGGTTACTTTGATCATTATTATAGCTAATTAACATTGAGCAATCCAATTACCTTTTTTTCAGTAGTTGTTTTATTGTGATAATAATCAAGTTTATATTTTTACTATTTTTGTCGTACTTCTACAATATACTGCATGATAGCTAGTGACAGTGCTTTGGACCCAGAGCTATATACCACAAATCACATAACTAGTTGTAGATTTAAAATGCCACACTAATAGAGTCTTTTGTATGATATTACAGACTGGCGGTGAATTTTTAGATGAAGAAAAGAAATTTTTAAACCAGCCTCCTCTGAACTTGAGCAAATCTGATTTTTCAGAGTATTGCTATGATGCTACATGGACACTGGCTTATGCCATAAACAAAACAGTCAGTGGTAAGATGTAGTTCATATCAGTTGTGAATAACAGTATATTATACTATAATTATAACACACACACACACACCGCACTTTATTATAATAGAAACCTCTAGGACACCTTATTAATATTTCCCTACTTGAGGGGTACTTCATTCATTGAGTGGAAGTTCTGTTATTGCTAAATCTGCTATAATAATGGGATAATACAGGTGTAATACAGGGATGTCCTCACTTCACAGGACTAAGTGTTTTCACTTTATATAGTGGAACCTCTAAATTTCAAACACCTTGAGACAAATTTACCTGTTTTGATAGAGACATGGACCTACTAAGATGCTATTACTATTTTTATTTACACAGATATCGAAAACTCCTCAATAAATGATGAGTTAGCTAGAGCATACAATGTTACTTCACCATTTCGGCTCGAAAACTTCACTTACAATAGCAATACATTATTGCAAACAATATTCAGCAACATTGAGAACACCTCTTTTGATGGAATTACGGTAGGTAGTCGAAAGTTACATAAATGTAATTATACTGTTATGTCACAGGCAGAGGAACCTCAGAGGAACCTCAGAGGAACCAGGAGGGCCAAGTTGGGAGGGGGGGGCATGCCCCCAGATTTTTAGACTTATGCTGTATTATAATTTACGTCTCTATTGAGATAATTCTACATGACTGCATGTGTAAGCATGCAAATTTCATCTCTACTGAATTTTTATATAATAATAATAATAATAATAATAATAATAATAATAATAATAATAATAATAATAATAAATTATTATTATTATTATTATTATTATTATTATTATTATTATTATTATTATTATTATTATTATTATTATTATTATTATTATTATTATTATTATTATTATTATTATTATTATTATTATTATTATTATTATTATTATTATTATTATTATTATTATTATTATTATTATTATATGTATGCAAGATGCAATGGGGAGTTGGGGCCCCCAGGTGAATTTATGTTCCTCCACCTATGGTCATGTAAATGCAATAATGCCTAGCCTAGCTAAGCTATTTGTGGTATATAGAACTTACATTTGAGAGTGTGTCCACATAAATTGTGACTTCTCATCTTTATCTAGCCTGTGAACATTCGTTAAGTAGGTGGGGTCATGATTATTTAATCGTATACCTTAGGGTGGATAGAATGACTAACTTATGATATAGACTATAGCTATGTAGGCCAACTAACTTCCTGAATACATGTCTATAGTGTACACCAAGGTACTGATACCTTTAAGCTACAAGTTACTAAGGTGTTTGTTCAGTGGTAAAGTCAGAATCTCACTCACCCTTCTCCCTCTCACCATTTAAATAACCTATCAACCTTGTCCTTGTAATCATGACATTGTAATAAAACACTGAATCACTGAGAGATGTCTGATTGTTAACTATGTGGGTATTCTCACGGGGATAGGAAAGGGTGGTTTCAAAGTGTGCTGTAGCACTCTTAGTTTTTTGTGGCAATGCCAATGGCATCCATTATTTTTTGGCTTCGCCCTTTACTCAAGTCTGTTCCTGTTGACTTGTGTACATGCCCATTACTACATCCTGTAGCTGCATGTGTACGTACATGTGCAGATTTTGAATTGGCTAATCCAATATGAGTTTTCATAGTTAAATTAGAGAATTTTTGTGGCTTTAGGATAATAATTGCCTTAGGAAATTGTCCCCTCCCCCCACTATGAATTGCAGCACCTCTACCTCAAGTCATCTTCCTACACCCCTGATTCTAAAGGTTACCCAAGGGCTGATTTGTCTAGTGCTGCAAGACATAATAATGGCTGGTTAAGCATTTGTGGGTATTCATCAAGGAATGTGTCCATGAACACATACACACAGTGAAGTCCAGAACAGCTATTACAGTATCCTATATCGTAGAGATGGGTCATGTCTCTGGTGCCTGTGTGCATGCATGTGTGCATGCGTGCGTCTATGGTGTGTGTGTGTGTGTGTGTGTGTGTGTGTGTGTGTGCGTGCTATTATGGTTGGTAGTGTTTTATAGCTTCATAGGTACATTGCCAGCTATTATACACAGGTACTCTAGAGCAACTCATCTCTATAAATGTACGACAGCTTGTATACTATGTAGTTATCTATGTAGAAAACACATAATCAATAATGATAGCTATATAATATTATATATATTTATTCCTTTGTGCATTGAATATCCAAGGTATTTGAGACTGCAGAGTAAATATTAATTATTTCTGGGCATAATTTCTTTATGATTTGACATGTTAGAAACATTCATTGACACTTAATATTCAATTTTAATATTTTAATTATAATTGTAATAATTATTGTAAATAGGGAGAAATAAATTTTGGAAGTCAAGGCACTAGAAGCGTAAACAAACTCATTGTTCTTCAGTACAGGAACAAGATAAATAGTAAGATTGTGAAATAAGGCACACTAGTGTTAATAGCTATATCTTCTTAATACAGTGAATTTAGCTGGTGTTAATAATATAGTAATTATCAGTGAATTTAGCTTCCATTTCAGAAATGGAACAGATCATGTAGCTTTTAACGGGTAAACAAGATTGGTTTGGTGAAATTTATTGTTGTTTAGTTAGTAGTTTTGGACTATTAGTTTTCAGTTAGTTATTGGAATCTTGCAACATTTTAGTATAGTTTTAGTTAGTTACAAGAGCCTGGTATTTCTTTTAGTTTAGTTTTAGTTAGTTACAAGAGCCTGGTATTTCTTTTAGTTTAGTTTTAGTTAGTTACAAGAGCCTAGCATTAGTTTAGTTCTAGTTAGTTACAAGACCATGGTAGCTATTTTGGGGCAATCAACTTATACAATCATAGTTTAAGTTAGTTGGAAATGTAATTTTTTGCTGATGAATGCTGCTTGTTAAACATTAATACAATAAATTATCAGCTGGAGGTGTGCTCAACTAATATTAGATTCAACCTCTGCTCTCATTAGTTTTAGTTTAGTTTTTGGTGCAATATGATGTAAATAGTTTAGTTATAGTTTTGGCAAGTAAGTGAACTACAGTTTAGTTTAGTTTTAGTAGTGAAGAAATTAGTGAACTATTATCCATTTTAGTTTTAGTTTTAGTTAACTAATACAACAGTGGTGAAATTATGGAGATCTTGCTAGTTTCTAACCAAAATTAATATCTCCCACTCTCAACATTAATTAAAATTCTAACAATTCTATTGTAGCTATAATAGTATGTTGAGCTTCCTTTGAGGTCCTATGTAAGCTGAAATTTGTGAACACCTAACTATTACTTGATCCTCATTTCAGTGATTTGAAGTAGTGAAATTTTCCTCAGGTACCAATGGCAAGATGTTTCTGGATTGGGTGAAAGTTGGAAATATTATACAAAATGAAGAGGAAAATGACAGTTTCTACTTTGACTATGAGCCACAAGAGAGTGAATTTACTCTATGGAATGGTAAGGAAGGGATAATCCGATACCAATGAACATCTCTCTGTGTTCACCTCACTAACTAATATCTCCCGAGGGCAGAGGAATTCTTGTAGCCATTAATTGATACCTTTAGAATACCTCCAGACAGACCAGAGGGCAGAGGCATTCTTCATAGCCACTAGCTAAATTGATACCTTTAGAATACCTCCAGACAGACCAGAGGGCAGAAGCATTCTTCATAGCCACTAGCTAACCTCCAGACAGACCAGAGGGAAGAGGCATTCTTCACAGCCACTAGCTAAATTAATTGATACCTTTAGAATACTCCCAGACAAAGCAGAGATCAAATTCATTAATAGTCATTAGCTATTACTCAGGCCTGGGTGTTAACTTAACTATTAGACTGTCCACATGAGTCAATACTTATAATTCCTTAAATTAGTTTACACCCTCACCACATAACAACACAGTTGCTACTATGATGGAATGAACACGAAAAATTCCTGTAGTATAGTAAACGGCCTTCATGATTTGACCCTTATTTCAAATTTTCATCCGTTAGCAGTTTGACAAAAGTATATTAGTTTCTACATATAGCAGATATTAATTATACCTTGGGCTTAACCATTATTGGAACCTGATAGTACCTTTAACCAGCTATTCTATTACTGGATGTTAATTTCTTGTATTTTATCTTCAATTTTCCATGAGAGGTGGAGGCTATTATTATCCATTTTAATCACTTTGTGCACAGAACATTTTTATGGCAATGAAGATGCTAGCTAAGCATAATAATTATAGCTAATAGGATAATATGAAGGAGGTATGTAATAGGATGTAGTAATCTAGAAACTGGTGATAAGACTGAGCACAGTCATACTGCCTTGCAATATTAGTGAAACATCTTTTATTCAACAATATCTTGGTATCTATTTCAGGCTTGACACCCCACGATGGGATACCTAACAAGGCCATACTATCAGTCCACCTAATTGTGACAGTTCTGTGTTCTTTGATGGCTACTCTTGGTGTCATTTTTGCTGTTGTCTGCTTAATATTCAACTTCATCTATAGGAATTCTAGGTATGAAATAGTCAAAATATTCACTTCCTTATAATCACAGAGCTCCATATAAACAAATTTAACATAATAATTATTATGATTTAATTCCCCTTATGAAAATTAATAGAGGATGCCTCTAAATGTAATCGAACCTTGTGGTAAATTAACAATTCTAATTACTTCTTATGTACGTTTTATTTTTACTTGTTACAATAATTTCATGCCATCAACCATTAATTTTGTCAGAAGAGAAATGAATATACAGTAGAACCTCTGAATTAAAGGACATATCAGTATCAGGTCTACTGTCCCATATAGAAGGCGATAAACCTAGTTGCCCTATGTACATACAGAGGTTCTTTACTAGAGTTACTTACTTCTTTGCAATATCTCACTGGGTGATTCTATGTGTAAATTCTGGACATTACGTCATTTGTAATATACTTGTAATATTCAATAATATATAATAAGATTACTGACTATAAAATAAGATTACTGTAATATACTATAAGAATACTGTAAGGAAATTTACACATAGAAGCACCCTAAATTCTGGCATGTGGACCCAAAATTGAATTCTATACACATCTTTCATCTTTCAGGTTGATTCGACTAACGAGTCCCAAACTCAACATTCTGATAGGGGTTGGAGCCATCATACTGAATATCAACATCTATTTCTTTGTCATTCCTGTTACTAATAAAGATATAGCCAGTGTGTTCTGTAATCTGACTCCATGGCTGACAGCTATTGGGTACTCTCTCTGCTATGGCACCATACTCGTAAAGATGGCTAGAGTCTACTACATCTTTAGCAATCCATCAGCAAGGAAGATGGTAAATAAATGGCTCTTTCTCCATGTATTGCATCATTGTCAATGGTACTGATTTTATAATAACAATTTACAATGATGTACTGTAAACTGGTTACCCTTTACCTAAGCAAAACATCTGTCTATCAGTATAGTGAAATAATGCAATATTTTTACTATTTCCACAGGGTATTCGAGACTGGATGTTAGCTCTAGGAGTGACCTCAATGGTGGCCATTGATCTCATCATCCTCACTACCTACACAATCGTAGAGGGAATCAATGGAAACTTAACTGCAATTGAAGTTTCTTATAAGGAGTCTCCTACTGTTACAGAAGGGGTGAGTTACATGCATGTTTTAATAGACAGCTGCTAATGATGCAATGACCTTACACAATGTTCTGCTAGCAAATGAAAAACTTTAGCTCAGTAGCTACATGTATTAACCATTGCTGGTTTGGTCTATGATTACTTTTGTGTTCAAGTACAGTGAAAAAACCTCAGTTATGCAGAACCTATTGTACCAGCACTATATTCCATTAGTTATACATATGGGACTGGCATTAATAAATAGATTGTGGTCAGTGATATTGTGGTCAGGTGCTATTGTGGTCAAGTGCTATTGTGGCCAGGTGCTATTGTGGTCAGGTGCTACCTGGTTAGCAAGAAGAAATTAGTTTTTCAAGCTGCAGGGTAAAATCAGAACTAAACACACACTGGATAAGAACTGAGAGAGCCTCGCTGGCTCATTTAAGTCTATATAGTACTTTTCAAAAACAAGAAAAACCTGGTTTTTTATGCACATAATATGACAATCAAAGTAGATCAATAGGTATATCCACTTTCTAGGGAGGCAATATGGATGGATATCTATGGAGTGTTTAAATTAGCTATGACCTGCTGATTTTTGCATCAGTTAGGTTTGTAGGTGTGAAGTGTTATTAAAGCTATCTAGGTATAAGCAGATAACAGCAAAGATAATTTAGTTAGCTGGTACCACTTCTAAGGAGTGTACTAGATTTCTCATCGGTGTAAAGTGAAGTCAAGTTATAATTTTGAAAAAGTAATTTCATTTAACACAAAATAAACTCCATACTTATTATGATTTTTTTCTATTTTAATTTTCAGCCATTGGGAATGATTACAGAAAGATGCACTTACATCTGTGACTCCAAATCACGTGACATCTTCTTGGGTTTCCTCTATGGCTACAAAATGATACTACAAATTCTGGCTTTGATATTTGCATTCTCCATTCGTAAAGTGAAAGTCAAAGGTCTGAATGATGCCAAGTCAATAGCGGCATCCATCTATGTCACTAGTATCGTGCTGGTTGTGATTATCGTGTCCACGTACACCTTGAAGGGTTATATCAATTTGTTTGTCTCTTTGTTCTGCATTGGATTCTTTGCCGGTACCACAGTTATTCTTGTGCTGGTCTTTGTACCCTTGGTGAGCATTGTACTGTTTGTTATTGCTGTTGTTGTTTTTGTTGTTGTTTTTGTTGTTGTCCTAATCATCATCATGTTGTCTCCATTACATGTAATATCCTGTTTACTTTAGATGGTGGGATTGTATAGAGATCCTAATGGAGATAACATCTTTACTAAAACTGGAACCTCAGAACAATACCACCAAGTGAATATAAAAAGCATTTCAAAGAAATCCTTGAATCCATCAGTGGAAAACGAGACATTAAGAAAGCAGATACAGGAGCTGGAATTTGAACTTAGATCTATGAAGGTAAGGGCACTTTAAAGAAGCCTGCATCTTGTTCCTGTTAACCATTGCTGCCACAACAGTCAAGTGTCCAATGCTTCACTATACTCTTATAGCCTAAACATTTTCAATGGTTCCTATCAGGGACCAATGACTACTTATTAACACATTTCTAGCATTTAATATGTTGATAAGTATGAAAGTCAACTTCTGGGGACAATGGAGCCTCTCTATTCCAGACACCTTGGGATAAATTGACAGGGGTGGTCTCATTTCATGGGATAAAGGTTCTAATACACAAACTATAGAAAAAATAGTTTTCTGCCTACAAGAAGCTTCTTTTTATATCATGCCATAAATTTTGTGAAAGAGATCCCATGAATGATGAACATAATTTAGTGTCTAGTTTAGTAGCGACCCTGCAAAAAATTATTAATTTCCTATTATTATTATTATTATTATTATTATTATTATTATTATTATTATTATTAACTTCATATTAATTACACAATGTAATCAACATAAATCTTTATAGTATATTATTATATAAATTTTATCTTGCTTTGGTGTGTAGGAAAATCATACAAGCAACTCAAACCACGTTCAAATAAGTTCAGCCTCAATAACTCCAGCTTCTAACAATCATGTTCCAGAGACTCCAGTGGCATTGAATGCTCCAGTAGTAAAGGTGGTACATATGCTAGATGGAGGTGAATCTGGGACAATATGGGACAACAGCACAGAAGAAGATTTAGACAAAGAGGATGAAATAAACAGGAATGAAGACACTGATGTTACTTCTATATAAAGTTAATATATTCTAACTAAGCTTACTGTAGTAGTTATTTAGCTATAATGTGTGCATCATGAGTTATATTATATTAACTATAAAAAATTAATATTATCATTATAACATCTCTCAAACCACCTAACTCAGTCAAGTGAATGTGCAGGAGGAATTGTATGCTGTATATTATATATATTATATGAAATCTCCACTTATTACATTGATAGATACCTCTATTTCCTATTCAATTTGTGCAATAGCTAGAGATGAAGTAGTCCTTGGACTATGAATTAGAGGCAGGTTCAAGATCTACTAGAACTATTGATAGATAATGAGCATTTTTATGGGTAGCTATGTAGGGAGTTCTGTGATATAGCAACAGTGAAACAAACTCCTTTAGATGCTTCAAGCTGTCCACAAAAGTACAAAACCAGTCAACATGCACATAACATACATAACATTCATGCTTTAATGTATCGAATTCATACAAGCATTGAAGAATAACTATTTGTTGATGTTGCTGATTGTAAACATGTTAGTGCAAGCATTCAGTTTTAATTTACAAATATGTTGCTAGCTAGCTAAGTGGTTTCATGTTGCAAACATGAAGCCTAACTATCTCATTCTGTGTATATTTCTTTGAAGTGAAGTGAATGTAAGGTTATACAATACAAGAAAATAGTGGGTGATTCTGTGTAAATTCTGGACATTACGTCATTTGTAAGGCTCTTATTCGTTGATTATTAGTTTCTCATCAGGAAAAATTTTTGTGTTCATGCGGGAGGGAGGGTAATGTAATTATTATTATTATTATTATTATTATTATTATTATTATTATTATTATTATCATCATTATCATCATCATCATCATCATCATCATCATCATCATCATCATTATTGAGGTTCCTATTATTTGACCTTATTTCCATATAAAATCATTTTTTTTAGCCAGTACAATTCTGTACAAAACTAAAGTCTATGTTCTTTTTTTGACAGGAAGTTTGGATGAACAGTCTGGACACTGTGGGTAACATCCAGGTTTGGCAGTCAAGTTATCTGCACTGCAGCAGTAAATACAGAGAAGTTCATGACCAAGAGCATAATAATGGACTTCTAAAGGCTCATAACAGCGAACAATATGTATGCACACAGTGCTCAATCTTCCACACAAATTCAGATCCTCCATTGATGATCCACACGTATAAGCATAGTTATCCAATATGCTCTTAATTATTTCCGATTCATTATCTGTCAACTTGTATTTCGAATATACAATCCGCCACATTCCACATTCTTCACACTGTACAACCATATTAGTGTTCCTTGCATGCTGAATACTTACAGGAAATGGCACACTCTTCTCACGGTAGAGTCGTTTCTGCAATGATGGTCTGTGGTCTTCAGTAGTGACAGTCCCAAACACTTCTTTGAAGTCCTTATAATGCCCATCATTTTGTGGTACAGGATCAGGTAGGAAGCTAATCTTGTCAAATACTTCACAAGGTAGTCTAATTGGCTTGCAAATGTTACAACCATCCACTCCACACTTCTTAATGCAGAAAGAGTAGTGCCTTGCTTGGCAGCAATGATCAAAGAACTTCTGAAGATTCTCATAGTTCTTCACAGACTTATTAGTGACTTTATCTACACAAACTTCACTGTCAATCACTTTGACATTGTTTTGATCCCTCAGATAACTAGCATAGTCATACACAGACTTAGCTAACATCTCTACCTCTGTCTTGAAATTCCTCCATATGCTTCTCTCCCAGTAGCATGATTGCAGGCACCTGAAGAGCTTGTTGGAGTAGTCAGTAAGCAAGACGGATGACAAGTTTTCAGCAGAACATTTTTGATGTTTATGCACCTGTGGCATATTATAACCAGTAAATCTGTCAAATATAGGAGGGATCTTGTGACTTCTTTCATTGAAGGTACTATGATGGTTATCAATGTACCATAAAAGATCCACAAGTGATTGGACAAAAACTTCACCCACATCCGAAACTTCCTTCTCAGGCCACATAAGTTCTTTCTCTTCCATAAAACTAAGCAAGTCATTCTTGAGCTGGTGTTTCCTATTTCTCACATCAGACACCTTTGCAGGCAAGGATGGCTTATTTGGATGCCATAAATCTCTAGCCCCTTGCATCAATACTGCAATTGCTGAAGTATCTATAGGAGTGACATATAATATTTAGTGGCTGGGGGGAAGAGTCTAGCAGCATAGCTACATTATATTTGAAATAGCTAGCTATCTATAACTATTATTATATTAAATGGCCTACCAGTAATTAGAGATACTCGATCATCCCTTTCTCTTAGCACAAACTTTGTATAGGGTCCAAACATAGGGGCTACATCAGCTATTACTAAGCCTGGGTCTACCAGATCTAGCCTATCCTTGGCTTTCCCAACATAAGTTTGGTTCAGCCTCGGTTGATCTGTGCCACTAAGGTTAACACTCTCGAAAAACTGACTATACGTAGAGTTTGGAGGGTTTACAACTTTGATAGTCCAAGGCACGACTGTCTTGCAGCTAAATAGTGAGGGGTCACGCACAGTGAAGTTCAATAAAAGAGCCATGTTGTGATAGCGCGCGCTAATTGGCGATGGTGTGCAATAATTGGAACAATAATTGGAATAATAACATTTTTGATTTACAAAAAACAGATGCGGGCGGTTGATGAGAAACTAATAATCAACGAATAAGAGCCTAATATACTCAAAAATATATAATAAGATTACCGACTATAAAATAAGATTACTGTGTTATACTATAAGAATACTGTAAGGAAATTTACACATAGAAGCACCCAAAAATTTAGTGAAGGTGCAAACAAGAGAGAGCTAGACATGTAAATGGGTTGATTGACAGTTCTGGTAATACAATGCAATACATAACCCTACTTCCCATAGGTATGGGATGGGCAGTTTGTTGAACTTATCTAAAGTAAAAATAATAAGTGCCACTGCAAGTTCCTATTCTCTTCCTCCAAGTCATTGTATATGGTGGTAGAATAATAAGTGTATTCTTGAGAATCAAATCTAAATGTCAGTTATACAGGATGGTGCATGGAGTGAGAAGAGTATTATCTTTCAAACCATGTCTAACCCATTCAACAGGATATGTTCCCACCCAAACTCAACAGAATGTCTCCTCCCCTCCCCTCTCCTCTCTTTCTCCTCCCCCTCTTGATGTAGGAGAGAATAAATAGCTGTGTATTAGCTAGTTACCACAAGTATTTTTCCTGTCACTTGTTTCCATACATTTTTTCAGTAAAGCAGATTGTGATCCTTGATGTGCAAAGCAATACTTTCTCTCTCTATCCTCATCTTACCTAGTCTATTATAAATAAGCTAACAAGTGTGTGCATCTGCTGGTGGCTAATTAACCACTCCTACTGTTCGTGTATACAACCCTTTACCTAATGACTAGGTAATTATATACACTATAATTATGTCCATTTTATGCGTTCCTTTGGTAAAAGGAACAAATTTTTGAGCTATCCCTGGAAAAGTTAGAAGTAGAAAAAGAAAAGTTTAGCAATTCCTCACAACAAGTTATCAGTGGACCATAGCTAATGGATTTTGCATAGTTAGGCCTTGAAACAGCCTAACGTTAAAAGGCCCCAGGGGCGGCAGAACTGGTCCGGCTGGTCAGGCAAAACCTGACTAAACAGTGTAGGTAATGGTCGTCAAGATTAAAAATTACTCACGTGTACATTCTGATCATTGATGATTTTTTCAGCTGCAGGTGTTAATATTCTAGCTAGTATGTCACTGTGCAAGGTTCTAAGTGCCCCTCAGTGCCCCTCAGTTGGAGCCACTCCTCATCAACCTAAAAATGTCTCTATCTATGATTTCCTACAGTTCAAGTGCCTAGTCTAATTAGCTATAGTGGGCGGGGAGGGGGTGGGCCCGACCACCTACAATCAGCTTCCGCCGCCTCTGAAATGTTAGTGTATATAACAGCTAAAAAAGAAAAAGAGAAAAAATTGTATATGTCATGGGAGGGGTCACATAAAGTGCTACCCACTCTCTTATTTAACTATTGTCATAGAAAATAATAAGTTCATAATAGTTATGGCAACTGTGTGGTAGAAATAAATTGAGGTCTGACAGTCTATAGCTATGTGTAATTTTGATGCAGGTTGGTATTAACTTGGTTGGTCCCCTTCCAGCTACCCCTAATCACATTGGATTATTTCCAAATTGCCAGAAGCCATACCCCAGAGAGCTGAAACTGTGGCTGGCTTTTTATATAGAATGATATGTCGATAAGTGATGACTATAGCTCCTGTTACTGCATGTAATGCATCTGTGGAGTTATTTTGTTGTTGTTCTAGGTATGGTTGTCCAAGATCTATCATTTCGGATCATGGACGCAAGTTTGTTAACAAAAAAAATAATAATTAATGTCAACTAACTAATCATAAGGTGACTTCAGTGGCGATGGGGTGGGGTGGGGAGGGGCTTTGGGGCTGAAAGCCTGAAGCCCACCCCCCCCCCCCCCCCAAGTTAGTTAATGATATTCTACATTCCTAGTTCAAGTTGTCTATGTACTGATGATATAGACATGCAAGTCGATGTAACATACTTTTAGCAATTAACATGTTCATTGTACCATGACACTTAGTGTCCAAGTTAAGACCTCTGATACTCATATGAGTTAAGTCCCCCCCCCCCCCCTCCTCCAAAATTCTGGATCCGTCCCTGAGCAGATTCAACGACTTCGAGTTAGCAAGCTCTTACAATCACATTCACCACTCTTCGACTTAAAAACCTTCTGAAAAAGCTCCAGGAAGGGAAATTCACTATCGTAAGATTTGCCTTCTGCTTTGACTGATGGTAGACACCTTAGTAATTTACAGTATAGCCACAAATAGAACACTAATAATGTCATATTATGACACCAAATGACGTAGTAGATGAGGATGTTTATAGAGCTAGCTGAACAATGGAAACACTAACTCAGAGGTATAAAATTATCATTGGAAACTCAAGTCCTAAAATAAAACTAAACATTAGGAAGGGATACACAGTGTTACCAGGTTCATGGATTTATCCACAATCTGTGGATTTTTGGAGCAGAAAATTGTCTGTGGATGGAACAAGGCCAAAAGTAGAGTTCTGTGGATTTTACTGCTTATGGCTGATTTGTCCAAATATTAAACATGAAATTTCTTTCTAAATAGTGCCCCTCTATCTAGTTGATTTACAATGCTCAATGTAAGTAGTAGTAGCCAAAGTATTTGTGAGTCATCCAGCTCTATATCTGGGGACAAAAGTGGGGATATGAATCTTCCACCACACAATCATCAGGCCCCTGTTTACTCTGTGGATTTTTTTAGACAGCAACCTGGCAACACTGGATACATAATTGCAAACATAATAATTAGTGTTTAGAAAAAGAGCATTGGACACTAGGTTGAGCAAGAAGAGAGCCAAGAGGTGGAGTAAGGACTACCATTAGATTCAATCACTACTTCAATTATTACTGGACATTGACCTGCCAAAACCATTACATACAAAGCCATTACATACAAAGCCACTACAGACAAAGCCATTACAGACAAAGCAAATACATACAAAGCAAGTACATACCTACTGTATTATGCATGTTAACAGCAACTAGCTAAACAACTAAAACATTGTGTTTCTCTACATGTGGCGAGTGATCATTATATAGCTATAGCTACGTAGGTACGTACATTAGCTACGTAGGTACGTACATTAGCTACTAGATAGGTATTCAGTCTAAGCTAGATGGTATCATGGTTCAGCATTAATCGCTACAGCTACTAGTGTTACAGTAGCTAGCTAGCTAGCTAGATAATAATTTATATAATTATATATATCTAGCTAGCTACATTACATGTTTTTCACTTTCAGGTACAGTTTTAACTACAATAATAGCTTTATCTCGGCAGTCATAATCACTAGCTAGTTCGGTGGCTCTCTATTTCAAATGACGGTCGCACAGAAACGAAAGACTTTTCTGTCCTGTGCTCTTGTAATCCTGATGGTAATAATATTATGGTGTTTGGGCGTGCTTCCAAAAGTCAATTATGTCTCCAGGATACTGAATGGAGAGAGGTATTGCTAGCTAGCTATAGGGTTTACGCTCCCAATATAGCTAGCTAACTTGGTTTTATATTTAATATTAAATGTTAGACTTGCTCTATGTATAATAATATTAAACTACCTTGATAGAGTTCCCTACCGTGTGTATATCCTTGATTTTAATCTAGACAGCACCATCAGGACAGTATACTACCATCAGGGCTATCAGTACTGTAAAGTACTGATTTTGTGTGGTTTGTCCTGTCTGTAGTGTGTTATCCTGTAGTACTGTTAGTACATTGGATGATATACTTCTGTGATTTGCTTATATAGTCTCAGATTAACACATGTTAAACTAACGCCTCAAATTATCTTGTTCACTACCTCGTTTCCCTCACAAAACTCTCACTAACTAGAGCAAGTGTTTGTAGTTTGTAGGGTGGGTTTTCTCCTTGTTAAATATTATGATTTCACATAATAGTGGAAGTAACTTGAACTAGGATCATAATCTGAGAGTGTTATAGTACTCTAAAATTATGAAGAGATGACAAAACCCCTCCCATAACCCATTACAAAAATCATGCCTCAATTTTCTTTTTCAGTGTTCATTTTTAGCTACTAAAATACACTTACTATTATTTGACTATTTGGAGGTCCAACTGTGCAGAATCCACCATGGCTATATAACTATAACTAACTACAAGGTCTGATTATAATTTTCCTTCTTTCTTCTTTCTTACCAAAGCCTTGGTCTGATTATAATTTTCCTTCTTTCTTCTTTCTTCCATAGCTTTGGTAAGAAAGGTGTGAGGTAACAAGAGATTAAAAATTTAAAAATTAAGTTTAAAATTATCCGTGAATAATAGTAGGTTTATCTGTTCTTATTTATTTTTGTATTGTCCAAGGTCCTTAGGTGGCTTGGTCTCCGATAGAAACATTGAACCAGTAACACAAGTAAGTTACTATCCTGCAGAGCCTTAGGAAAACCATAATATTATAAGTCATTATTAGTGGACAATTAATGTAATTATGTTGGCTGAAAGTTGGCAATCTTTAGTGTCTATCATTAATAATTTTCGATGTTAACCCAAATCACTTAATTCTTGACCTAAATATCCATAAATATAAACTATGGTGGCATAACAATGGCCTCCTGTAATGCAGAGATGGTCTGTTTAAGCAATGAAAATCTACTGAAGCTGCCAAGCTGGCTATGTCATTTCTAAAACTTCTCTATGTATAATAAAATAATGTGTACAATTTTCCTAGACTTACCAAAACATCATTACACACAATTCCTTCTATGTAGTGTCACAGTTCATCTAATATAGAAAGTTATGCCAACACTAAAGGATGTAGGCTGCTGACTTTGACTAGCATCACAGTTGTAGCTATATGGAACCCCTCTATTCCAGTCCCAATAAATGAAGAAACCCCTGTATTGCTTTAAGGACACTTGGGATACTATATATGTCTTAAATAACAGCTTGTATATTAACATTAATCCCCTCAAATAAGGCCACTCCTACTCCTACTGTATACAGAGGTGTCCTCATTTCAGGGGGTTGGAATGGAAGGTCTCCATTGTATTAAAAGGTGTCCTCACTTCAGAGGGTTGGAGGGTTGGAATAGAGGAGTTCCACTGTATACAGAGATGTCCTTTATTTCAAGGAGTTGAGATAGATGTATGCAGAGGTGTCCTCATTTCAGGGAGTTGGAATAGATGTATGCAGAGGTGTCCTCATTTCAGGGAGTTGGAATAGATGTATACAGAGGTGTCCTCATTTCAGGGAGTTGGAATAAAAAATCTATTTACAAATGACACTCTTGGTTAACATCAGCTTGGACAGAGTTATATCTTCTAGATAAAAACAAGAAGCTTAGTCATCCAAATTTTGTCCACTGTGTGATACAGCATGTAATTATTTGACTTGGCATTAATAGCCCTTCAATTACTATTTTATGGTTAATTATTCAAATAGGCAACCTTCTATGGTTACCACACCCACCCACACATACACACACCCATACCCATGCATGAATACACATATGTACACACACATAATATAACATGTACACATTTAGGAAAGTCATACATCAGTACAAGGTGTGACAAAACTTAACCACTATCGGGAGATAACCATTCTTCCAAAAGAGAAGGTAGTAGCTACAGTAACTCTTTGGCTCTTTCTCCATGTAACATAATTCATATTACATCATTCAGATTACATCATTGTCAATTGTGTGCTATTGTTATTGTACTGTATCTGACTCTAGCCTTAGCCCTAGCCCATAGCAATAGTACAATTGACAATGCTGTAATCTGAATGAAATGTTACATTGAGATGCCAACTCCTTACAAGTTTGAGATGCCTGGTTTTGCTATTCTTATTGTGGCACATAATTAAGAGAGCTATATCAGTGAAATTATTTCCTATGTCTGACAATGACACTAAATTAGAAGATCCAGGTAAACATTCAAGACCTAGGTGCTATAGAATTGCGTACACCTCTTGTAAAGGTAGTATGTAACTTTATTGTCACTATACTGTTAACAGCTAAAGCTAGTCTCCATGATTTTGAACTCTAAACATTTTCATCTCAATTCTATTGCATTATTATTGTTATATAACGTTATTACGTTATTATTATGTTATTATAATAGCCATTAAAAAAAAAAAAAAAAAAATATTAACAGCTACTAATTTATATTTTATTTATAAGGCATCAATTTTGAACAGCAGATTGTGAGAGTATCTACATTGATGCTTGTAATAATAATATAATATTCAATAGGAAAACTATCGTTATTTTCTGGTTAGAAAAATTATTTCAAAAATGATGAATGGATAATTATATAGCTGCAATTTAATAGTGGGAATAAGGTAGCTATAATAAATATATTATTATTATTATTATTATTATTGCTTTAGTTCCAGCAGGAGCAAGTAGAGAAATTCTGTAAGACTTACAACAGAAGTCAAAATGAGATTATTCCTAGACAGCTGCTCATCAATGATGAGAGCAAGGTAGTGTTCTGCTATGTACCCAAAGTTGGATGCACAACTTTAAAGAGCATGTTCTTTTTTACAAATGGTGAGTGGATGGTAATGAATTTCCATATGACACTAGACATTATTCTGTTCTTCCAATAGGAAATTAGTTATGTATCTATTCTGTTCTCCTAATAGGAGTATGGAGACCTTAGGTATGTATCCTAATAGGGAACATGGCAGCATCAAACCCAATCCCCTTTTGACAGGAAGAGGTCCTTGTACACACACACACACTATATACATATATAATATAGTGTGTGTGTGTGTACAAAATTATTAATTTATTATAATATATTATTATTATAATTGTAATTATTATTACTTGTAGTATAACTCAAGTTAATATAATTATAGTATTTTATTGGTAAATTGATAGTTAGCTATTTGTAAACTAAAGAGCAATCTAGTGTAATCTAACTTAATAAAAGGGGAAAGATTGAGAATAATATTATGGCAGGGCCTATAAATCTAAGCAGTGCATATTGACTATATAATAATAATGTAATTTCATTACTTTGGACACTTAATGTCACGGAGCTCATAAACAGGTGAAAATACTGTACCCAGCTCTTCTGGGAATTTTAACATGAGAAAGTTTCCCTTTCCATCAAGAGTCATATAGGTTCATGATCAGCTATTCTGTCTCATTAATAAGGAGCATGGTTACCCTAGGTATGTATCTTTCTGTTTCATTGATAAGGAGTATAGATAACCTAGGTATGTATCTTTCTGTTTCATTGATAAGGAGTATAGATAACCTAGGTATGTTGATAAGGATAAGGAGTATGGATACCTTAGGTATGTGTTTTTCTACTGTTAAAATCTAGACCTCCAAATAGTTACCAACTTCCAGAATGGATGAACTTCAGGGACTTTAGTCACACCCACTAACCTCGGCCTTAATGGATAGTTTGTATAATGTACACAAAAAAACGCTGTGTAGGCAGATCAGAAAAGTCTAATGTCCTGGATATGTTATAGGATAGTTGTATGATACTTCATAGAAATAAAAAGAATAATATAGGGCATGTCCAGACTTGGTCAAAGATGTTTCTTCTTTTCCATCCTTACTATAATTGCAACTCTTCAACCATGTACAGTACAGTGGAATCTCTCTATTCTGAAATGAGGACAGAGAATATTTGGATATATTCCAAATAACAGCTTTTGTATTAACATTAAATTCTGAGGCAGCCCCTCTAATCAAATTGTCCCAGTGTCATGAATAGAAAGGTTCCTGCTGTAATACACTGACCTGGCCTCATAGTTACCTCTACCATTTATACAATTTCCATGCAGGTGCCATCAAAAAGAACATGCTGAAAATAATTGGCAGCCATATAATAACAAATGAATCAGATTTACTTAGGGCCATAATCAGCTCTTCTATGGAAGCAAAGAATCAAACAGAAAGAGAGAAGATAACAAGAAGTTACTACAAATTCATGATGTACCGGAATCCAATTGACAGGCTTGTAAGTGCATATCGGTCAAAGATTGAGGATGTACCTCTGCTTGGGCTTAAAACAACCGTACCTGAACGAAACTGGCTCAAAATGGGAATCTACAAATACAAACACCCAAGACAATTCAAAACTTGGAAAGCTAAAGGTGGTGTTACACCTATTCATATTAGCTTCTCTGATTTCATAGAGTACTGGGTGGCACATAATGGAATATCTGTTGACGAACATTTTCAGACAATTTTCAACCTGTGTCAACCTTGCAAGATACGCTACAATTATTATGGGAATTTTGATACTTTTTACGATGATGCAAATGTTCTCGTAAAGAAAATAAGAGGAAATATGACTTACTTACACAATGACAAGATTTGGAATCGACTGACAACTGCCGACATATCGTCGAGATATTTCAAAGATCTCTCCATGGAGTTAAAAATAAAGATTATTGATATGTTATCAGAGGATTTAATCTTTTATTATTCCATTTTTCCGTCACAAAAGGACAAGCACAAACTCATTATGAACATTGATTACAACATACATCTCTAAAACAACATTAATTATTGGTCCAGTCACTGATTGTCATTTCACAGGAGAGAAGGTTAGGGAATGTATTTATGAAAATTTAATATTTTTAGGTCAAACTCTTAATAAGCGCATAGATACATAATTTTTTATTATAAATTATTTGTAAATCAATGTCACACAAAATTCTATCTCAAAGATGCTACATGATGCAACTTCACTTGGGTTATATTTATAGTGGGTTCAATTAGCTATTCCCTTATACCAGAGTCTTGACTGATATGTACATGTATATCCTTTTAAAGGGTCAAAATAGCTACCATGAGGAAATGAAGCACTATGTAGGGAGAAAAACAAGAGGAATATTATTTTGTTAAAGATCATTCCTATAACAGTTGGTAAATCCTGAATTCACACATAGTTACATAATGAATCTTACAGAGATGGCCCCTTAGTTGGTTAAGCTAACGAGGTTAGTTTCAAAATATATAAAGCCATACAAATTGGTGGAATCCACAACCAACCTCTACTGAGATTTAAAACTAAAGTTTGCATTGTTATAGTGATATGATATAGCTACGTGTAATTTATTATTATAATTTGTAATTATTGCAACACTTTGTCAAACTCTTGCTAACTGATTGCAATAAAAACTGGCCACTTTGTCAAATACTTTATTACAATAACACTGTGATAAACTGGTGTCTTTATAGAACTGTTCAGTGAATCCAATTTCTTTCTCATGGGTTGGGCTTTGTTGCAAGTAAGCCCTCAAGGTTGGATCCTCAAATAGAAATCTGTTCAGTGAAGCTTAATTTATCGTTTTATTCCCCACCCCCCTGGGCATTCAGGTAGATCTATATATAACCAGAGAGCAAGGTAGAATAGTAACTTAGGAAAAGAAGCATAAAATTTCTCTCAGCTTTTATTGTATAAACAGAATGACATGTAACTATAGGTTGTGTGTATAGGCTAGCGTTTCACTATCTATCTATCATTATTGTATACTAACTAGTTATTTACCTGGAGAAATAACTAGTGAGTAGTGACTCCATGAAAACAACAACAGCTGTTTACATACTATTAGATAGGGAATAATAATAGAAGATAGCTCTATAGCTTGATGTCACAATGTACAAGGATGAAGAGTAGATAAAACCAGTAGTAAGGTACAGTATGGAGTTATGCGTTATCCAAAAGGGGCAGGGTCCTATCATCATTATCGTCTACTTCACCATCTAAAAAGAAATAGTAACAAAAGCATGATTGATTTATTGACAGGATAACTAAATGGCTAGATATGACAAAAGTCCAGGATACAAAACTATATATTTCATGTCAGAGAATATTGGTTTAGATATAGTTGTGGTAGCTAGTCACAGGTAGAAAACAGATATTAGGTCACCTTTTTCTTGCCTCAAATGATATCCTGTGGGCTCTTGTTGACCTAATGTTTCTTTCTACCTATGACTATATAATGCCTGAGAAATTCTTTCTGAGGGAATACATAATAATTTCTTACCTAATAGCTTTCTTTTATTGTCATGACATCTAGATCTTTAAGACAAATAATATAGATATATACATAAGTAGCAAACCCATTAAAATAGCAAGACTCTGGTTAAAACACCACCTATCCTGTATTATAACAGCTGATTGGTAAAAGGTCGTCACTGACATAAACACTTATTATAGAACTTACCATTGTTGTTAATCTAGGTCTCTGTCCATATATGCTAATGTACATGCTAAAATAAGCTCACAGGCTAGTTAATTCACCTGGGCTATCTCATACTACTAATAGTTAGCTACCTGTCCTACAACACCATCCAATTACCATACACACAGTGAATTAAGAGCAATGTTAAACCATGCCCTCAATCAGACCTTGTGCATACAGTATAGCGCTCTATATTGCCATGGAGGAGCTCAACTTTTGCAAATAGGTCATCCTGAAGCTTTTCATGAAACAACTTCACGAGGCCAAAGTCCAGGTAAACAAAGAAGAAAATCATAATTATATAATAATTATTAGTTTCAAGAGCAAAAGTTTGACAGATCTTTCCTTCATTTGCAAAAGTTGAGCTCCTCCAAAATAAAATGCTATACGGTATAGAGTAATGATCCTTTACCTAATGGCTAATAATAAGAGGAAGCAATATTGAGCAAGCCCTGGAAAAGGAAAGGAGGAAGGAAGGAGAAAAGAAGAAAAATTTTACAAACTTGCAATTTTTATGCAGTGATGATGAATTCAGAAACAGCCAAACATTAAAAATTATATAGGCAGCTGCAATGCGTGTTATTGGTGGGGTCTAATCATTCCTACAAGATTGGATAACAAACAAACAAACAACTGTATAGCACTATAATGGCTATCAAACTTACACTAGTTTCACGGTGAGAAGAGTTAGAAGGATTGTGACAATAATGATGACAACAACTCCTACAATTATTATTCCCCAGACTGCACGACTACCTAACAAAAATATATAGACCAAACAAAAATTTACTCCAGTAGGGATCAAAGTGCAGTATGTAATATAATATACATGATATTGTGGGAAGGGGACTGGAGTTCATTAGCTATAATATTGAATAGATGTTTCATATGGAACCCTACACCTCCTTTGTAAACATGTTGCTGAATAGAGGAACACTACCCCTCTATTTATAGCTCCTTGTAAACATGGGATAAATGTTGCTGAATAGATGTTTCATATGGGACACACACTACCCCTCTCTTTCTAGCTCCTTGTAAACACAGGATAAATGTTGCTGAATAGAGGAACACTACCCAGCCCCTTGTAAACCTAGAATAAATGTTGCTGAATAGATGTTTCATATGAAACCCTATATACGCCTCCCTTGTAAATCTTGCTGAATAGAGGAACATTACCCCTCTATTTCTAGCCCCTTGTGAACCTAGTGACCCATTAAACAAAGACTCATACATCATAGATAACATACCTAGATCGTCATTTTCTTTAACTACTGCAATACAAAGGAATATAATATGAATAGTAAGTTACACTGTATTATGACCCTAATTCAATTTTTACACATTTTTGCTATTATATTTGAGAATTATAGCTATTTTCTACACTATGTTTGATGGCCAGCATAAAAATAGAGACAAGACGGTGCTCTATTTTCATAGCAAATAACTAGTAACTGGTCACTTGCTAGAAATGCTCCATGGTTAGAAATGATGGATTTTGAACCTCAATGCAACCTTCACTTATTCGGCTGCTCTGATTATAAGGAACTTGTATTAATTAAATAATACTTCCATTAAAAATGTATATCTTAACAGACCCTTTCAAGTGCCATAATCTCATAAGACCCATACAACTGAGGTTCCACTGTACTAGCTCATAGATCACCCGTAAATACATACCATTCATAGTGCTACTGAGCCACTGTGTTGTCAATGCCATGCTGTGTACTTGCTTACAGGATATAGAGCTAAATTAGCAGTGGTGTGATGTACATGCCTGTAGATTGAACAACTGGCCTTGTTATCAGGAGTCCGCTAGTGTTTGTAGCTTTGGAATGTATTAATATTTAGCTAGGGCTCAAGTGAACACAATGGACTTCTTGTGGGATACTTTACAGCTAAATTATGCCTATATATTTATTAAGAACAGCAGGAGTCTGCTAGTATTTAGAATCAAGTAAGTAGTTTCATATAACTAGGGCTCAGGTAGTTCTCCATTAATGTTTTCTATAAATGCATACAGGTTCTGACCCTATTGCATATCTATACTGAAGGTTTTATTCTGTCATCCACCAATATCCCTAACCCCTCCCATGTGCAGTACACAGTGTGTAAAAAAAAACAACTTTTGTACCATCTAGCATAATAGCATCAGTATAAGGCCAGTGTTAATGACATTCTTGTTTCTGGTCAGGATTTCCCTTCACAACCTAGCGGGCGGGCGGTGATTATTATTCATTATGTCATTATTCTGATGAACGATACTATGCCATAGTAGTAACATTTTCTTTGATGAACTGGAATATTCTGTGTAGTTTACCAAAGCCATCTTGATCTAGAAAACTATCTAGGTTCTGAAGTAGCAGCTAGCAGATAAAACGCAGCTAAATACAAAACTATCAGCACTAATTTGCAACTGCATGCAACCACTTGAAGAGTTAAAGGTCAATTTGTGCTCAAAAAATACAATAATGAGAATAATGATAACTTTTGAGCGGTGTCAATTTCCAATGCGGGCGGTTGACCAGAAACAAGAATGTCATTAACACTGGCCTTATAATAATATGATTACAATAGCTAGGTATAATTACATTTCATTGTGAAAATACATTGATGTTTATTATTATTAGTTACTATTATCATGATCATCACATATAGAGAAATGTTATTCGATGGTAGCTAGAATATCTAATATTAATGAATACCCAGTTCTAATACGTAGTGACAATAAGCTAATTATAACTCACGTGATACACATTTTGGAGGGCTGAAATTCCAATTCCCATTTCGACATCTTATAATTTGTGGTCCTTGTAGCACACTATCTTTACTATACTTACAAGTGAAGATAGTCATAACCCTTTTGTCTCCCTATTTCACTGATTAACTCCTTGCTGTTTAATATTTCAGAATTATGCCCAACTTTGAAGTTACCTTCAGATCAATTGGTGGCTAACAAGTCAGATAGATATAGCGGCAATTGATCTGAAGGTAACTTCAAAGTTGGGCATAATTCTGAAATATTAAACAGCAAGGAGTTAATCAGTGAAATAGGGAGACAAAAGGGTTATGATACAGTTAAGACAGCAAAAAATGTTGGACATTTCAAAACAATGAAAGCTGTTCTTGAGCATATCTCTAAGTATACAAAGTCACAATGTTTATGTAACTGGTTATAGTGGCAGTAAATGCTGCTAAAGTTATTCCCAGACTTTTGTTCATTGAAGATGTGTTCAATTTGCATATGATCTTCATACCTCGACAACTACAGTTGTCTCTAACAGTATCTCAACATTCTGGTATCAAAGCAAACTCCCTTATACAGTGGAACCACTCTATTCTAACCCCTGAAATAAGGACACCTTAGAACACCGTGGAACTTTCTATATATTAAACCCAGAGAGACTCCACCCCCTTAAATGAAGACACCTCTTTAGGACACTCCCCTATACAGCTTGAGTGTTAACACTAGTAGAACTTCATCCCCTGAAATGAGGTCATCTCTCTGGAATAGAAAGGTTCCATTGTATCAATGCATTGCAAAAGAAAAAAAGAGAGCATATTTCCAGTTATTACATGGGTTAATAAAGACAGTATGACTGTCTATCCAGATCAGAGGGGCAGGTGGCCTCGTTTCTGGGGGTGAAGGTCACAAGATGTTATTTTAATAGTCTATAATACAGAGTTGTCCTCATTTCAGGTTAGAGAAAAGTTCTACTATATTATATCTATATGTCGAGGTGTACTCATTTCAGGAATACAGTGATGTCCTCATTTCAGGGGGTTGTAATACAAGATTTCATACAGAGGTGTCCTCATTTCAGGGGGTTGTAATACAAGGTTTCATACAGAGGTGTCCTCATTTCAGGGGGTTGTAATACAAGGTTTCATACAGAAGTGTCCTCATTTCAGGGTGTTGGAATAGTGTATACAGAGGTGCCCTCATTTCAGGGGGTTGGAATAGAGGAGTTCCACTGTATCAATCTAAACTTACTATCACATCCAGGAGTAACAGGTTCCCAATCCCCACTACTGGAACATATAGAAGAGTTAAAACCTTGAGTTGGTCCATATCCTTTATCACAATTGATTTCAACTCGAGTGTACACAGTAAAATCAGATGAATTGGCTTTAAATCTACCATTGGCAGTATTGAATTCTGAACATACCACTGCAGAATGAAAATGATATTCTCCATTTCACCAAAATTCATAATAATAATAATTAATAATAATAATAATAATAATAATAATAATAATAATAATAATAATAATAATAATAATAATAATAATAATAATAATAATATATTGGTATAACTTCACTATAATACACATAATCTACATACTCAATCCAAAGTTTTGATATGTGATCTAATTGAGTTAGCTATAAATATTTAGTCTCTGTGCATCTCTCCAGGAATAATTAGAAATTCAGTCTCCACTTAATGCACTAGAGTATGAGTGGAATACTGTGGTAGAGTACGAAGAATTATTACATGGTAACTGACCAATGGGATTGTTTCATTCCAGATACTTAATAATGTCAATTATTGCCATTAATAGCAACTACCGTATAGTGAGAAATTTTCGAGGGGAAATATCTTCGTGGTTTTTGTGGCTAGAATAAAACCACGAATGTTTTACCCACAAACTTTTAATTTTATCATTTAATTGAGACAGCACAGCACCGAAGTGTAAACCACAAATTTTTTTCCATGAATAAATTTGATTATTGAAAACCACGAAGATATTTCCCCAAAATTTCCCGCTATATGGTATTATGTTTTAACTATAAAACACTAGCTATACCTATGACCCACTTGATAGACAAATAGGAGGATTAGAATCCCATTTTCCACTTTGACATCTGATCACTTGTGGTCCTTGCAACATTGAGTTATTGCCACAAGTGAAACCTACTACAGTGCCATTAAATGTAGCTGAAGTATTTGGCATTATTCCATCTTTACCATTCAAAGTTGGGCATTGTTCTGAAATAAAATGGATGGTACAAGAGTTAAAAAGAGGAAGAAAATGAGATTGTAGGAAAGTATAAGGTCACGTCAAGTATTTATAGTTTGTAGAGTTCTAGCTAAGACAGTTCGTCCATTAGTACTATTGACTGTTTGATTCTCTGTCTAATATCATATCTGATTGTGGCTCTGGAGAGCTTGTTACAGTCTTTTCATCAATTTTGGCAAATTTGACTATTCTTAACCCTTTCAGAGTCAGATTAAAATTAACAATTATTAAATATTTGGTATAATAATTATCTCATCCATAGCTAATGGTTTATCAATGTGCATAAATCCAAACACTTAGGTCCATCTCATTTTAAGTCAACAAAGCCTTGGGACATTCACACAGGAAGTAATAGCCTAAAACCACACCCCTTCCACTTCTGATAAGGAACAAATCTGATTATTGTAATCAAAATTACTGCCAATAAAATACTGCTATATGTAAATGTTCTTCCCAAATTACTTTGATCTTTATTATGGTGGTACTATTCAAGGGAAAGGAATGACCAACCGCCATTGCTGGTCAAGTGGCTGTATCTGTTTCAAACTTACTCTCACAACCAGGTGCAACAGGCGTCCAAATTCCACTCTTAGAACATTTAGCTATACTGACACCTTGTATTGGTCCATATCCATTTGAACAATGAGTTTCAACTTGAGTGCCCACTGTATGTGCTTCAGATGTATTATGCCCAAAATTAAAGTGACCATTGGAAGTATTGAATGCTGGACAAACTACTGCAGGGAAAAAAATATACCTCTATTATCTATTATATTAATATAATATTTTGTTTACTCTACAAAATAATGATTCATCTTATTGGTTTACTGACCCTTCCCTAATCAAATATTGAATAATGTAGATTCCACACAGCCATCTATCCACAATGAATGTATAAACACATGATCAAAGAGAGGAATATTAAAATATAGCTACCTTGAGTTTGAGTTGAATATAATTGTTGGACAAAATTTAATAGAAACAGTACCAATATCATAATTTTAGAATAATTCTGGCTTCCAAAAATGTTTTACAAAAATTCCAGATTTACAGTAGAAAGGCATTTTAGTTACATAATAGCCATGTTTCTAAATGTCAGCTCATTCTTTAATATAGAGGAGAAAAACTGATTGCGTACATAGCTCCATTGATATAACACAGCACACTATCCTTATTACATGCAGTGAACAAACCTTCACATTCTGGAGTGTGAGGAAACCATGTCCCATCTCTGCTACAGACATAAGAGGTAGATCCATTTAAGGGAGCATATCCGTCTTCACACTGCACTCTCACGTTGGTACCTTGTACCAGTCCAGCTGTAGTGTTATGATGGAAAATAAACCGGCCATTTTTAGTGCTAAATGTGGAGCAGTATTGAAGTTCTGCAATAATAATAATAATAATAAATCTTCAGAGGGAGAAAATTACATAATGGCACCAGGAGAAGGAGATAAGGGAGAACACTAATTCCCGTTCTATTCCCCCTTTCGGGTAACTATTGCATCGTACAAACCATAAAAGTGGATTTTACTGGAAGTTGTTGATTTAGTGAAGTCTTTCCATTAATTTTGGTGAGAATTAAATTAAAGTCCAATGTTTGGTATTATATCTTGACCAAGCACCAAATCACTAAATATTGCCGATACTATTATTAGCTTATATTACGAAGACTTCAAGAATTGAATCTTAAGTATTTAAAGTTTCTATATTATATTTTTGTATTGTGACCCCATCCATCCCTACATTTTCAAGAAATGTTTTTCCTCTCAATTGTACCTATGAAACTATGTATTATTATTTTATAACACACTCATAATTTAACCCTTACCAGAACACCTTACACCAGCGTCATCAGAATGGGTACAGTCGTGTATTTTCAGGCCAGGATAAGCAGTGATTCCTCATTTCCAATACATTTGACATCATCGAACCAAATGGGTCCATTTCCCTGACCAAAAAATGCAGAAGAAGTTGCCTCAATAGCCGGTCCAAGTCCGAGCATTCTACAGACTACATTGGCATCCGTCAAGTTCCAGTTATCATCACAAATTGTGCCCCAGCCTTGACCATCATAGTTCACCTCTACACGGCCTTCTGAGTTATTATGGTGATTAGTACCATTCAAACGAACTTGCAATCTTGGCACTGTAAGAAAAATTATTAAATATCTTCATTCAGAAAGTGTCCATTTCTAATAAGCAATTTCATGTGATGATGTTTCATGGATATAGAAATTCCACTGAGAATTTTTCATCTCTAATCAATTTTCATGTGAAAAATTTTCGTAATTATAATCTAATATTTATGAAAATTTTGGTACTTTGCTGGATAGTTTCTAGAAAGTTTTGAAAGAGGAAAAGATTTTATTCATTTACAAAAATAGTAGCTGTCGAGTATGAAGTAAACACTATGGCTACATAGTCCTGAAATAGATGATGGAGCGGAGGAGCTCGGGATGCTAAAGCCATCTCAAGCTCAGTCTTTTCAGAATTTTGTTAATAATTATCTAGAATATACTTCATAAAATCTATATAACTTTTCTTGGGGTTGGGAGGAAGAGGAACATAAAAAAAAAAACTTTACAATAAAAAAATTTTTTTTCAAAAAAAAAAAAAAAACAAAAAAAAAAACAACTTCACAATAATAATCACCACATGGACCTTGACATCATTGAAAAAGTGAATTAGTCACAATAGTGTGAGATTGGTGAAAATGAAGAAGTTACTGACATAGTGATCCTTTAATTGCTGGCTATAATTATTTCATTTTTACATTCTTGTTTCTTTGGGTTTCATTTATTTCCTATTATGTCATTTGATTTTTGTTCAGACTGTAAAAATAATTGCTTTTGAACTTTTAAATCAACTTGGAAAGTTAGTTAAGTATAGGCTAAAGTTACTACAGCTGTATATTTAGAAACTAACAGTGAGAGAAAAATACATTGGAATATAATTATTAGACTAGATATTAAACAATACCGACCATACTTGACTCGAAGCCACACCACTCGGGCCATGTTAGTGCCCATTTAACATTACATTAGGTAAAGAATTTAGTGAGGTGAGAAGACCTCTAGTTATTAAGCATTCAGTCTACTTCATAGCTATTAGTCATTTCAATCTATACTGTATTATTTATTACCTGTATTATTATTACCTGCTAGATATAGTGGATGAGGATTGTTACGTTTAGAACAGATGACTTCCACATCAGAGTCGTGGGTACAGTTGGTAACATTGCCCCAACCTGAGTTCGGACACATATGAATGCCACTCTCATTTCCAAAACAGTTCACATTACTCAACCAGATCTGTAGTGACAGTGTTATTAGTATTATGTACATAAGTATGTATATGTATGCAAGGTCATGACTTATCTATGTATGAAAACTACAGCACGAAAAATCTTTTCCCAATATGATATGAGAATGAGCAAAAATCCTACCATATCTATCACTTTTGCTTCTTAAATCACTGTTTAAATTCACCTGCCCAGTTCCCCTTGGGAAGTTTGAGTAAGTTTGTCCATGGAATAATAGAGCTCTTTCATAGCCTAGCTGCCGACACAATACATCAGAATCCTTTTCTGTCCAACCAATAAGACAAATTGTGCCCCAAGTCATATTGTAGTATATTTCGATACGTCCTAAAGTAGCATTATCACCTCCAACCAACCTAATCTTCTCTGATACTGTAATTGAATCATTACATTATCAGGATGGAACTAGTTGGGCTTAAGCACTCTCCTGTGATGGTACACAGCAGATAGCATGATTAACTTTGGATAGTAATGGTAACTAGTGATATGTGCAAACCTCCTAAAATGTAGTTTGTTCAGCAAGCTATAATAATGTATTTTTTCATTACAATGTCATGTTACTGTATAATTTTGGTTTCTTAATTTCAATGGTTCATTCTGCTGTTTCTCCTACAGTTCATCAGTTGCATTAGATCTACTGGTTCTTTGATTCCACATTCTTACTTCTCCTCAACTACACAACTGCACTACATAACTGCATTGCTCTCTTAGTTTTATACTCTCCTCGATAACAAGTTCTTTAGTCCCCCAATTCTGACAGTTTCCCCGTTTTTTAGTTCAACTGGTTCTGTAGAATCTGTGGAACCAATGAAACTGGAGAATTGGGGTCCCACAGAAATGATAATAACGATGGAATCACTAAACTAGGAAACTAGCAGGTCTGGGGAACCAGTAAACTAAGAAATTAGGAAACTAGCAGGTCTGGAGAATCAGTAAACTAGGAAAATACACAGGTCTAAAAATAAAGTACCTAGGGAACTAGCAGTGAACCAATAGAAATGTAGCTGGATAACCAGCAAAAACTGGTGAGCTAATGAAACTGGGTTCTGACTGGTCATTCCTATTATTAAAATCATTCATTTGCCAAACAAGGATGCAGTTAATATAGAATTCAACACACTTCAAGCAGAATGCTGACTCCATAAAGTTGAGTTTGGCATAACTTCTAGTTAATCAGGCTAGCAAAGCAAGCCACTATAAATATTAGAGTTACAATATACAGGCTAGTAGAGCAAGCCACTAAGTATACAGTGTGTAATCAGGCTAGCAGAGCAATATTAGAGTTAGAATAGGTATAATCAGGCTAGCAGAGCAAGCCACTATGAATATTAGAGTTAGAATAGGTATACAGTGTATAATCAGGCTAGCAGAGCAAGCCACTATGAATATTAGAGTTAGAATAGAAGGCTAGCAGAGTAAGCCACTAGTTTCCTTTACTTTCTTAATATTGGCATACTGTATGCTCAATCATTGGCATAGATACTGGGAAGAACTACACTCTTCAGACATTTATATTCCATTGTTACTCTTAAACATTTTCCAATAAAATTCTTCTTTCGTGGCTTAATAAATATTGAACCAAAAACTGGAGAATAGGTTAGGTATAGGGCAATATAGTGGAGATGTATACAGTGGAACACCTCTTTTCCAACATTATATATATTTAACATTTTTAGTTTTGTTATCTTACCATAACATCTGACTCCAACATCTTCATGGTGTCCACAGTTACTTATATTCCAGTCACGTGACAAACACTGACTCAAAGAAGCTTCATTACTGGAACATCGCACATCGTCAAGATGTATACTCATACTACAAGACCCTTCCCCAAAAACAGAAGCATCAGTAGTTTCATAAGCATGGTCATACCCAAGCTGACGACATACAACATCCGAATTACTCATGTTCCAGCAATCATCACACACCATACCCCAATTAATTTTATCCAAGCTAACCTCTAAACGACCTTCGCTTGCGTTACGTCCATTCATTAGTCGTACATATATTTTGGGAAGAGGAGATCCTGAAGTAACAAGGCCTGAACCAAGGAAAATATTACTTTGCTAATTAGACAGAAACCATTATTAGGTGTGATAAGGAGTCTCCTATACTTAGTGCAATGATTAAAAATAATCTTCTATCATTTTTACTACATGTAACCAGCAGCTAAATTGATTACAAAATATCAACCTTTTTTTCTTTAGGTTAATTGCACGTAGAATACACTCAAATACTGAATAAATAGATTCTTACACAGTGAAGTATGGTTTAAAGCAGATATATACAATATAATGATAGCAAAATTTAAGGGATATACCGTATAGCAGGAAATTTCCGAGGGAAAAAATTTCGTGGTTTTCATGATTTAAATAAAACCACGAATGTTTTACACTTTTAATTTTATGGTTTAATTGAGACAGCACCGAGCTGTAAACCACGAATTTTTTTCCACGAATAAATTTGATTATTGAAAACCACGAAAATATTTCCCCTCGGAAATTTCCCGCTATACGGTAGTTCTTTGTAAAAGATGGCAAAAGATCCAGCATTGATATTAGTGTGATGGCTAATTACAACAATTTTATTATTGATAAACATCTTCATGCATAAAAAAAATAGTGGGTGGCTTCTAAGAATCATACCATCCATTAAACTGTCTCACCTAAACACATACTACTCCCAAGATCCTCCTTGGAAATGTATTTGACCCAACATTTATGAAGACCACCATTCGGAGTACCTTCTGTTCCTGTACATTGAACAGTATCCATTCTGATAGTGCTGAATAATGATGACATTAGTATACTGTGGAACATCTCTATTCTAGACACCTTGAGACAAAATAATTTATCCTGGTTAGAAGAGTGGCTGGCCTTATTTCAGAGGGTTGGATTTCTACTAATGTCAATGAACATATTCAGTGTCCTCTACACAGAGTTGCCCTCATTTCAGGGGATTGGAATAGAGAGACCTCAGTGTATACAGAGGTGTCCTCATTTCAGGGGGAGGGTTCAAATAGAGGGATTCCACTGTATACAAAGGTGTCTGAATATGGAAAAGAGGGAATCCACTGTATCATGGCTAAAGGCAGAATACTGTAAACCCATTAAGTCCAAAGAATTTCTAATGCTTATAGGCACAAGGATTTGAAGTGTCACAAGTTTGAGAAGATATTGTACCAGGCTTAGGACTTCAAAAAAAGTCCTAGTTCAGACAGGCTGGCCAAAATTGGCTAACCACAAACCCAATATGTGGCAGTGTCACACCACAGTTCTAGAATTGATGAATATAATATGTTCAAGATGAACAGTGTCCTTCATAGATGAACTGACTGTCATTCAAGTGTCCCCCCATAAATGTTCAAGATGGAACAATGTCCTTTATAAGAGAATTTAGCTATGTTCAAGATGATTTTCCAGAACAGCTGTCTGGTGTGTGGTTCTAAATACAAGCCCATGAAAGTTCATGATTTTAAGGTTGTGTAAAGACCGTCAGAATTGATTATTCTTAGCTATCTATGCAAGACTTGTTTAGGAGATGTACTGTGTTGCCAGGTTCATGGATTTATCCATAATCTGTGGATTTTTGGGACAGAAAACTGTCTGTGAATGGATCAAGGCCAAATACAGGGGCGGATCCAGAATTTTGGAAGGGGGGGGGGCTAACTGCATATGAATATTAGAGGACCCGCCCTCCTCCCCCCAGGCCAGGATGCTAAAAATGAGTAGCTACAATCTGATGATATTGTGATTATGAAGAGAATATTAATTATTGCACATAAAAAAAACAGTTAAAGGTTTATATGGTATGGCTAGATATGCTAGAACTGCAGCAGCATGCGGAAGACAAGTCCCATGGATAAAGCTTGGCACTAAGCAGGGGTGTAGACAATTGGAGGGACGAATAAGATAAAGACAAAAGAGCTGCAATTTGGCTCAAGGGGGAGGTTGCAGGAGGGGGCATATGAAGTGCGGAAGCAAAAATTTCTTTAAAATCCAAGAGGTGTAAGAGAGCAAATTAGAGTAATATTCAAATAAATATGTACACAAGGATAGGCTAGGCTCTATTTCATTTGAAGTTGGTGAATTTTATACTGAAGCATCATCACTTTGAAGCTAGTAAAACTAGCTATATTTTTGATCAAAAAACCTCCTGGCTAATTCAGGCTGCTAGCTGGCCTTAAATTCATTGGATGATTCACCTGACTTTAAAGGAGTGCTAAACCACTAACTTAGAGATTCACAGACATGGTACTAGCTACTAGCAATTAGGCAAGAAGTCAATTTTAAGCAGCTTACCTGTTAACCATTAGCTACTGTCATGGTTAAATAGTGTTTACCAAACCACTACAATGCACATCATATGCAGTTAAAAATAAAAAATAACTGAAGAATTAAGCCAGAGCCTGTTAAAATCTTGGGGCTCCTAACCACCCCTTGTCTACACCCCTGCTAAACATTGTGTCAATGAACATGTTAATTGCTAAAAGTATGTTACATCATTTTTATAACTAGCTCTCACAGTATATAAACACTAAGGAATGCACAAATGATATTTATGAATAATTGTCATTAACTAACTTGGAGGGGGGGGGGGGGGGGCTTCAGCGATCCACCACTGAAATAGTAGAGTTCTGTGGATTTTTCTACTTGTTGCTGTTTTTGTCTAATTAAGAATGAAATTTCTTTCAAAATAGTGTCCCTCTATTTCATGCACATAACACTCAATCAAACAATAATGGTTTTCAGTGTCAAAGTTTAGAAAATGGTGAAATTTTGGTTACCACAGCTTCCTGGGGAGGGAGCACCCCTACTGCACCCTCCACCTTGCAGTGGTCTTTGGCCACGAGTCCTTGTTTACTCTGTGGATTTTTTTTTAGACAGCAACCTGGCAATACTGGATGTAGCTTTTAATTAGCTATAGTTTTCAATGTAATAGATTAGCTAACTAGATTAGCTATTTAGCTGGCTAGAGCTAGCTAGCTAGCTAATATTCTAGCTACAATGTATCTCTACCTAGCTAGCTCACCTTGGCTTTCAACGATAAACAGGTAAATTAGGTTTAAAACAGCCCATACACAGCTAATTCTTGCTGATCCTTTTGTCATGGTAGGCATTTTAGCTATAACTAGATCGCTATCAAGGATGTGGTAGATCTCATCTAGGTAGGTAGCTATAGAGACCACGTGTGCTGTGTTAGAAATGTCTATAATGTAGCTAGCTACTACTCTGTTGTGCGCTAGCTAGCTATATTTTATCTATTTGGAGGGAGACTAGCTAGGTGAGCTATATTTTCTATAGCTAATGTAACAGGAACTATCTGTTGCTGTATTAATTTTAATCCTGTTGCTGCTAGCTATAACTAAGAATTATTGTAGATAGCTAGCTAGCTATTATAACTGTCTATCCATCATCTCCTTCAATACCAAGATCATCTGAAACATTGAACTGCAGTAAACTTTCAAGATGATAGCTAGTTAGACAAGCTTACAGTGTTGTCAGATTGAAGTCAGTATTGTCATTGATGATAGCTACAAGCAGATGCAAATGTTAATTATTCAACTACTCCTGTAACAGTACACAATACTAAATAGCTATGGTCAGCCAAATTATAGCACGGGATTTTGATTGATCAGGCTAAAAAAAATTTATTAAGCTTAGCTAATATATAGGCTGTGGACTTAGTGTTAGATACTGTCAATTTCTCTCTGTATTTTGTAATAATAGTGTTTTAATGTGTGCTCCTTTATCACAGTTCAGTCAGAGTAGGCCTATACTGTTTTCAGATTTAATTAGAGATTAATTGGATGTCTAAATATTAAATAGAGGCATCAGGATTGTAGCTACTTGACATCACGATCTATTATTTCGTCATATCCAAGAGCCCCTCCTATTTCAGGTAGAGGGGTTCCACTGCATAGATGTCCTCATCATTTCACAGGGGGTTAGACTGCATACAGAGGCATCCTCATTTCAGGTGGTTGGAATAGAAGGGTTCCACTGCACCTTATTTCAGCGTTGGATCAGAGGTGCTCAACTGTATAAAGAGACATTCTCCTTTTATATAGTGGGTTGGAAAAGAGGTGTTCCACTGTATACATCTCTATCCCTTTCAATAGTACTTAGCTAAGTTGTTAAGTTCCAGCTTTGACCAACAGCATGATTACTAAATTTATGTCTAGTAGCCAAATAAATAAATATCACAAATGCTTTCCAATCAATAGCATGATAAGTACAACAAAAATTAATGACAATGAACTAATTAAGATCTGATGAGAGGGTGTGAAGATTCATAGCAGGCCTAAGTCAGCTTCCTGAGGGAGTTCAGTCTGACCGTGCTGCCCTCTCTCTGAGGTGGATGAACCGCTTGATGTAGGCATTGAAGCCTTTTCCCAGAAACCAAAGTCTATTTCTTCTTCACTGTCAGAGAGTTCGGGGACAGGTTCCTCTGAAACAGGTTCATCTGCACATAATAATGGTAAGCAAAGTGAGCCCCTATCTGCATTTCCAGATAGTTCATATACTTTAAAATGATAGTATTTGTGCCATTTAAACATTGTTTACATCCTGTACACCTCCCCTATTCACGCATACCCCTCCTCCCCACCTTCCCTCCCCCAAACACACCCCCCCTCAGTCCATAGTCTCTCACCACCCTCTCCCTCCCAAGACACACACACAATCATTATTAAGTAGACATACTTTTCTTTGTGATGGAGAGTTGTTTCACCTTTACACTCTCTAGGAAGAGATCAAAGTCATCTTCTTCCTTCTGGTGAGAACTGTGGACATACAATCTTAATGATTCCAACTAGCACTGCAGAAATGATGTAACTAGCTACAACTATGATAGAATTCCTTTATTCCAGCCATCTTGGAGTAATTTAAGCGTCCTGATTACAGGGGTGGATGCATTTGGGGGGAGGGGAGGAAAGTTCTATTAATCTCAATATGGAAGTGTCCTTATTTCAGAGAGGGTCGGAATAGAGGGGTTCTAATGACAAATTCATGAACTTACGGTACAATTCTTGCTGGATACACACCCACTGCACCACGCCCCATTAATGACGTGCCACTTACCACCACAGTAGTGGTGGGTGGGAGAGAAGTGCTGGAAGGTTTGAGGGGATCAGGAAGTGTTGGATAGTTAAACGTCACATCAGATTGGTCAGCCTGCTCTATTTCCAAACTGACAGGTACCTAATATCGTAATTGAAAAGGAAGCTTACTGTGAAAAATCTTGTTATGTATGAGACATGCAAGTACTCTGCTGTTAATAAATTCAAACATGCTATTGTCTCTGCTGTGAATAGACCCTGTAGTCAATATACTCGAGTTTATTGACCCATCTCTGTCTATATTTAATAGCAGTCATTAGACAACATCTTCAAGCATTCATGAAGAGAAAGAAAGAAGAAGAAAAAAAGCCTTTTGTGAACAAAAAAAATAACCATTACAGGGAGAGGGAAGGGTATGTTAGAGAGAGGCATTTTATCTTGCTCAGTGAAAAAAAAAATTTGGTGCGGTAGGAAGCCCCTCCCCCCAAACACCCTTTGGACCTGTCTGTAAAATATCAGATTTATACAGTACAATCAGAACTTATTTGAGTTGGGATTATGAAGTTGTGGCTTTATCATTTAGAATGTGTCGTATCTATGCAGTACACTGATCACTAAACTCACTTTTGTCTTCTTTGCTCTTTTATTTGCAGCCTCTCGTTTTGCAGTGTAATAAGCCTAAAGGAAAATAATGAGATTATCCACTAAAACCATGTTCTGATAATACCAACCTCTTCTTCACGTCTCAGAGCTTCTTCTTGTCTTCTTAACTATTGGACAAGAAAGATGTGCAAAGATTATACATGACATATGATTATATAACACAGCTAGCTGTACATTATACCATTTGGAATACTATTATTAGGAACAGCCTCTAACCATCTGGGCTATAGTATGTATGTAGTAATGAATTTGAACTATGAAATTTTCTAACACATGACACTGTCGACACAGTCACACACACCTAGCTCTGTTGTATAAGACCACTCACTGTACCCATAGCACCTATTACACAGCACCACTATAGAGCTCTCCCCCTCAAACAACAACAACAACAACAACAACAACAAATTTAAAAATTATTATTATTATTATTATTATTATTATACCAATATACATTTTCAACCTCTGTAGGAGATGGCATTCTCCTGGCATTCTCTAGTTGTGAGTTCAGGAGTGCACCCCCATCAAAACAACAACACTCAGAGGCCCAATAAGTCACTATTATGATTGTGGGAAGTCATATAATAGACAACACATTCTATATTTTGCAAATAGATTGTAGTGTATAGAGGCACTGGTTTAATTACAAAGTTTAGTATTCCACCAAGTTGCTTTGAGGACAGTGAATTTATACTTGGGCTAGATTTTGGTAGGAGTAGAGGTTGCAAAGTTTATTTATAGTGGTGGTCGCCATTGGGACACAACCAATCTGTACCACACCAGTGTTCTTCCCAGGGTATTGTATAAAGTGGGTCCCTACATCTTCGATGGACACTTCCCTAGGGTAGTTAAGGCATAGTGGATCCCTATTGTCTTCGATGGACACTTCCCTAGGGTAGTTAAGGCATAGTGGATCCCTATGTCTTCAATGGACACTTCCCTAGGGTAGTTAAGGTATAGTGGGTCCCTATGTCTTCAATGGACACTTCCCTGGAGTAGTTAAGGCATAGTGGGTCCCTATGTCTTCAATGGACACTTCCCTAGGGTAGTTAAGGCATAGTGTGTCTTAGATGGACATTTCCCTAGGGTAATTAAGGGAGAGTGGGTCTCTGTCTTCAAAGGTGTACTTGAGGCATAGTAGGGTCCCTATTTGTACAATAGTGTGGGGTAAAGATTAAAGCTATGCTCTAATCTAAAAATTCAACCCATCACTATCTCCAACAGAACACTAAATAGTCTTACCTGAGCATCTCTCTCCTCGTCTAACCTTCTCTGATGCTCCACTAGCTCATTATACTCTCCATTCATCATATGTTCTTTCTCTAAATCTGTCACTACCTGTTTCTTCTTCCTGATATCAATCTACACAATACAGTAGCAACATTGAACACTGATGTGCTGTTAAGATGTGAAGTATAATTTGTGGTTATAGAAACAAATTCAATTGTAGATTAGTCTAGCATTCCAGCATATGATCGTCAAACATATACTAGCACAGCCTGACCCTCTAGCACAGCCTGACCCTCTAGCACAGCCTAACCCTCTAGCACAGTCTGACCCTATAACACAGCCTGACCCTCTAGCACAGCCTAACCCTCTAGCACAGTCTGACCCTATAACACAGCCTGACCCTCTAGCACAGTCTGACCCTTTAACTGTATTTATTGGCACAACATACCGATCTCTTTTCTGCTGTTACCAGATCTTCAAACTCAATGTTCTCTGTAGAAACCTTACTATAGAGATTTCTAGAGAATGGAAGATACAGAAACGCAGACCAAGATACAGATTATGTGCTACATTAAGGTAGTTCATTTTTTAACCTTTCGTCCGAGGGTTTACTATTGAAACACTTGGATATGGCGAACCAACAGCCTCTTCTGTTTCCATCAGAACTCATGCTACTCACTAGGTACTATAGAATGGAGTGGTTGTTTAGAGAAACAGATCAGGCCGCCAGGACATGACAAAGAGTAACTAGACACGTGACAATTAGGTCAAAGGTCAGAGTGTAAAGGTTAGATCATTCTATTGAAAGCGCACCATAGGTGAAGAATTAGTCAGCTAGAGCAATTGGTGCTATCCTTAACATGGACCGCTACCGTCACTTATGGATACCAAAGAAAACGTAAGTATAATAGTCTTTCGGGTTTTTTTAAAGTTCTAACTGATAGGGCCCTCCAAGTGACTGAGGTTTCTAGACTGGACCCTTAATTGCCCACCCCTACAGCAGTCTTACCTTTAACTATGATGAAAGCTCTGTTATATATACATATATATGCCTAAAATGGTTCTATTTTCTAGTGCTCGTGGTCAAGGAAGCAAGACCGAGTACAAAATAGTAAAAAACTGGACACCTCGAGTGACTAAAGCCTTGGAAATCTTGCCTAATGAACAAGGTATTTCCAAGCAGAATGAACAATCTTGTGCCCATGTGGGAAAGGGTACTTCTTCCAAGATTCCCAAAAGCTCTGCAGTAAGAAGAAGAGAGAGAAATGTAACTATATCTGAAGTAAACCTTAGCAACATAGGACCATCTAATGATAACATAATCTCCCTCTTGAGTACTGATGGTGAGACAAGTTATGGTGATCCTGTTAAAGGTAGTGCCAACTCAAATGAGGAGGTTAGCAGAGTTTTATGTACAGTGAAACCTCTCTATTCCTGATACCTTGGGGATAATTTTAATTCCATGCCATGTATACTGTGGTGTCCTTCATTTCAGGGGGTTGGAATAGAGGACTTCCACTGTATACAGAGGTGTCCTCATTTCAGGGGGTTGGAATAGGGGAGTTCCACTGTATACAGAGGTGTCCTCATTTCAAGGGGTTGGAATAGAGGAGTTCCACTGTATACAGAGGTGTCCTCATTTCAGGGAGTTGGAATAGAGGAGTTCCACTGTATACAGAGGTGTCCTCATTCCAGGGGGTTGGAATAGAGGAGTTCCATTGCACATAGATATTATGGAAGTATGTAGAATAACAAAAACCAGTAAATCATTTGCATATTTGACTTCAAAAATCAGTGTATAGATATCGACAGGCATATGATTTTGTGTTATGGTAAAACTTGAATTAGGGTCATAGTATAATTACTGTTGAGATTAGAAAAAGTACCAGATCTAATGAAACATTAACTTTACTCACAACTATTTCTCACTTAAGATATTCATTTTACCTCCTTTCCAGTCCAGACCATCAGAAGACAGACCTTCTTCTATTATACTGTCACGTATCCAAGAAGACAAAGAAGGTGATATTCTTAAGGGGAGAATGAAAGGACTTCTTAGTAGACTTGGTGGGAGGAGTCACGAGGAAAGTAATCGCAATAGTACCAGTGAGAAGGTTGAGGAATGGTCCAGAGTGAAAGATGGATTCAGCAACAAGGAAGGGTTGAAACAAGGAAAGTCCACTGACGGCGATTTCATGCAGGAATTTGTAGATTTTGACTCAAAAGACATTCATAGAAGTGACACTGAGGAAAATACACACTTGGGACAATCTAAGATGAGTGTGTCTTCTTTACAGAAGCTTCATGGATTATCTAAGTCAGCCATTCCGCCAGGATCTAATCACAAAGATGAAGTAAACACACCACTTACTGTAAAAACCACGCCCCTTCCTATACAAACTACTTCTAGAAAAAGAAGGAGGCAGAAGTTAGTGATGCCTCGAACTAAACGAAAGAAAAATTCTGCTGATCATGGTAATATTATATATAATTATAAAATTATAGAGATGCAAAATTATAATGCATGTGTGTCATGCTATGTACTATAGAGGATGTGGCGAATAAATTTTTGTGCATTTAATTTATATTATTGTATATGTAAAATGTTCATAAATTATGCCCCATGAAAATTTCCTGCTATACATTATTATAATATTTATAATATATCCTTGTTTCCCAAGATAGTTCCCCTTAAGCCATAGTGTGTCTCTATGTCTTCAATAGACACTTCCCAAGGCATAGTGGGTCCCTATGACACTTCCCTAGAGTAGTTAAGGCATAGTGGGTCCCTATGTCTTCAATGGACACTTCCCTAGGGTAGTTAAGGCATAGTAGGTCCCTATGTCTTCAATGTACACTTCCCTAGGGTAGTTAAGGCATAGTGGGTCCCTGTGTCTTCAATGGACACTTCCCTAGGGTAGTTAAGGCATAGTAGGTCCCTATGTCTTCAATGTACACTTCCTAGGGTAGTTAAGGCATAGTGGGTCCCTGTGTCTTCAATGGACACTTCCCTAGGGTAGTTAAGGCATAGTGGGTCCCTATGTCTTCAATAGACACTTCCCTAGGGTAGTTAAGGCATAGTGGGTCCCTGTGTCTTCAATAGACACTTCCCTAGGGTAGTTAGGGCATAGTGGGTCTCTATGTCTTCAATAGACACTTCCCTAGGGTAGTTAGGGCATAGTGGGTCCCTGTGTCTTCAATGGATACTTCCCAAGGCATAGTGGGTCCCTATGTCTTCAATTTACACTTCCCTGGAGTAGTTAAGGCATAGTGGGTCCCTATGTCTTCAATGAACACTTCCCTAGGGTAGTTAAGGCATAGTGGGTCTCTATGTCTTCAATAGACACTTCCCTAGGGTAGTTAGGGCATAGTGGGTCCCTATGTCTTCAATGGGCACTTCCCTAGGGTAGTTAGGGCATAGTGGGTCCCTGTGTCTTCAATGGACGCTTCCCTAGGGTAGTTAAGGTATAGTGGATCTCTATAAGGATAGTTAAGATACAGAACAGGTCTTAAGTAGGTGTGGGGTGGGGCTTAAACACTTTGATGTGGTCTGGAACTCCACCAACCATTATTCTTTTCATACTCTCTAGGTGAAACACAGTCACAGGTGGAAGAAGAAGACTATGCTGTAAAGCTATGGTGTCCAAAATATATCAAGAGAACTCGAAAAGACTTGAGTGAGCTGGATGTTTGCATGTCCATATACGACAAGTTCCTTAGAGAAGCTTTGTAAGTGTATTATTACAATACTAGACTTATTTCAGGGTGTTGGAATAGAGGGATTATTATACATTTCAGGAGGTTGAAATAGAGGAATTCCATTGTATACAGAGGTATCCTCTACCAGGGTGTTGGAACAGATGGATTCCACTGTATACAGAAGTATCCTCATTTCAGGAGGTTGAAATAGAGGAGTTCCAGAGGTATCTTCATACCAGGGTGTTGGTGTTCCACTGTATACAGAGGTGTCCTCATTTCAGGGGGTTGGAGTAAAGGAATTCCACTGTATACAGAGGTGTCCTCATTTCAGGGGGTTGGAGTAAAGGAATTCCACTGTGTACAGAGGTGTCCTCATTTCAGGGGGTTGGAGTAAAGGATTTCCACTGTATACAGAGGTGTCCTCATTTCAGGGGGTTGGAGTAAAGGAATTCCACTGTATACAGAGGTGTCCTCATTTCAGGGGGTTGGAGTAAAGGAATTCCACTGTATACAGAGGTGTCCTCATTTCAGGGGGTTGGAGTAAAGGAGTTCCACTGTATACAGAGGTGTCCTCATTTCAGGGGGTTGGAGTAAAGGAATTCCACTGTATACAGAGGTGTCCTCATTTCAGGGGGTTGGAATAGAGAGATTCCACTGTATACAGAGGTGTCCTCATTTCAGGGTGTTGGAATAGAGAGATTCCACTGTATACAGAGGTGTCCTCATTTGGGAGGTGGGAATAGAGGAGTTCCACTGTATACAGAGGTGTCCTCATTTCAGGGGGTTGGAATAGAGAGATTCCACTGTATACAGAGGTGTCCTCATTTGGGAGGTGGGAATAGAGGAGTTCCACTGTACTGTAGCTATAATGTAGGGAGGAGACAGATGATATTGTGGTGCAAGAGGCTCTTGTTGAACACTGGAAACAAACTCAGAAGAGAATGCTATCTAAGGTAAAGTCTATAAATTGTTTTGTCCAGAAGACTGTACATAATTAAAGTCTGTTAATAATTCATTTTTGTTTATTTATTTGTTGTTGTTTTAGGTGGAGCCTTTGAAGTAGTTTTAAGGGGAGAGATTATTTTGTATTATTATGTATAGTATTTCCATACAAGGATTCTTCTAGTAGTGTATTCAGCATCAGTGTTTTTAATTTCTTTCCTTATTTCTTTCAGATTAAAGATGTCCATCTAATGAATGCTTTGGAGAAGAGATATAAGCAGGTGCAGATCCTAGCCAGTTACATGCCACTATATTATGTATAACCCCCTTTATTACAACATTGTTATCTAGTTAGAGGTCACTAATTATTCAGACCCCTCTTTATAGATATCACTTTACAGACCCCTCTCAGGGTTTCATACAGGATTTTTTGTTTTTTGGGGATGGATGGTAATTTGCTGACCACACCCACTTTTAATCGACCACACCCATTTCAATTGGATTTTCAAATATAATTTATGTAGCTACATGCTATGGAGTCTGACCACAAGTGAAAGTGGGCATCAGCAGATTTGTCAATTTGTATCAACCCATTTAAAATTTGCTGATGAAGTAAAGATCTATAATTCCTTCTAGACATTGCCTGCTTAATAAGCTGTGATGGGAACATATGTATGTGAGGTCATGCATGGGAAACTGCAGTTATTGGACCACAATTTTCTTTCCCTTAAATATTAGGCTTAAGTTTCGCAACATAACATTGGTGACTGGGTGGTGATAATCTCCAAGAATTAACCCTTTGCTGCTCATATTAATTAGTGGTTGGTCATGTGACTTTATCTACCTAACAGAGCTTAATTTCAAAGGGCTGGAGGAGCCTAGGATAGAGGTTCTCATATTTATTGCAGTGGTTAGGCTCATTTGGGAGGTTTTAATGATAGTGTGGCTATAAGTTGTTTTTGTTGTTGTTGTTGTTGTTGTTGTTGTTGTTGTTTGTTTGTTTGTTTTTAATGATAATGATAATGATAATGATCCATAGCAGTTCTTTCATTTGTTGTTGTATTGTCATAATATCTAGGAGAAAAAGAAAGCTGGTAATCAAAGGAAGAAGTTGATGTCTGACCTCAGTGCTCTAAGGAGGTGTGGTGTTATCTTTATTTTTAATCTTTATTTCTCTGCCTTGACATCCCTCCTCAGCACACATATTCAATGTCCTTACTAGCACCTCCCTTATTCTTAACACCTATGAATTAGAATGGGGAGGTTTCACTCTAGGCAAGGATTACTATGAGGCAATGTATTGTGTAGGAGGAGTGAACTCCATGCTAGGGAGTCTGGACTCTTGCCATCTGTGGGAGAGATTAATTACTGTTGACTTACAGTAAATACCTTATCCAAATATGCTTACCCTTTGACCCTTACCCTTTCCACACACACACACACACACAAGCTAATATACGTACAGCATGTCCTTTATTAATTTTATATGACCTTTATCCATGACCACTTCCAAAGAGAATATCAGTTCTGCATAATTATACATGACCAAAAAGTTGAATCAATAAGTTGAAGACTTATATTACATTAACAATAATAGCTATCTCTCCCCCCACCCACACTGTCATGCATTCTTCTATTCTAATTCATTTCTCAGATCTAATGGAGAGTATCAGACTACCTTGGCAATAGCATCACAAGCTAAACAGATGGAAAAAGTATATAAAATATTGTAATAGGAGTTTCCCACTGCTTAGTGGAGACCTCACTGCATTCAGTCTCAGTGCCTAACTGTTATATAGTGTCCCACTGCTCAGTGAAGACCTCACTGCATTCAGTCTCAGTGCCTAACTGTTTTATACTGTCCCACTGCTCAGTGGAGACCTCACTGCATTCAGTCTCAGTGCCTAACTGTTATATACTGTCCCACTGCTCAGTGGAGACCTCACTGCATTCAGTCTGTGTCTGATGCAGAGATAGAACCCTAATAAGCCCATCCCTGTAAATAACAGGAAGTGAGGACATCCCTGTATCAGGGGACACTCAGATGTGCCCCTTTAACAGCTTCTGTAATAAAATTCCATCCCCTGAAAGAAACCATCCCTCTAACTAATCAGGACAGCAGAATGAAGAAATTCCACTGTGGTAATATAGAGACAAGTGCAGTAGAACTTTCAATAGAAGATACAGTATTGCAGAATCATCCTCCCTTGATATTTCCTTCCCCTCCCCCCCAGATGTTCCTCTATTTTCTAAGGATGAACAATTGTATATGCATATGTACAGTTATATGGACCCTATGAGACTGGCACTAGTCTACTAGTCTGTATAGTAACATATTTCCTTCCCCTCCCCCCCAGGTGTTCCTCTATTTTCTAAGGATGAACAATTGTATATGCATATGTACAGTTATATGGACCCTATGAGACTGGCACTAGTCTACTAGTCTGTATAATAAATAACAGGGGTTCCCGACAGAAAATAAAAATAGTAGCCATAATGGCTAATTTATTTAATTTTTCTTTAGCCATTTTAGCCGTACTACCATTCAATGCAGTAGAGGCCAGAAAGATTACATAAGTGGTAGAGCTTAGATTTTGGAAGGTTGCTGCAAGCTTCGGTAAAGCTATTTTGGCTAATTGTGCTTGTCCAACTGTAGCCAAAAGCTACTAGAATTAGCCAATGGCTAATTTGGCTAATGCGTGGGGAACCCCTGAGAAGCAACAGAGATATTTTGATCTTCCTCCCTAGATATCTCCTCCCCACCTTTCTAAGGATGAGCAAATTGCATATGTACAGTTGAACCTCACATAGGCTCCAACTGTCCTGGAATGTCCAGGACAGTCCTGGATTTGTTGACATTGTCCTGTGTCCTGGATTCCCCTGCCATTTGTCCTGGATGCTGGAGTAGTAGAGATAAATACTACTATACTATGTCTATAGACACTGACTGCAATAGCTATGAAAACTATACTATGTACTAGATCTGTAGTGTAGATCTGGTTGTTGCTGTCCTATGACTAGAGTGCATGCATAGTCAGCATCTTTGACAGGCTTGCTTTCAATACCATCATCAAATGCAGACTCAGAGAGGGACTATTGATTTTTGTTACGCTTAATGAATGTGGTTTTTGATGGTGTGGTTTGGGTGGGGTTAGCTATGATTTGGGCGTGATTGTTGGGTGTGGCCAGTGTCCTGGAAGTTTGAACTGGTTTTCAAAAAGTTGGAGCCTATGACCTCAGTTATATGGACCCTATGGGACTGGCACTAGTCTGTATTATATGAAGCAACAGATCAATTGATTGGAAGCAGTGTTTTCTATATAGCTAAAGGGAGTTCCACTGTACTTATTCCTCTGTGTTTGGACTGAACACAATTACCTATCCTACACTAATGCATACACATGATGTAGAGAAATGCTCTGAGGGAAGAAATTTTATCTAAAACACGTGAGCTTCGCCCTCTGATGAGTAGGATATTGACCCAGACCCAATGAGAACAGAATTATTATAGTAGCATTATACAAGAAAGTGATGATGAGCTGGAGAGGATGCTGTAACTCCTTGAAAGCATTTTCTATTTCTGTAGTCTGTAGCTGTTTTGTTATCATTTAAGGTACACAGTTTTAGTATTATGTACAGTTATATTATTTCTGTATACAAACTTTTTTTTGTGGTCAATAATAATTGGGCATGTACAAAGCAGTAATTAAATAATAGCATAACACATTATTACATTGACATATTAACTGAAATTTGTCACATAAAGTCCAGCTAGGCAGCTAGCCCACCATTACTATTTCATCCCTAGTGTATTTGATCCTTTGGACAAAAAAGTGTATTAATTAGTCATAACACACTCCCCAAGGCAAATACCTTACCCTCCCTAGGTAAAGTAAGTTAATCTGGGGTATACTCTAAGTTATTGCTGGTAGCCTTGGATGTAAACTGTCCTTGTCCTAGGGCGCCGTCCATAGAATAGGGTGGTGGGGGGTTGGGTCGAAGATATACTATTTCCAGCTAGCAGCGGGCTTGCACAATTATAGCCTCGCGACCCCTTAATTAAAGAGGTTAGATATGAGGGCGGGGTGATTATTAATTAACTATTCAGCTAGCTAAGTTATAATCAGGGAGTTATGATAGTCATTGCAGTTAGTCGCTCAGCGGTCATGTTTAAGTGGCATATTTTCCGCTGTTCGGTGGCTTGCTTTATGGTGGTGGTGCTCGCAGCTTCTCTCACTCGAGCAAGTACCAGTGTCTACAAGCAAGTGTATCCTGATATCGAGGAAGAATCACTCCACCGCTTCTGTGACTCCAGGAATGAAACCTGTCCACTTTTTATCACTTTACTGATGTCCTTTGGAGGGATATATAAAAGCAATGGAGCTATCCCTGGTATTCAGATTGCATTGGATGAGATCAACAGGAATTCAACCATGTTGCCAGGTTACAAGCTGCATTACACCCTTAAGGATTCCAATGTAAGTTCTTAATTAATAGTGTTGGGTTGGTCATTTTTTGCACAGGCTTTTACAATTCCTGGATGAGGATCATAGCTAGCTAAGGTATACTGTAAACAAGAAAGATGGAGTAGTTCACAGAAAAAAACCTGTGAAGGTCTTGATAACATAACAACAACAATGCTGTTTCACAACTATTCTTCAGAAGGTTTCAGTATGAGTCTTGGGAGGTCCTGGTCTTTGCCTGTTGAATGAATATTCATAGATGGTGGAACCGGCTAAGAAATTTTAATTCTATATGTTGTTTATGGTTCATTTATTTACAACATTCCCTAGGATTGTGTATGCAGTCTCAATGTTTAAATACCTTCCAGCTAAAATTACGAGGATGTAAACATGTTTAGGCAGTCATGTCGTAAGAGGAAGGCCCAATGGGGTTATATAAACTGACCTTAGTAGGTATTGGGGGTTAGTACCAGTTTGGGGATACAAGGTTACTTCATTACTGGGACTGTGTTGTCATTATCTCCTTTCTGCAGACATTAATGTAATAACTGCTAAATAAATGACAGGTGTGACTGTTTATTTATTTAAATCAAAACTTGTTGGATAACCATGGTTGGGAAGGTGAGGGTGGGTTGTAGGAATTGCCCAATGCTAGCATAATTTTGAGAATAATAGGCTTTCCCTAGCATGGGAGAATAATGCAGAAAATTTCAGGAGGAAGCAGGTGGAGATAGTGTGTGGGGTCTACAAAATTTACTGACTTATGACGACTTTAGTAGCTAGTTTGATGGAGAATTAAAAGCAAACTCTTTCTGCATTCAAAGCAGCCTGCTACTTTGACCCCTCAAAATGAAACCCAATAGTTCTGATATTGTCAGCCTTAAAGCTTTGATAATAATATTATTATTAACTTAAAAGTAGAGTTGCTACTTATGGCTGAGGTACAGTTTCAAAGACAAAATGATGGAGGGACCATATACATTAGCTTCCATTCTGGTCTAGTGCTTGTAAATCTATTTTATTGATACAACCTTCTTCTGCAGCTGCAGAACGTGTTTTTTCACTCACTCCTTGCTAAAGAACAACAGTGTAGATCTTTAGAAGACTATATTGAAAGCTCAATATAACTCTAGATAAATTAATGTTCACATGATAATTTCTTTCTAATTATAGCCTATGATAAGACTGATAGATAAAGAATAATAGGCAAAATAGTAAGAATAATAGGTGGAAACTGTGAGAATAACAGGCAAACTTTGTGGTATAGGAGAATAGAATAATATGCAAAAAAAAGCATAATTGGGCAACCGCTAGGGTTCAGTCCCCCTTCAATTATCTAGAAAGGAGGCCCCTCCCACCACCAGATTTTTAATTTACTCAGTCTATGCAAAAACGTTGAGAAAGTGTCACTCATTGACAATCCACAAGGACTTCATAAATTGATCATTCATGTGCACCAGATCTCCATGTACACCAATGCATAACTGACTCTCCAAAGTGAGCATGATCATGTTGAAAAGTTTGTTATGGCAAAAGAAAGTTCTTTGGTACATTTTAAAAGTTTGATTGTTGTTTCTGTAGTTATGTCACAATCAGGGTATATATTCAAACACTCAGGGGGTTGCATTTAAAGTCTTATAAGAAGTTATACAGAGAACTACATAAACATGTCTGACAAAAAAATGAACATTTGAACAGACTGAAAATGCTGCTACTAAGATACTTGTTTGTTTTTAAAATAAGGCTAAAGGTTATATAAATAAATAATTTAGCACAAAGTTAATGGTTGTATAGGGACATTCATCTACTCGTATTAATTACATAGTTAAAGGTGTGAGCCCCACCCCCAAAAGTCCTTATTGATTATGCAGTAGGTAGAATGCTTCATTGATGATGCAGCTGTGCTCAAAAAGACAGGAAATGGGGCTCTCTTTATATTAATGAGCCCACACAATCAGAAATGGAAAGGGTGTGGTCTTTTTGACTATTACTATCTACCTGTGTGAGTGTCTTAAGGCTTCTTTAACCTCTTCTGAAATGGATTAGAAGTATTGGACCTATAGGCAAAAATCTACAATTATAGGAATAATTATAAGAGAGATATTGGAAATAAAATTATACCTAGACCCCTAGCCCTTGCCCATAGCCCAGGTAACTGTGTATATACCCCAGGAATAATGGAAATACATTAAATAATCAGCTTTGAAAAGGTTAATAATGTAAAAATAACACATCTTTCAGACTATTCTCCCACAGTTCTGTTATAATAATGAGTTATTACTGTAATGCTATAATATATAGTTCTAATAATAACTTTTTTCCTAATAATAATTCCCTTAGGTATAGATAATATTATGACATAATGATTATTACTACAGTGCAGCAGAGAAGTCTCACTCTCGTCATTCTACACTCAGATGTTTCAGCCTCCCGTCAAACTGGGTGTGATTGGATCAGGCTGTTCTGTGGCTACAGAACCAACTGCTGAAGCTGTTTATTATTTTAACTTAACCCAGGTAACTGTGTACCCAGGAATAATGATACATTTGGACAAATTTCATGTACCTAGTCCTCATGCATGTTCAATGATGTACACTATTAGATACAATTCATGTAGTCTTCATGCATGTACAATAATGGATGTATTTGGACACAGTTCATGTAGTCCTCATGTAGGGTAGAATGTCCTTGACTTAATTAAGTTATAAAAAATTATTAATGTAAATGCCTTTATTTTAGCTGGATTAAAATTTGGCGACTTTGGTATAGAGATATTTTGCAGGAATTTATTTTATCGGTTAGCTAAGACAATTTACGTATAATTATCATAATAATTCAAAGTGCTGTACTGCAATAGTCAGTGATAATTCTCCACAATATCATTTTCAGCTGCATATCAGTCAATTCTGGCTCTTAATTGGTCATCATATACTAGGTAAGTACCACTTTTTTATCTTTGCTTTGGTTGGGCAACAGCAGCATTAGCAGCCTCTTCTGTACCATTTTATAGTATAGGAAGCAATGGGTCAGGGCAACACTAGCCCTTTTCAAAAACCTAAGTACATAATGCAGTATAGACATGCTCCAGGCAGCTGCACCAGTGCACAAGCAAATGTTGTACAATCCAATTATAGCAACTTGATTTTGGCAGATAAGATAGCAGGATGTTATTTTAGCGGTTGTAACTCACTCACTAAACTTGCCAAAATTAATTCCTAGCTAAAATAAAGGCATTTACAGTATATAAACTCTAGAAGTATATCTCAACCTTATATCATTAACCTTCACAGAGGACTCTTACTCCTATAAATTTAACTGTTTTAGCTACCAAATTTAGCTCCTTTCTTAATGGTCCATTCAGGTCCCTCCCCTAAGTCCAAAAATAACCAAGATAGCAAAATAATAACTCAAAGTGTGTACACTCCACTCCACCCCCACCCCCCCACCCCCCATCCTCCACCGTTCACCCCTTAATAATTTGGTAGGTGTCTACTATAAAAGGTTAACTTCCATTTTTTTGCTGCTCTCAGGGTAACAAGGTGGCCATATTGAGTGGCAGAATGAGTGGCATTGTAGTATACTGTGTTTGAAGAGGTAGTTTGTTGTTTGGAGGGGAAAAACATCTATTATGTAAATGCTAGATAGAGTAGTGTATTATCGTAGTGATACTGTAACGAATAACCTTATCAAGTTTAATTACTATAATAAACATAACATTAGGAAAGCTACATTGCTATAAACACAACAGTGTACATTATTAATACAGTATCTCTAAGTGCCTAACTACTGTGATGCCAACTTTTAAATGCCATACACACAGCCACAGTGAGCCAAATAAATATCCACTTAGGATTGTAATGTTATAATGAAGTGAAGAAGATGGTTATATAGGAGGACTACGATAAAAAATATCTGTCACCTACAATAAAAAATATAATGGTATGATCAATAGTCTTGACATAGTAGAGTGAGTCATAATAATGCTACTAAATAGACATAGCTACCATTATTATTGTTCATTGTATTTTCATATGATAAATTTTCATGATTGTAGCTAAATTTCTATTTTCAACATCAATTCATACTCTAATATTATTTAGAAATAAATTTACTACTGTACTTACTTCATATGCAGTTTTGTGTTTAATTAGAACAAACTAACAGATAGCAAGTAAATATAGTTCTCTAAAATTTTTGGATGTCATCCATCAAGGTGGCCAGCAATTAAAGCTTAAGAATGCTCTGTCAATGCAAACTAACTACTGTCCCTAAGCATCTGCTAGGCAGGAAAAACTAATGTAACACATCAGTTAACAGCATAGCAACTCTTCATTTGCTGTTTCCTTTTACAACTCAAGATGGCGCTTACCTTGAATTCAAATCGTGCGAGCAATCGAACAACCTCTATAGATTATGTGATTTTCACATAAATGCCCCTATTTTAATAGCAGGGGCTGGTCCAGGGGGGTGAATAGGGTGACATGTCACCCCCCCTCCTCTTAATTTTAATGATATTCATATGGGGGAAATGGACAAGAAAAGTCACAAACTTCTATAGAGTACTGGAAACCACACCATGAAAGTCAAAAAGTGGGCATGGCAACCATAAATTCTCACTTGAAAATTTTTAAGAATTTTCTGGATCTGCCACTGAATAGAGGTATACTTTATAAAGTTAGTAGGTATTGTATACTTTATAAAGTTAAAGTATAGAGGTATTGTACACTTTATAAAGTAGAGGCCTACTTTATGTAAAGTAGACAAATAACACTAAGTAGATTTTTGACACAAACACATGTAGTTCACACACACACACACACACACACACACACACACACACACACACACACACACACACACACACACACACACACACACACACTTTTACTACTGAGCTTAAGTAATATTGTGGGTACATAATTTCAGTGGATTCCAGTATATTTTTGCTATCTTGATCATATAGCCAAGCTAACCCACTTTGAAGGTAATAAATTTGATTTACCATTACCATTAATTTATATTTTTGAGCCACAATATCCTCCTCTTTGACCTCTATAATGCAGCTTAACATGATGAAATTTGACTATTCAAATGAGGACATATTACTCTATTTCTTATAGTTGTCCTGTATTTCGAATTCTCCTGCACTGTCCAACAGGGTCCAGTATAAAACTCACTTCCAGCTGTTGGCTTCTGAGATATTTATGGCATATGGGTTTTTCGGCATTGTCAAGAAGTTTGGTTGGCAGAGAGTGGCCATTATAGCTCAAGACGAAACTCTATTCACCAATGTACGGTGAAATCCCTGTATTTCAACCCCTTGCAATGAGATACCGATGCTTGGATATGTCCAGTTTGTGCATCTCCTGAAATTAGACCACTCCTCCAATGATGCCCAGAGGTGTCTGGAATAAAGGTTCCACTGTATATTTGAGCTCCCAATAATATTCCTCTAGCATCCATGATCTGTTTGTTTGTGGAAAAGTGTGTTGGAAAACTGATCATATAGTGGTGTCTATAGCTATAACTATATCTAGGCTACAAGTTTTGGAACTCAATTTGCTAACAGTATGGTGGTACCTCTTATTCCAGACACCCTGGTGAAAATAAAAGTGTCCTATTTAGAAGGAATGTAATCCCATACAGGCTGTTATTTGAGACACATAATGTCCTTAATACAGTGGATGTATATCATTTCAGGGGGTTGGGATAATGGTTCTGGTTACATGTTTTGGTATAATATACACAGTAAGGAATGCATTGGAGAAAAAATACCTTAATTTCACTCACTTTATTTCTCAGTAGGCAAAAAATGAGAGAGTGGATCTTGACATTATCAAATTGACCTCAGCCTGAGTGAAAAAATTGTAAATTACATAGTTATAATTATTTCTGAGATCAAAAATAGGAACCTTAGAAATATCCAAGTTAGCTACTTAATCTAACCTATAGTTCCACTAATTCAAGGACACTTTCACTCTATATAAATTACTCTATTTCTAAAGGTTATGGATCTTGTTGCTGAGCAACTGAGAGCTCATAATATCAGCTACACAAAAACACTATTTTCCACAAAGGATGGTGTGATGGCTCTTGGTGACAGACTCTTTGTAAGTTCACAGACTTTGAATCTACCAATATCCTTTTTATATTTAATTAATTATAGTGGGACCTCTTTATTCCAACTCTAAAATCTCTGTAAACTTCTCTATTCCAACCCCCTAAAATGAGGACACCTATGTATATATGTGGAACCAACCCCCAGAGTTGAGGATATATGTAAAACTACAACCCCTGAAATGAGGCCACCCCTATAATTAATAGTCTGTCCCAAGGTGTCCAGGATAGAGATGCTCCACCCCTTAATATGGCCAACAGGGGCGATAATATATAGCCCAGGAGCAGAAGATATGATGATAATACCTTTAAAATGCCGATATTGTACATGGCTATTAGAAAGATTTTGTTTTTGTATACTATAGGACCCAGAAGCTAGGATATTTCTACTCTCCATGTATCATATTCATGCCAGGGAACTATTATGTCAAGTAAGTATATGTAGCCATGCATTACAAGGTGTCAACAACAGCTGTAGACCTGTATAGTGCTATTTTGCTACTTTCCAATTTTCCCTGTTGTGTGTGCTCCAGATTTTACATTTTGTGCTTAATTTTTAAACACAATAAGGCGGCCTCCAACCCTTGAGTGAATAACTTCAGTATAAAAATTAGCTCACTTTTGTATTTTATGGCAAATTCTAGTTTTATGACATGCACTGAATCTAACTTACCGTAAACAAAAATCATGAATTAACTTACATTAAACTTACTGTATTTATTTGAGGAATATGTACTGCTTTGGACAACTCTTTAAGCCTGTTATTTCATAGCAGTTAGCTAGCTAGTTCAATTTTGATATTGAATATTCCTATTTATAGATGTATTATTTGAGGAATATGAACTGCTTTGGACAACTCTTTAAGCCTGTTATTTCATAGCAGTTAGCTAGCTAGTTCAATTTTGATATTGAATATTCCTATTTATAGATGTATATCCATATAAATATATGCTCTGTAATAATAACTAAAAATGATAGCAAATCAAATAAAATATTTGAGCCAGTGCTAAGGAATCAGTTTGATTTAGCCTCACCTTGCAGCTATAATTAGCTCCCACTCAAGTCAAACATGTTTACATGCTTTACCCAGCAACGCCAACAAAAATTAACCTGGTCACAACAACAACAACAACAACAACAAATACAACAACAACAACAACAACAATCTTTAGCTATGAATTTGGATTGAATATTGGGGGAGTTAACTTTTAATAACACAACTTTCAGATTCTTGACATAAGCACTGTCACTTGACAAAACTATGCCAGGTTCTGGGTACTTCAAGAAAACATCTTTAACTGAGCTAGACTAAAATTAGTTTTTTGGACTATAATCTCAGATTTTGCTTGTAATTTTATAGGCACAGCAACAGAACATACGCTACCCAAAGTACCAGTTTATTGGAAATGGATGGTATGAAGACAAATGGTGGGTAGGAGATGAAGAGACTCAAGAGGATCTTCTGAGGGAGCATCAATGCAGTGTGGCTGACAGAGAAAGTGTGCTACCATTTATGTTGACTGTAACTCTGGATGAATCTCTGAAGAATTACTCTAAAGTTGTCGATAGTGGAATTGTAAGTCTCTAGAAGAGATAATAATATTGTAGAGAGATAAAATAAAAACTTGTTTAGTTAATCATTGGTCAGAAATTGTTTATACGTAGTCAGTAGAGAAGTATCTCCATTGATACTAACTGTGCATCCTCTATGGAGAGATTTTATGGAAACTTTGAGATATGTATGAGCATACTCACAAATGAGTGTCATTTTAGTCTATCCAGTTTAGTTCATAGTTCAGTTACATAGCAAAATATTGCTTTGGAATTGATAGCCTAATAAAGGCTCTTATTGGCAAAAGAAAGAGACTAAGAGTGGAACCCCTCCATTCCAGCCTACCTCTGTACACACTTCTATTCCAACCCATAAAGAAGGGCTTACTCTTTTCATAATTACAGTATGCTTCTCTCTATTCGGGACACCTTGGGACAAATTAAAGTGTCCTGGTAAGAGTGGTGGCTTTCATTTCAGGGAATGAAGTTTCATTAAAGTTAATATAATTATATGATATATTGAAGTGTCCTTAATGCAAAGGTGTCCTCATTTTAGGGAGTTGAAACAAAGATGCCACTTTTTATGATGTTAGCCTTAGTTTTATTATGACAATTGGTTGGAATTATGTATAGGAACTATCTTAGTTTTGTGTGAATATCTTTCTTTTTTCCTATCTACAGAATGGATCTAGGTTTTATGAGAATTATGACCACCTAATAAATACATCCACACTAGAACCTCGTCTTGAACCTTTGATATACACTCAGCAGTGCTATGATGCTACATGGGTACTAGCACATGCCCTAAACACCACTCTGACAGGTAAATTAATGGGTACACATGATTCTCCTTATGAACAAGGTGCAGTGTCCTTAATACAGGGTATGTCCTTATTTCAAGGAATGGAAAAGAGGGGTGGGTGTCCTCACTTCAGGGGATTGGAATAGAGGGGTTTCCACTCTATACAGTCCTTATTTCAGGAAGTTCTTCCTTTGTATTTTATTTCTGTAATGATAATTTTACACAGCACTGATAGACAACGAGACTCTAAATGAACAATTCCGACAGTTCAATTCTGATTTGGGTCCAAATGATAGATTTGGCTTACATCACTTCACCTACAACAACTCAGCCATGTTGGACATGATATTTAATAGCATTAGAGACATAGACTTCATTGGATTAACTGTAAGTTATAAAGTAATCTCATAATATTACTTAACTCCTTGGATGCTGATGGATAAATGCAGGGACATATCAGGTTCAGTGAAGATGGAGTAAAGAAAATTCAATTTGTTCTGGTAGAGCAGTACAGAATTGATGAAGAAAGTGAGACAATATCAGTATTATAGTTTATAATGATAACATCTTGAATGCATGTACAGTGGAATTTTTCTATTCCAATCCTCTGAAATATACAGTAAAACCCCTTTCATTCCAGCTCCCTAAAATGAGGGCACCTTTATAAACAGTGGAACCCCTCTATTCCAACCTCCTGAAATGAGGACACACATACAGTGGAACTCCTCTATTTCAGTCCCCTGAAATGAGGACACCTCTGCATACAGTGGAACTCCCCTGAAATGAGGACACCTCTGTATACAGTAGTAGAACTCCTCTATTCCAGTCCCCTGAAATGAGGACACTTTGTCACCTTGCATATTATATAACTAGAACTTCACTTCCATAAATGGGGTATCAAGAATAGAGCAAAATTCAGAATAGGTGTCTAGAATCTAAAATATATTATATAAAAGTTCACTCTGGTGTCTAAATATAAGTTAAACAATATACACAGTACATAGATCCAACCTTAAATATACAGTAGAACATCTCTTATTTAGGACACTTTAGGAGTTAGGACAAATTAAACTGATTGGAGGGATGCTTTCATTTCAGGGAGTGAAGCTTAATAACTTGGAACATATTTTAAGTGTCCTTTATACAGAGGTGGTGTCCTCATCTCAGAGGTTGGAGTAGAGATTGGCTTGCTGTCTCAGTTATTGTGGCCATTCAGGGTTAAAAGTATTATTCGTTCTTGCAGATAATACAATAAAGAAGATGTATGTAGGTTTGGTTGACATCACTAATACAAGTGAGCTGATATTCTCATATGAAGAAAGTGTAGGTGATACAAATTTATGGCAACGTGAGTCTATTGACTGAACAGTTTGTGGTCAGAATGGATCTGTTAATGATTGAAATAGCTAAGACTTTGTGCACTTAAAACATTTATTTCTATTAGGCATTTATGACAGGTTCTAGGAACTGGCCAAACTGATAATAGAGTGTCCTGATTTGATTCATCTACAGTGTCAGCTTGTTGTGTAAGAATACTTTCACAGAGAATGGATAGTTTAAGTTAAAATGATGGAACTTATTTCTGCATAACTATAGTTATTGGAACATGAAGTCTCTATTTGGGGTACATATATAGATAGGGAGTAAATATTATTGAACTTCATTTTATCCCCCAAGAAATAAAGACACCCTTGCATTATGAATACAGTCTTAAACAGTAATGAGGACGCTTTATTTAAATCAACTAATTCAGATGAACAAATTCAGGACACTGCTAATTCTGGGCATTCTGATGAACAAATTCAGGACACTTTATGATGGTAATTCATGACGATATATAGTACTTCAGGACACTTTATGGGTGATGGTAGATGAACCAATTCAGGACATTCTATGACAAAAGCAAGACATAATAATATCAGTATATATTATACTCACACAGATGGAGAGATACCATATGATGGGGTGCATAAATCAGCTCACGTCACCATTCAGACTGCCGTGACAGTACTCTATTCAATGTTAGCTTTGGCTGGTCTAGTCTTCAGTGTGGTATGCCTTGTCTTCAACTTCATGGCGAGGAATTCAAGGTTGTTTCTTTGATAATCGTGCAATGTTACTATATATTGGCTTCCTTTCACATCATAGATCTGGTTAATATCACTCTCACTTCATTTTCACTGCATTGATTTCCAAAATTATTGTATATATAGCACAAAAATTTAATGAAAGTAGCTAATAATATAAGGTCATAGTACAACAGCTACAACTACTGAGATGAGTGTAAACAAAATGCCTTGAGAATGATTGAATGTATCCTCCTCTTGATTATATATAATAAGACAAATTCATAAAATTTGAGAATATTCCATCTTGTGGACATTTGCTATGTTCATAAGTTGAGAATTTCCCTTCCATAGCTATACATATTATCCATTAATTCATAGGAGAAAGTTTTGAAATTGTGATGTTTCAAGAATAAAGAGTTCTACTCCTTGTATTTCCTTGGAAATGTATAATAATAGGACAGCTTTAAGGTCCCAAAGCATCATTCTTATTAATAGCTACAACAATATCATGTTTGTTTTTTTTCTTCCATGGTAGATTAATGAAACTCAGCAGTCCAAAGTTGAACTATCTGATACTGGCAGGAGCTACTATTCTATATATTAACATTTTCTTCTTTATAATACCAACAACTAATCCTAGTACAGTTACTGTTCTCTGCAATGTAAGCAAAAAATGTAGCTATTGAGATTTTTAATTTTTCCCTAACAGAAATTGTTATGATAGCTCAAAGATATTCTAAAATCAGTACACATATACCAATCAGCTTTATAGTGGAACTTCTCTATTCCAATACCTGAAATAAGGACATGCACTTTATACAATAGTCTATTCCAATCCCCTGAAATGAGGACACATGCAACTCCTCTATTCCAGCCCCCTAAAATGAGGACACCCCTATTACAGTGCAACTCCTCTATTCCAACCCCCTGAAATCAGAGCACCCTTGTATTAGGGATACGTACTTGAATATGTCTCAAGTAACAGTTTGTGTCCTTGCATGTAACAGTGAACTTAGCCAGATTTACTGCACACTGTATGACATGTTAGATTGTTCTATCATTATCAGTTGCTTCATGCATGTTCTATGTCTAGATAACCCCATGGTTATCTTCTATTGGTTCCTCTCTCTGCTTTGGAACTATCATTATGAAGATGGGAAGGATCTTTTACATTTTTAATAATGTCATGTCCACCGCTGTCAAGAAGGTTAGATAATAGCTATCAACATATTATTAAGACTGGATAGGAAAGGATAATATTAACAACAACAATGTATACACAATGAATCAACAACAATAAACATAGATAACAAACTATCAACAAGGAATAAACAACAATGAATGCACAATAACAAACTTCAGTGCATGGAACTCCTCTATTCTATTCCAACCCCCTGAAATGAGGATACCTCTGTATACAGTAAAACCCAACTCCCTGAAATGAGGCCATCTCTGAATATAGTGGAACCACTCTATTCCAACACCCTGAAATAAGGATACTTAAGGACACTTGGATGTGTCCCAAATAACAGGTTGTGAGTTAGTATAATGGAACTTCACTCCCTGAAATGAGGCCACCCCTCTAACCAGGACACTATTGTTTGTCACAAAAGGTAGAGAGGTTTCATGTCATTCATCTCTACATTCTTCCTTTATTACTAACTTCTCCTACATCTATGCTCTTACATAACTTTCTTGATCACAGACTATACATGACTGGATGTTGGCTATTGGTGTAGTCATCCTAGTGACCATAGATGTCCTTATCCTTGGTGTCTACTCTATTGTGGATAGGAATAATCTGGACGCTGTCTCTGTAGTCAATAGAGAAAGAACTCAGGATGAAAAAGGAGTATGTTCATGATTATTTTGCAGAATGTTTGAATGAATTGGTATCTGGATTGGAGAGTTATTTATAGTTATATAGAAGCTCCACCTCTGAAATAAGGACAACCTCTGTACAAAGGACAATTAAAAATTGGCCATCTGTTATTATAGGGATGTCAATTATAGAGGTTTCATTACTATAGGGATGTCATTATTATAAGAGTGGGGGGTGTCCTTATTATAGAAACATCCTTATAGGGTGTCCTTATTATGGGTTGGTATAATTACCCTTATTTTGAGGGGTTGAAATAGATTGAATAATAATAATTATGTATACACTATTACTGTCATTGTCTATTTGATTAATCAAGGTACTTGGGATCATAACCAACTACTATATCTACATCTGTGATAGTTCAAGCTGGAGAATAACATCAATCATCCTTAATGGAATCAAAGTCCTCCTTCAAATAGTAGCTCTCATCTTCGCCTTTTCCATCCGAAAAGTCAACGTCAAAGGTCTTGACGACTCTCAGTTTGTCATAGCTGCAGTCTATTTCACTAGTATTTTTTGGGCTGTTATAATGGTTACCTCCATCTCCTTGAGGGAGTACAAGAATGCTGCTGCCATTGTCTATTCCACTGGATTCTTCATAAGTACTACAGTTATTCTGCTGTTGATATTTGTGCCAAAGGTAAGTGCAAGTTTTAATGCAATAATAGAAGAGCTGTCAGCTCTACTGAATTGACAGAAGACTGCTGTTTTAGATCTAGCTACAGTGGAAGCTCTCTATTCTGGACATCCTAGGATACATTTCAGGGATATAAAGTAATGAAGTTTTACTGTATGCAGAGGTGTCCTCATTTCAGGGGGAAATTCACTGTATACAGAAGTGTCCTCATTTTTCAGAAGAAGGTTTCTACTGTAATAAATGTATCCTCATTCCAGGGGGTTGGGTTCCACTGTAATAAATGTATCCTCATTCCAGGGGGTTGGGTTCCACTGTAATAAATGTATCCTCATTCCAGGGGGTTGGGTTCCACTGTATACAGAAGTGTCCTCATTTTTGAGGGTTGGAATAGATGAATTGTCCTCATTTCAGGTGGTTGGAATGGAAAGATTCCACTGTATACATAGATTCAGGAGGTTGGAATAGAGATGTTCCACTGTTTACAGAGATGTCTTCACTTCAGGGGATTGAAATAAAGGAATTTCACTGATACAGAGGTGTCCTCATTTCAGAGGGTTGAGATAGAGAGGTTCCATTGTATATAGGAATGTCTTCATTACAGGGGGTTGGTTCCTCTGTAATAGTTACTCTGTAGCTTTTGCTATAATAATTATTATTATCACAGATGGTGACCCTCTATCGTGACCCCAAGGGAGAAAAGATCTTCAAGAATGTTATTCCTAAATGTGAAATAGCTACAGATTCTCAACTAAAGGAGAAGCAAGAACTCAACAGACGAACTTCACTCCCTGATTACCTGCACTCAGAAAATGCTCATCAACAGAGAGTAGAAGAATTCCAATTAGATTTGGTACATTAAACAAACTCTTCTTCACATTTTCATACGATATTGAATAGTCTCTGTTATGGGACCACCATTGTATACCTCTGTATTCAAGTCCTCTCTCAGTGAAACATGAATACAGTAGAATCAAGTCTACAGTTCTTTAGTGGAACCCCTCTATTTCAACCCCCCTGAAATGAGGACACCTATTCCAACCCTTTTAAAAAAGGACACCTCTGAAATATGGACATCCCTTTAATCAGGACACTTAAAGTTGTCCCAATATTTCTTGAATGGAGAGACTTCACTGTATAATCATAATTATTATCATTGTGATTGTTGTAGAATGTCAGCCAGGTATTGAAAGCAACCGATCCAAAGTCAAATGACGAATTTCCTGTTTCTAGGGCTAATCGAAAGCCTAAGAAACGAATCAATAAAGGCATGACACTATCCATATTCGCTACGTCTTTACAACCTACTATCAAGGAATAAAAACTTTCTATCATGGAAGATACTGAACAATATTAATATTATGTATTATAGATCCAGAAATAATATAATGTGTAGTTCAATAGAAGCAATAATTATTTTTTTAAGAGATAAAATCAATTGGAACCTCTCACTTTGGAATAAATTAAAGTGTCCTGATTAAAGGGGTGGTCAAATTTTAGGGGGTAAAGTTCTACTAATGTCAAGTTAATACACATGCTGTTATAGGAGACACATCCAAGTGTCCTTAATGTAAAGTGTCGGGTGTCAGAGGTTTGGAATAGAGGGTTCTACCTCGATCACTTTGTAACAATATTAGTGAAGTTAGACATTTTCAAGCCCATATTCAAGAATAGCTAACTAGCTGAGGTTATTCTTACCTACAAGTATACCTCATATTGTACAATGATGGGATGGATAGCTATGCTTTGTTAGGCATGCTGTGTCCGTTCATTAAATGGAAAACTCACTCCTATCTATATAATGTTCTGCTTGTTTCTGGATAATCTAATAGCAGGAAGGATGTTAATGATTGACTAACCAGCCATGGCATTCCTGTAACTACTGTAATGATAAGCAAATAGCTAGCTATTTCCTAGAAACCTAGATATTAGAGGAATTATCTCAGTTATTATTAGGGCTAATTGCATAAGTACATAAGTGTAATAACTCTAGTTACAGTCTAGCTACAATCTTTTTGTTCCAACTGTAGCTAAATCATTTAATTTTGTAGATCAAAATTATAGTTCAGCTACTTAACCACAAAACCATAAATATTTGAGTGATATCACTACAATAAGTACTTTAATGAATGTACCCATACCATAATGCAGAAACCATATGTTTAACATTATCTTGAAATGTAGCTACTACAGTCAAGGAAATAACCATAACCATGGGTTTGGGTAATGGTAAAGAATGAATCACCGGATCATTATTATTATTATCTGAGTGTGTATTGAACTGCTGTATCAGTTATGACATTATTCCACCATGCTGCTCAATTTTGTATCATGGATAGCCAAGAATATAAACTATAGTCTGTTCACCTTGCACCACTTTGACCTCGAATAACTTCCTGGTACTTTTAGCTATGAATATGATTCAAACACCATTCTGCTCAGCTTAAAAACCCGGAAACGTCCAAATATAACATTACAGAATAAAATCAGTGGAAACTGCTCAACCGGCATAGCCCATACATCTCTATGGGCATACCAGCCACCACAAGGAATGTGTTAACCCTTTCGCTACACTAATTTTCGATTTTTTTTGGATTTGGCATTGGTCGTCACTAGGTGCCGGCGCCCCAGGCAGCAAAAGGTCGCGCAGGTTAGCGTGACGTCATGCTGGCGGCTAGCAGATCAAGGCAGAAAGAATGAGCTCCTTGGAGACTCTTGCTGGCCTGCTTATGGCCTCTCTCACACCGACGATCCTCTACGGCACTGCCCCATGCACTATGCCACTCTCCTTTTCTTTTCATTTTTTTTTTTTTTTTTTTTTTAAAGTCCATATAAAGCCAACATCAAAGGAAGATCAAAGGCAGCTCCTCCCTGTGGTCAAACATCTGAGAACTGACGGACCACAACCCATTGTTCTGACTTCCGATACCGACAGTCAAAGGTTGGCGGCAGGAGGACGTCCTGGTGCCGACGGGGTCCGAGTAACGGACGGTTGAAAAGTGTGTAAAATTACACTCTTTTGGGAGCGAAAGGGGTAACGGACGGTTGAAAAGTGTGTAAAATTACACTCTTTTGGGAGCGAAAGGGTTAATTCATGATGTAACCGCGCGCATAGAATCAAAATAATTGCGTGAATAATTGCGTGCAAGGATAATGTTGTTATTGGTCTTTGTTGTTGCTCTTTGACTTGGAATTTGTACACTGCAGTGAGAAAACATCATAATGAAGTGTTACTGCATTCATTGCAGGTTACCCCAAAACATCCTGATCATCTTATTGAAAAAGAGCTAGAGCTATTATAAGAAAATGCTCAAGTTATTATAATAATAAAGTGATACCATAGTAACATGTACTGAGCATGCTTATAGAACAAAAATAACATAACTTACGTGTATGATGTACATAAGATACATGATGCTACATGATACATAATAATAATAATAATAGTGATAAATGCCTGATGAAAATTGTTTTTTTCGATACTCCTCCTCACTTGCTATCAGGCATGGATCGAACTCCAGCCATGTATCGGAGCTTTGCAAAATGATTATGAGGAAGTCCTTTTGTCAGCATGTCTGCAATCATATCTCCAGTTGGACAGTATGTTAGTTTTACAATTCCATTGCTAACAAGTTCACGGATGAAATGAAACTTTATGTCAATGTGTTTTGTACGTCCATGAAACTGTGGATTTTTTGTCATTTGGATAGCTGACTGGTTATCCTCCAAAACTGTAAGCTCTTTCATTGGATGGCCACAAAGCTCTGCTATTAATACTCTCATCCATGCAGCTTCTTGTCCAGCACTAGCAAGAGCTATGTATTCTGCCTCTGCAGTTGACAGTGCTACACTGGACTGCTTTTTGCTGCGCCAACTCACAGAACCTCCACCAATCAAGAAGAGATAGCCAGATGTGGATTTTCGGTCATCCAGATCTCCACCCCAATCCGAGTCAGAATAGCCAACACATGTGCCTGAATCTTGTCTGCTATAGAGTAGACCCAAATTGTATGTACCTCTCAGGTATCGCATTATTCGTTTAACTGCAGTCCAGTGCATGTTGGTTGGATAAGATGCAAACTTAGCTATGTTGCTCACTGCGAATGCTATATCAGGTCGAGTTGCAACCGACAAATACAGGAGACTACCAACTGCTGATTGATACATTTTCTGATCAGTATTCTCCTCACCTTCAGTAGTTTTTACTAGTTTTATGCTGGTGTCAACTGGAGTTTTCACTGGCTTAGCATTCTCCATGCCAAACTTCCGAAGAAGATTGTCAGTATAAGTAGGTTGACCAATCCAGACTTCATTTGTTTCGTCATTATGAATGATCTGCATTCCGAGAAAGTATTGAAGCCTTCCCATATCTTTGATGTTAAAATGCTTGGCAAGAGACTGCTTGACCTCATTTAGTCGCTTTTTACTCATTGCTGCAAGTACGATATCATCAACATACACTCCCATGTAAAATGTTTCTCCCGCTGAAGCTTTGTAGATACAAGGATCACTATTAGCTTGAACAAAACCCATCTTCTTGAGTTGACTGTCCAGAACTGAATTCCAACAGCGTGGAGATTGTTTTAACCCATAAATACTTTTCTTCAACCTACACACTAGATGCTCTTGACCTTCAACAATGAAGCCTTTTGGTTGCCGCATGAACACCTCCTCCTCAAGTTTTCCATTGAGGAAAGCAGTGGTAACGTCAATCTGATGTAACTTTAGCCCATTTTGTACAGCAACTGCAATCAAGGTACGAAGTGACTCAAGCCTAACTACTGGACAGAAAGTTTCATCATAGTCAGTACCAAACTTTTGAGAGAAACCTTGAGCTACAAGACGAGCCTTGTAGCGCTCCACAGAACCATCAGCAGCAGTTTTTATCTTAAAAACCCACTTACTTCCAACAGGACTTCGATCTTTTGGCAACTCTACCAACTCATAAACATCATTTTCCCTGAGAGATTTCATCTCATTTTCCATAGCTTCATACCATCTCTCTTTATCAGGACCAGCAATAGCTTCTTCCAGAGTAGTTGGCTCCTCCAACTGAGCATTAGTGACATTCACTCTTACTCCATAAAAATCTGGAGGTCGTCTCACTCGTTGTGAGCATCTAGCAACTGGTTCTACTATTGCTTCAGACATATCACTGTCCTGATTATCACAGATGATTTCATGATCGGTAGCATACTCCAACTCCACATACTGCTTCTTCTCCTCACCAGTCAGTTCTCGTCCAACTTCATATTTCTTTTCATTGAAAAGAACGTCTCGGCTGTATATCACTCGTCCTCGATCAGGGTCGTAAAGTCTGTACCCTTTAACCAACTCCCCATAGCCCAGAAAAATGCATTTTCTTGACTTTGATTCCAACTTTTTCCTTTCATCTTTAGCAACATGAGCATATGCATCACATCCAAACACACGTAGATGCTTGATTTTGGGTTTTTTCTTCATCCAGGCTTCATATGGGGTCATATTTTGGAGAGCTATAGTTGGACTTCGGTTACGCAAGTAAACTGCTGTAGACACAGCTTCTGCCCAAAAACTATGAGGCAAGTTGGCATCAACAAGCATAGAACGAACAGTCTCCATTATGGTACGATTCATGCGCTCAGCAACACCATTCTGTTCAGGTGTTTTCGGAACTGTATACTCATGACGTATACCCTCAGACTGCAAGTAGTTATTGAACTCAGTGGATACATATTCACCCCCATTGTCTGAACGTAGGGTTTTGAGCTTTCTGCCACTGGACTTTTCAACTAGAGCTTTCCATTCAACAAAACACTTGAAAACTTCATCTTTCTTTTTCAGAATATAGATCCATGTGTAGTGAGTAAAATCATCTATGAATGTCAGAAAATACTCAGCACCACCAAGAGACTTTGCATTCATTTTTCCACATACATCAGTGTGTACCAAAGCAAGTGCCTCCATGGCCCTACTCCTACCACCAGTAGGAAACTGACTCCTGTGGTGCTTGCTTTGAGCACAGGTCTCACAGAAATCAAGCTGCTTTGATAGATTGAAATCAAAGCCATGTACTAGCTCTTCTCGTGCTAGCTTCTGCAAATTCTGTAGACCAAGATGTCCAAATCGTCGATGCCAAACACATTCTTTTGTCTCCTGGTCAGCTACATTAGCCAACTCATTGTGATTTGAACTGCTTAAGCAAAAAAGACTTCCAACTTTTGTTGCCACCGCAATCAACTTTTTCTTTGAATCAAGAATTTGACAGTCAAACTCACTGAACTCAATGGTCTTGCCAGATTCTAATGCTTTGGAAACACTCAGCAAATTGTAATACAGCTTGGGCACTAAGAGTACATTAAGCAACTTGCATCGCCTCAGCTTTCCATTTGGCAACTTCATTTGTAGCAGAACATTTCCTCTGCCAGTAGCATGTAGAGTGTGTCCATCTCCCAGTGAAACTTTTATTGGTTGCTCTAAATTTTGAAGGTTTTTAAAAAGTTTGCTGTCTCCACACATATGGCATGTTGCCCCTGAATCCACTATCCAGTTGCTAGTAGTTGCATAAGCAGACAAAGCATGACAGACAATTAAGGCATCACTTTCATTACCTGAGCTACAAGCAGCACTAGTCATAGCTTTGTTAGCACTTTCGTTTCTAGACCTCAACTTCTGTTCTTCAGTAGAAAGAAGACGGCAATTTCTCTTGGTATGCCCCAATTTACCACAATGATAACATTTTAGGAACTTTCCTTTCGAACGACTTGTCATCGCTTTCTCACTAGTTATTCCAGAATCATCTCGATTTTTTAATTTTCTTTCCTCATGTAATAGACGCTCAGTCACAATGTCCATCTTTGGTACTTCTGTATTAGCCTCTAGAGCTGTAACCAGCATATTGAAAGACTCAGGTAAGCTGGCCAACAAATGTACAACACGGTCCTCCTCTTTCACAGGATCACCGATAATTGATAGACCATCAAAAATCTCTGTCATGGCTTTAATATGCTGCTGGACTGATTCACCTTCTTTTAAATGCAATGAATAGAGCTTTCGACGGAGCTCTAGTTTATTTGACCAAGTTTTCTTTTGAAATTGATCAGACAGTTTTTTCCATACAGTTACAGGATCTTCAGGGTCTCCTAAAAGATACAGCAGAGAAGGCTCAACAGATAACACAATGATAGCAAGGGCTCGGTCCCTTCTAATAACAAACTTGGCATAATTATCAGCTTGAGATGCATCAGGAGGTGTCTCTGTTCCATTTACAATACCCCACAGCCCATCCTTCATAAGGGCCATTCGACATTGGACTTTCCAAGTTGGGTAATTTGAACTATTCAGTGGAACTACAGTGACAGTTTTTGACTCTGCCATAATAGCCTCCAAAAAATGAGACAATAGTCACTAGCTAACTCAAATAGTCTTTTTAGCACTATTTTGCCCAAGTAGCTGGGCCCATAACCTATTGAAAAAGAGCTAGAGCTATTATAAGAAAATGCTCAAGTTATTATAATAATAAAGTGATACCATAGTAACATGTACTGAGCATGCTTATAGAACAAAAATAACATAACTTACGTGTATGATGTACATAAGATACATGATGCTACATGATACATAATAATAATAATAATAGTGATAAATGCCTGATGAAAATTGTTTTTTTCGATACATCTGAACTGGCAAAAATCTTCAACAGGCACCCTTGGACAGGCACAGATCTTTGACATACCTACAGAACGAGAACTCAAACACTTCTCTGTTAAAACATTCCTCTTAATCACTATCTGAAGAGACACTGGAGCTATCACTGCTAAGCCCATCAGAGCTGTGGTCATCTTCACTAGAACTAGACCCTCCCACCACTCTACAGTACGCTCACTTAATCCGGTAGCATCCACCGTCTTCTTCTTCAGCTTCACGATTCCTTGATGGATCTTCTTGTTCTTCTTGCTCTCTCTTTCAAAGTAATCATAAACGTTGCAAACAACAGCGTTTGTGTCTGACCTTACACACTCCTTTGCAAGCCATGTTTCCTTACCAAAAACAGCTGGCACACTGTGCGCGAGATGGGCGGGAACTTTTATTCGTGCGAGCACGTTATATACAAGTACGTCATAACCAAAAACATGCAATTAAGAGCATCCGCTTGCATTCCATTGTACGTGCAGCACTTCCAGGTGCAAGGTGAACGTGAACAGACTATAGTTAGGGGTGGATGGACACATTATTAGCTAACTAGCTAAGTTTGAAAGAGTGGAGATCAACTAAGAGGTAGCCTGAATACAGGAATTGAATACTATTTATATCTAGATACTAGTACATGCTCCGTTAAGTCTGTTGTTATAGATGCTACATACCTTGCAATCGACTGTGCACATGACTTCACATGTAGAATTAGAGACTGTAGGAGGCACTCATGTTGTTTTAAAAACTTCACTCCTCAATAATGTCTAGTACAGAAGTATATATTATGCTTAGACTGCACTCATGACTACTTTAATAGCCACTGCATCTAGCCAATGTGTCTGCAAGCTAGTTGTTCCAGTAAAAACATTGCTATTATTATTAGCTAGCTATATTATATTTTTCGTCGTTAGCTAATGATTGCTAGCTATTGAATTGTAACGATGATGAAACTCCTTTTATAAAGACTTATACTTGTAGTTATAGCTAGATACTTCTACCTAGCAATGGCAGTATCATGTGATGTCAGTGGATTAGTAGCGTGCTTTATAGTGCTCGCAGCTTCTCTCACTCGAGCAAGTACCAGTGTCTACAAGCAAGTTTATCCTGATATAGAGGAGGAATCACTCAACCGCAGTGTCCTCTGTGACCCCAGGAATGAAACCTGTCCACTTTTTATCACTTTACTGATGTCCTTTGGAGGGATATATAAAAGCAATGGAGCTATCCCTGGTGTTCAGATTGCACTGGATGAGATCAACAGGAATTCAACCATGTTGCCAGGTTACAAGCTGCATTACACCCTTAAAGATTCCAATGTGAGGTCACCAAACAATGCATAGCTACAGTAGAACCTCCTATAGCTAATAAGACAATCTCAATATGTACCATCTAGTTTACCTTCATGTGAATTAATCTCTGAGATAAGGACAGCTCTCTACAATAGGCAATAGACCCAATCCCAACATGTCCTTTATTTAGAGGTTATACTGTATGCTCAATTACATTAATTTTGTCTAATCTAAGAAAGCAGAGAAAATAAATATTAAGGTTGTGTCTCCAGCTTTGACTAGGCCTCCAGATTTACAATTAGAGTCAGCTTTTATTTATTTATTTATTTATTTATTTATTTATTTATTTATTTATTTATTTATTTATTTATTTATTTATTTATTTATTTATTTATTTATTTATTTATTTATTTATTTATTTATTTATTTATTTATTTATTTATTTATTGACTGAGATACACTATATATTATAATACTTGAATTTGCTACAGTGCAGCAGAGAAGTCTCACTCTCGTCATTCTACACTCAGATGTTTCAGCCTCCCGTCAAACTGGGTGTGATTGGATCAGGCTGTTCTGTGGCTACAGAACCAACTGCTGAAGCTGTTTATTATTTTAACTTAACCCAGGTAACTGTGTACCCAGGAATAATGGACACATTAGGACACATTTTCATGTAGTCCTCATGTATGTCAATGATAGATACAATTCATGTAGTCTTCATGCATGTACAATAATGGATGTATTTGGACACAATTCATGTAGTCCTCATGTAGGGTATATAAATGTATATAGAATGTCCTTGTCTTAATTAAGTTACAATAACTATTATACTCTAGAATTATATCTCAACCTTATATTATTAACCTTCACAGAGGACTCTTACTCCTATAAATTTGGCTGTTATAGACACCAAATTTAGCTCCTTTCTTAATGGTCCATTCAGGTTCCTCCCCTAAGTCCAAAAATAGCAAAATTATGATAACTCAAAAGTGTGTACACTCCACCCCCCTTCCCCCCACAATAGCCCAATAGTTTGGTAGGTGTCTACTACATTCCAATAATATAGGTTATTATTCAATTACACCTTTTTTGGCGGGCCCCCAAGGTAACAGGGTGGCCATATTGCGTGGCTGAACATTTGGCAATGCAGTTTACTGTTTGAAGGAGTAGTTTGGAAGGATTAGTTTGTCCTTTGGAGGAGAAAAACATGTGATATGAAGTATTTTGAGTATTGCTAGATAGAGTAGTGAGTGTATTATCATAGTGAATACTGTAGCCTGGTATAAGCTTATCAAGTTTAATTACAGATCTACAAATTATACTTAACTAATAGAAAACATAACATCAGAAAAGCTATATAGCTATAAATCCAACAATGTTAATGCTGTATCTATAAAGTGCCCAAATGCATGGATGCCAACTTTTAAATGCCATACACACAGCACACAGTGAGCCAGATAAATATCCACATGGGATAGAGTAAAGTGAAGACGGTTAGGAGAACTACATAATATCTCTGTTAATGGTGGGATTAATAGTCTTGACATAGTAGAGTGAGTCATTAAGTAAAAATAATGCCACTAAATAGACATAGCTATGTACTATAATTATTGATGTTCATTGTATTTTCATAATGATGATTGTAGCTAAATTTCCAAATAGATGAAAACTGTTTTCAATATCAATTCATATTATTTAGAAATTAGTTTTGTTACTTTTAGCAAATTTACTACTTCCCATGCAGTATTGTATATAGAGCAAATTAACAGATAGCAAGCATCACATCACTTGCCATTTCCTTTTGCAATTCAAGATGGCGCCCACCCTGAATTTGAAGTTCATGCGAACAACCAAAATAACCTTTATAGATGATCTGATTATGTGATTTTCACATGAATAGCCCTACTTTATGATTTAAAGAGGTAGCTATACTTTATAAAGTAAAGGTATTGTTTACTTTATAAAGTAGAGGCATACTTTATGACACATACTGAACTAGTTCTATAGCTTATGCACTAAGTAGGCGAATGCTGAGTGATTATTAGTTTTTGACACAAAAGGCGACCCGTACATGTGTAGTTTACACGCACATTTTTATTTACTACTGAGGAATTTAAGGCTTAGCTACATACCAAATATTGTGGGCACATAATTGTTATGATCATTCCAATATAATCTTTTGTTCCTTTTTGGGTGGTTTTCTAGCTACTTTTTGGGCATTGGATCCAATTTCTGGGCATAAGTAGCGCTATTTTTGAGCCGCAATATCCTTCCTTACTTTGAACTCTATATACATCAAAACTATAATAATAATAATTATAATGAAATTCAACTATTTCAAATGAAGACATATCACCATATCACTCTATTTCTTATAGCTGTCCTGTGTTTCAAGTTCTCCTGCACTGTCCAACAGGGTCCAGTATAAAACTCACTTCCAGATGTTGGCCTCTGAGATATTCCTGGCATATGGGTATTTCGGCATTGTTAAGAAGTTTGGTTGGCAGAGAGTGGCCATCATAGCTCAAGATGAAACTTTATTCACCAATGTACAGTGAAATCCCTGTACTTCAACCCCTTGCAATGAGACATCCTTATATTATGGATACTTGGATACGTCCAAAATTATTATCAGTTTGTGTATATACATCTCCTGAAATGAGGCCACTATTCAATTAGGATGCTTTAATTTGTCAGGAGGTGTCTGGAATAGAGGTTCTACTGTATATTTGAACTCCCAATAATATTCCTCTAGCATCCATGGTCTGTGCTTCTCTCTTGTTTATCTGGTATTATGGAAAAGTGTCTTGGAAAACTGATCATATAGTGGTGTCTATAGCTATATCTAGCTACAAGTTTTAGAACTCAATTTGCTAATAGTAAAGTGGTACCTCTTATTCCAGACATCCTGGTGAAAATAAAAGTGTCCTGTTTAGAAGGAATGTAGTCCTGCACAGGATGTTATTTGAGACACATAATGTCCTTAATACTGTGGGTATATATCATTTCAGGAGGTTGGAATAACAGAGCTATTTATTCACTTAAGCCTTATTGTGTTTAAAAATTGAGCACAAAATGTAATATCTGCACAACAGGTAGTGGTTGGAATGTAGCAAAATAGGAAATACACAGGTCTACAGTTGTGACACCTTGTAATGTAGGGGGCTCTATACACTTAGCTACTTGACATAATATTTTCCTGGCTTGAAGGAGGGTAGAAATATCCTACCTCCAGGGTCCTATAGTATACAAGAACAGCAACTGCTGGCTACATGTTTTGATATATACACAGAGGCGAAAAATGAGAGAGTGGATCTTGACATTATTAAATTGACCTCAGCCTCAGTGAAAAAATTGTAAATTACATAGCTAGTTATAATTATTTCTGAGATCACTGAAAATAGGAACCTTAGAAATATCCAAGTTAGCTACTTAATCTAGCCTATAGTTCCACTAATTTAAAGACACTTTCACTCTATACTCTATTTCTAAAGGTTATGGAACTTTAGTTCTACTAATTCAAGGACACTTTCACTCTATACTCTATTTCTAAAGGTTATGGAACTTGTTGCTGAGCAACTGAGAGCTCATAATATCAGCTACACAAAAACACTATTTTCCACAAAGGATGGTGTGATGGCTCTTGGTAACAGACTCTTTGTAAGTTCACAGACTCTAACTCTACCAATATCCTTTTTATATTTAAAATTATAGTGGGACCTCTCTTTTCCAACTCTAAAAGGAGAAAATCTCTGTAAATCTTTCTATTCCAAACCCTAAAATGAAGTACATGTGGAACCAACTCCCTGAGTTGAGGACATAATTATGTAAAAGTAATGGAACTTCAACCCCTGAAATGAGGCCACCCCTATAATTAATAATCTGTCCCAAGGTGTCCAGAATAGAGATGTTCCACTCCTTAATATGGCCAACAATGGTGATAATATATAGCCCAGGAGCAGAAGATAAGATGAAAATGTAGCTATTGTACATGGCTATTAAAGCAGTTGCTGTTTTTGTATACTATAGGACCCAGAAGCTAGGATATTTCTACTCTCCATGTATCAAATTCATGCCAGGGAACTATTATGTCAAGTAAGTTTGGAATCCTTCCCCTTCCTAGATCTGCTTCTGCAACATGGTGAATAAAGGAAGTTATTTTTTCGTCTGTAAACTATTATGTAAAGTAAAGATGTCTATAGAAAGTGTCAGGATTACTAATATTATTATTGTTGTTGTTGTTGTTGTGTTAGTCCACAATATCATTATTAATAGGCACAGCAACAGAACATACGCTACCCAAAGTACCAGTTTATTGGAAATGGATGGTATGAAGACAGATGGTGGGTAGGAGATGAAAAGATACAGGAGGATCTTTTGAGGGAGCATCAATGCAGTGTGGCTGACAGAGAAAGTGTGCTACCATTTATGTTGACTGTAATTCTGGATGAATTTCTGAAGAATTACTCTAAAGTTGTCGATAGTGGAATTGTAAGTCTCTAGAAGAGATAATAATATTGTAGAGAGATAAAATAAAAACTTGTTTAGTTAATCATTGGTCAGAAATTTAGTTGTTCATAGTCAATAGAGAAGTATCCCCATTGGTGGAAACATTGAGATATGTACTGTGTTGCTAGGTTCATGGATTTATCCACGATTTTTGGGACAGAAAATTGTCTGTGGATGGATCAAGGCCAAAAGTAGAGTTCTGTGGATTTTTCTGCTTATTGCTGATTTTATACATTAATAAAATTTCTTTCTAATAGTGCCACTCTATCTCTCATGCACATACACACTCAATCAAACAATAGAAAATGGTGGTTTCCACAGCTTTATGCAGGAGGGAAGACATTCCCCTTCCTCACACAATCATCAAGTCCTTAACTCTGTGGATATTTTTAGACAGTAACCTGGCAACACTGTACGTATGAGCATACTCACAACTGAGTGTCATTTTTAGCCAATCCAGCATAGTTCACAGTTCAGTTACATAGCATAATGCTGTCCATTATCTTCCCTATTATTCCACAACATCTCAGTGCTCAGAGATGCCTATCAGGATATCATAGAGGATATTTTAGCTTGGGTTATCTATTGGTGCATCAATGAAGCATGGAAATGTGTGGAGGGAAGCATCCCCCTTCCCTGGAAAAATTTTGAGGATTTGGCCTACATAATAAAGGTTATGACAGGTTCTTATTTAGCTAAACATTCCAGCCTCCTGAAATGAGGATACCTCTGTACATACAGTGGAACACCTCTATTTTAATCCCCCCTGAAACGATATATACATAGGGAAATCCCTCTACTCCAACACCCTGAAATGAGGACACCTTGCATTAAGGACACTACAATAGTATCTCTCGTAGCAGCTTCTGTATTTTGTTTTAATGGAACTTCTCTCTCTGAAATGAGGCCACCCCTTTAATCAGAGTACTTAAATTTGTCCCAAGGTGTCTGGAATAGAGAGGTACTCCTGTTTTAAAGACGGTTTTAACTCACTTAAAATGCAAGTACCTGCCACTATTATAATAATATTATTATAATATAGAAACAATTTTAACAATCATAAAGAAAGGCTTGCTCTTTTCATGTATACTTCTCTCTATTCAGAACACCTTGGGACAAATTAAAGTGTCCTGGTAAGAGAGGTGGCTTTCATTTCAGGGAGTGAAGTTATATTAATGGTAATATTATACAGAAGCTATTTTGGGAGATATAGCTATTGACCTTAATGCAAGGGTGTCCTCATTTTAGGGGGTTGAAACAAAAGATTCCAATTTATTATGATGTTGGCCTATGACAATTGGTTGGAGTTATGTATAGAAAATATCTTAGTTTTGTGTGAATATCTTTTTTTTTTTCCATCTACAGAATGGATATAGGTTTTATGAGGATTATGACCACCTAATAAATACATCCACACTAGAACCTCGTCTTGAACCTTTGATATACACTCAGCAGTGCTACGATGCTACATGGACACTAGCACATGCCCTAAACACCACTCTGACAGGTAAATTAATGGGTACACACGGTTCTCTTTATGAACAAGATGCAGTGTCCTTAATACAGGGATGTCCTTATTTCAAGGAATGGGTTCCACTGTATACAGAGTTGGAATAGAGGAGCTTCCACTATATACAGAGGTATCCTCATTTTCAGGGGAGGAGTTCTACTGTGGTGTCCGGGTTAAAATAGAGGGGTTCCACTGTATACAGAGGTGTCTTCATTTCAGGGGGTTTGTAATACAGGGGTTTCCACTGTATACAGAGGTATCCTCATTACAAGGAGTTATTCCACTGTATTTTATTTCTGCAATGATAATAATTTCTACATAGCACTGATAGACAACGAGACTCTAAATGAACAATTTCGACAGTTCAATTCTGATTTGGGTCCAAATGATAGATTTGGCTTACATCACTTCACCTACAACAACTCAGCCATGTTGGACATGATATTTAATAGCATTAGAGACATAGACTTCATTGGATTAACTGTAAGTCACAAAGTAATCTCATAATTATTATTACTTAACTCCTTGGATGCCGATGGATAAATGCAGGGACGTATCAGGTTCAGTGAAGATGGAATAAAGAAAATTCAATTTGTTCTGGTAGAACAGTACAGAATCATTGAAGGAAGTGAGACAATATCAGTAGTGATAGCTAAAATCTTGAATGCATGTAAGTGGAATCCCTCTATTCCAACCTCCTGAAATGAGGACACCTTACAGTGGAACTCCTCTATTCCAGTCCCCCAAAATGAGGACGCCTCCATGTTAGGGAAGAATATTATAGCTAGAATTTTACTTCCATAAATGGTCATCTCTCTGATCTGGACAGACTGGACAGTTTAATTTGTCCCAGTGTGTCAAGCAATATTCAGAATAAGTGTCTATAGTAGTGGTATAAAGGTTAATTCTAGTGTCTAAATAGATTCCTAAGTCAAACAATATACATAGTGCATAGATCCAACCTTAAATAGCTATACAGTAGAACATCTCTTATTCAGGACACTTTAGGAGTTAAACTCTCAATCCTGATTGGAGGAATGTTCTCATTTCAGGGAGATACACTTGGAACATATTTTAAGTGTCCTTAATAGAGAGGTGTCCTTATCTCAGAGGGTTGGAGTAGAAGGGGTTGGCTTGCTGTCTCAGTTATTGTGGCCATTCAGGGTTAAAAGTATTATTCGTTCTTGCAGATGATAATATAGAGAAGATATATGTAGGTGTGGTTGACATCACTAACACAAGTGACCCAATATTCTCGTATGAAGGAAGAGTAAATAAAAAAAATTTATGGCAACGTAAGTCTACAGTTTGTGGTCAGAACTTCCAATGGATCTGTTAATGACTAGATCTCAGATAATAGAGTGTCCTGATTTGATTCATCCACAGTGTCAGGTTGTTGTGTAAGAATATTTTCACAGAGAATGGATATGTAGTTGTATTAAGTTAAAATGATTGAACTTACTTCTGCATAACTATACGTAGTTATTGGAACATGAAGTCTCTGTTCATGGTACATAGATATTATTGCGCTTGATATTATCCCCCAAGAAATATTGTATTATGAATATATAAAATATTGTCCTAAACAGTAACGAGGACACTTTATTTATATCATCTAATTCAGATGAACAAATTCAAATTCAGGACATTCTGATGAACTAATTCGGGAGACTTTATGATGGTAATTCATGACCATTTTATGATATATAGTATTCCAGGACATTCTATCACTCTATGGGTGATGGTAGATGAAACAATTCAGGACATTCTATGACAAAGCAGGACACAATAATTATATCAGTATATATTATACTCACACAGATGGAGAGATACCATATGATGGGGTGCCTAAATCAGCTCACGTCACCATTCAGACTGCCGTGACAGCACTCTATTCAATGTTAACTTCAGCTGGTCTAGTCTTCAGTGTGGTATGCCTTGTCTTCAACTTCATGGCAAGGAATTCAAGGTTGCTTCTTTGATAGTCATGCAATGTTAATAATGGATCATAGATCTAGTTAATATCACTCTCACTTCATTTTCACTGCATTCATTTCCAAAATTTCATATTGTATCACACAAAAATTTAATGAAAGTAGCTAATAATATAAGGTCATAGTACAACAGCTAATACTACTGAGATGAATGTAAACAAAATTTAATGCCAAGAATATATGGAACATTCCTCTTGGTTATAACTATTATTATAGTTTATTTAATGGGACAAATTCATAAAACTTCCATCTTGTGGACATTTGCTCTGTTCAGAAGTTGAGAATTTCCCTTCCATAGCTATACATATTATCCATTAATTCATAGTCAAGAGAAAGTTTTGAGGTTGTGATGTTTCAAGAATATAGCCCTTATATTTCCTTGGAAAATGTATAATAGTTTTGAGGTCCCAAAGCATCATTCTTATAAACAGCTACAGCATTATCATGTTTATAAAAATATGTTATTTTTCTTCTATGGTAGATTGATGAAACTCAGCAGTCCAAAGTTGAACTATCTGATACTGGCAGGAGCTACCATCCTATATATTAACATTTTCTTCTTCATAATACCTACAACTAATCCTAGTACAGTTACTGTTCTCTGCAATGTAAGCAAAAAATGTAGCTATTGAATATTTCTCCAACAGAAATTGTTACAGTGCAACTCCTCTATTATAACTCCCTGAAATGAGAGCACCCTTGTATTAGGGACGCTTGAATATGTCCCAAGTAACAGTTTGTGTCTTCCCTTCTAGTCAGGACACTTTAATTTGTTGAAAGGCGTCCAGAATAGAGAGCTTTTATTGTACAGTTCCATGTTTGCATTTAACAGTGAACTTAGCCAGATTTACTGCACATTGTATGACATGGTTAGATTATTCAGTTGCTTCTTGCATGTTCTATGTCTAGATAACCCCATGGTTGTCTTCTATTGGTTCCTCTCTCTGCTTTGGAACTATCATTATGAAGATGGGAAGGATCTTTTACATTTTTAATAATGTCATGTCCACAGCTGTCAAGAAGGTTAGATACGTAGATCTAGTTATTTTGATCTCGTATTATGAAGTAATTCATGTGTTTGTTTTATTTTTTCATTGGGAGGGGAGGGAATTCATAATGCTATTGAATTTGTAGGTAAGGTGTCAATAGTTAATATTGAATGTGGTGTTTTAAATGACTTTACCTATAGCTATGATAGCTAGCTAGCTACAAAATTTTTAGAGGTCTATATTTAAAAAATAACCTTCATCCAAGCTGCCATGGAAGAAAAAAAAACTTCATAAAAATGCCACGTGATTTTAACTATGCTGTCATAATTATTGAAGTTTTTTATTTTTGCTTCCCTTTACCTACTGTGAAAATAGCGAAATTACAGTGACAGTGAAATTAACTGGATCTATGGTAATAGCTATCAACATATTATTTAAATGAAAGATTGTTATAATACCAAACAATATTAAGACAAGGAATCAACAACAATGTATACACAATGAATCAACAACAATAAACATAGATAACAAACTATCAACAAGGAATAAACAACAATGAAACCACAATAACAAACTTTATTCTAACCCCCTGAAAGGAGGACACCTCTATATACAGTGGAACCACTCTATTTCAACCCCCTGAAAGGAGGACACCTCTATATACAGTGGAACTCCTCTATTCCAACCCCCTGAAATGAAACTGAATAATAGAGTGGAACCACTCTATTTCAACACCCTGAAATGAGGACACTTTAATATTAAGGACACTTGGAAATGTTCTAAATAACAGGTTGTGAGTTAGCATTATGCGTATAATGGAGAAATGAGGCCACCCCTCTAACCAGGACACTTTTGTTTGTCACAAAAGGTAGAGAGGTTTCATGCTACTTTATATTCATTCATCCCTTGTTCCTATATAACTTCTCCTACGTCTATGCTCTTACATATTCTCATACCTTTTTTATCATAGACTATACATGACTGGATGTTGGCTATTGGTGTAGTCATCCTGGTGACCATAGATGTCCTTATCCTTGGTGTCTACTCTATTGTGGATAGGAATAATCTGGATGCTGTCTCTGTAGTCAATAGAGAAAGAACTCAGGATGAAAAAGGAGTATGTTCATGATTATTTTGTAGAATGTTTGGTGTCTGGATTGGAGTAGTTATAGAGAAGCTCCACCTCTGAAATAAGGACAGCCTCTGTACAAAGGACAATAAAAAAATGGACCATCTGGTTTATCTGTGTTATTAATATTATAGGAATGTCATTAGGAGTATAGAGTGTCCTTATTATAGAGTGTCCTTATTATAGAGTGTCCTGAATATCCTTATAGGGTGTCTTTATTATAGGGTGTCCTTATTATAGGGTGTCCTTATTATAGAGTGTCTTTATTATGGGGTTGGTATTCTAATTATTCTTATTTTGAGGGGTTGAAATAGATTGAACAATAATTATGTATACACTATTACTGTCATTGTCTATTTGATTAATCAAGGTACTTGGGATCATAACCAACTACTATATCTACATCTGTGATAGTTCAAGCTGGAGAATAACATCAATCATCCTTAATGGAATCAAAGTCCTCCTTCAAATAGTAGCTCTCATCTTCGCCTTTTCCATCCGAAAAGTCAACGTCAAAGGTCTTGATGACTCTCAGTTTGTCATAGCTGCGGTTTATTTCACTAGTATTTTTTGGGCTGTTATAATGGTTACCTCCATCTCCCTGAGGGAGTACAAGAATGCTGCTGCTATTGTCTATTCCACTGGATTCTTCATAAGTACTACAGTTATTCTGCTGTTGATTTTTGTGCCAAAGGTAAGTGCTAGTTTTAATGCAATAATAAAGGAGCTGTCAGCGACAGAAGACTGCTGTTTTAGATCTAGCTACCATCCCAGGATGCATTTCAGGGATATACAATAATGAAGTTTTACTGTATACAAAAGTGTCCTCATTTCAGGGGGAAATTCACTGTATATAGATGTGTCCTCATTTCAGAAGAGGAATTCCACTGTAATAAAGGTATCTTCATTTCAAGGGGTTGGAATAGAGGAGTTCCACTGTATACAGAGGTGTCCTCATTTCAGGGGGTTGGAATAGATGGGTTCCACTGTATAAAAAAGTGTCCTCATTTCTGACGGTTGGAATAGAGGAAGTGTCCTCATTTCTGACGGTTGGAATAGAAGAATTGTCCTCATTTCAAGTGGTTGGAATGGAGAGATTCCACATAGATTCAGGAGGTCGGAATAGAGAGGTTACAAAGATGTCTTCACTTCAGGGGATTGGAATAAAGGAATTTCACTTATACAGAGGCATCCTCATTTCAGAGGATTGAGATAGAGAGGTTCCATTGTATATAGGAATGTCTTCATTACAGGGGGTTGGTTCCTCTGAACTGTTACTCTGTAGCTTATGTTATAATTAATAATTATTATTATTATCACAGATGGTGAACCTCTATCGTGACCCCAAGGGAGAAAAGATCTTCAAGAATGTTATTCCTAAATGTGAAATAGCTACAGATTCTCAACTAAAGGAGAAGGAAGAACTCAACAGACGAATTTCACTCCCTAATTACCTGCCCACAGAAAATGCTCATCAACAGAGAGTAGAAGAATTCCAATTAGATTTGGTACATTAAACAAACTCTTCTTCACATTTTTCATACGATATTGAGTAGTCTCTGTTATGGGACCACCATTGTATACCTCTGTATTCAGTGAAACATGAATACAGTCTATAGTTCTTTATTGTCTATAGTGGAACCCTCTATTTCACCCCCCCCCCCTCCCCCCCCCCCAAAGGACACCTCTGTATACAGCCCTCTATTCCAACTCCCTGAAATGAGGACACCTCTGTATACAGTGGAACTCCTCTATTCCAACACCCTGAAATGAGGACACCTCTGTATACAGTGGAACTCCAACTCCCTGAAATGAGGACACCTCTGTATACAGTGGAACTCCAACTCCCTGAAATGAGGACACCTCTGTATACAGTGGAACTCCTCTATTCCAACACCCTGAAATGAGGACACCTCTGTATACAGTGAAACTCTTCTATTTCAACCCCACTAAATGAGGACACCTCTGTATATACAGTGGAACCCCTCTATTTCAACCCCCGATGAAATGAGGACACCTCTGTATACAGTGGAACTCCTCTATTCCAACCCCCTGAAATGAGGACACCTCTGTATATGCAATGGAACTCCTCTATTTCAACCCCCTGAAATGAGGACACCTCTGTATACAGTGGAACTCCTCTATTCCAACCCCCTGAAATGAGGACACCTCTGTATATGCAATGTAACTCCTCTATTTCAACCCCCTGAAATGAGGACACCTCTGTATACAGTGGAACTCCTCTATTCCAACCCCCTGAAATGAGGACACCTCTGTATACAGTGGAACTCCTCTATTTCAACCCCCTGAAATGAGGACACCTCTGTATACAGTGGAACTCCTCTATTCCAACCCCCTGAAATGAGAACACCTCTGTATACAGTGAAACTCTTTTATTTCAACCCCACTAAATGAGGACACCTCTGTATATGCAGTGGAACCTCTCTATTTGAAATGAAGACACCTCTCTATACAGTGGAACCCCTTTATTCCAACCCCCTGAAATGAGGACACCTCAATAATACTATTCCAACCCCTTTAAAAAAGGACACCTCTGAAATAAGGACACCCCTCTAATCACGACACTTAAAATTGTCCCAAAATTTCAGAGACTTCACTGTATAATCATAATAATTCTTTATTAATTCATTGCTATTCACAATTGTTGTAGAATGTCAGCCAGGTATTGAAAGCAACTGATCCAAAGGCAAATGACGAATTTCCTGTTTCTAGGGCTAATCGAAAGCCTAAAAAACGAATCAATAAAGGCATGACAGTATCCATCTTCTCTACATCCTTACAACCTTCTATCAAGGAATAAAACTTTCTACCATAGAAGATACTGAACAAAATTAGCTATCCAGAAATAATATTATAGTGTGTAGTTCAATATAAGAAATAATTTTAAGAGATAAAATGAAGTGGAACCTCTCACCTTGGAAAGCTTCCTGATAAATTTTAGGGTAGGTCTCCTATAAATTGGACAGCACTAGAGGTAGATTTCTCATAGGTAGGATATACACTATCCTGTGAGGAGGATAAGAAAGCCTATGGCTATAGGAATAGTTATCTGTGCCTTCTGTCAGAGCAACTTCAGTATAGCTCACCTGTGTCAAGATATCACAGTATGGCCATTATCCTAGTGGTAACATTCTCCCCCTCTCCCCTTCCTCCCTCTCCTCTCCCCTAGGGTAGTTCCTCCAATAACTACATCCTGTGAATAACCTTATAATTATATTCATAGTTTTATATAAACCCAATGCAAATATTATGTGGTATGTGGGTATAAAATAAGGAGCTATAGCCCACTCATACTTCCAATACAGAGACACCTAGTATAAGTGCGTTGAAGTATCCATTTTTTGGAAAGCTTTCTAAAGCTTGATCTTTGTAAAGGTGAACTAAAAGGAGGGCCTGTAATAAAGAAAACTTTTACAACTATGTATTTGTGGGCTACCGTTATCCCTTTATAGGAGTGCACAACTAAGGGATAAAGCTGGGAGGGAGGGGAGAGGAGAATTTCCGAGAGAGGGAAATATTTTCGTGCTTTTCAATAATTAAGTTTATTAGTGGGAAAAGAATTCGTGGTTTACAGCTTGGTGCTGTCTCAATTAAACCATAGAATTAAAAGTTCATGGCTAAAACATTTAGAAAATTTGTATATATTTCAATCTAGATACTAGAGAATCTAGCTGTATAGGTGTAGTTTAATTAGTGGTGGACAATACTGCATATACCAAGTATTTAACAGAGTGTGATTATTTGTTATCAATACTGATGTTAGAGAAACTACTAGATGTAGATAAAATCATATTTACATTCTTTGGCTTGAGTTTACTACATCTGCTTGAAATTAATTCACCAGCCTTTGAAAAGAGTCTTTCCATGGTACAAAAGTAGTACCAGGGACACACAAATACTTTTTAGCTAATTGACCTGTGGTATCGAATTGAACTGTCAGCAGTTTCTACAGATATTCTATACCAGAAATTAGATCCAAATATTGAAAGTATCGATAATATCGCCCACCACTATGTAATACACTATACAGTATCAATTTTTTTACACAGTGAAACATCTCATGTTCTGATATGAGAGGGATACATCTTCCACTGTATTCTTTCTGTAGTATCACCTGATAATAATTATGATAGCTGTATTTTACCGATTATGGTGTAGCATCATCAAGAGTCCATTCCTCCCTGGAATTCTTTCGACTGGCTTGAAGACTAATGCTCTCATCACTCATAATGAAAGGGATATCCTCATACTTGCTATGAGACTGTTCTCCCTCTATATGGGTAAAGTTCTGCTAATGTTAAGTTAATACACATGCTGTTATAGGAGACACATCCAAGTGTCCTTAATGTAAAGTGTTGGGTGTCAGAGGTTTGGATTAGAGGATTCTAACTATTTACCTCACCTTAAAAACTATCAGTTAAATTTGTATTAATATTAATAGTGAAGTTAGACATTTTCAAGTCCTCCTAAGAATACCTAACTGAGCATTTCCAAGGTTATTCTTACCTTAAAGTATACCTCTGTATACATACACTGTGAAATTCCTCTATTCCAATTCAGTAGATACAATCACTCAGTAGATACAATCTGTCAATTTCTCCCAGCCTCTATATAGATTAAATTAGGTATGCTGTTTAAATTCACTCCTAGCTATGTTCTGCTGTCCTGCTTGTTTCACAGCATTACTATAATGTGAGACACGGTCATTCTGACATTGAACAGATGCTAAGAACCATTGCCACAGCCTGAACTTTCTATCATTCAGCCTCTTACTGCCACTCCCAGGGCTTC